>WOVY01010001.1:0-25192 GCA_013436015.1 Rhipicephalus annulatus | reverse complement strand
GGCATGTTTACTTGTGGGCCGGCACTTCACATTACGTACAGATCACCAAGCACTAGTTGCTCTTCTTTCTGCAGGATCCGAAGGCCGCCGCCCCATTCGCATTTTCCCGTTGGTGTGCCAAACTCATGTATTATAATTTCAGTGTTCAATATTGTAAGGGGTTCTAATAACGTGGTTGCTGATGCACTGTCGCGCCTTCCCTCTTCAGATACCGGTTACTGAAGAGTGGGATGAGGAAGTTGTTTCATGTTACTTCCTGCATTACTAAAGCTGAGCTTCAGGCAGCTACAGCTGCAGATTCCACTTTGTCTCAAGTTCTCAAATATTTACGTGAAGGATGGCCTTCCAAAGGTGCTCTTGCTTCTGAATTCTTGCCTTACTTCGCAGTCCGACAGGAACTGTCTTGTGTCGAGGACTTGCTTTTCCGCGATGAACGCGTGATTCCCCCTGCTTCTTTCCGTAACAAGCTAATACAGCTTGCCCATGAGGCCCATCCTGGCATTGTCCGCACCAAACAGAATCTCAGAGACAGGTACTGGTGGCCAGCCTTAGATAAGCAGGTCGAGCATGCAGTTTACAACTGCCATATATGTCAGGCAGCTGACAAGTCTGCTAAACCTGCATTTTCTCCGTTGCAGCCAGTCGAGTGGCCTGATCGGCCTTGGCAGAAACTCGGCATGGACATCATCGGTCCCTTGCATAATGTTCCGCAGAATGCCCGGTTCATTGTTTCTCTCATCGACTACCATTCCAAATGGCCAGAAATTTGTTTCACACATACGGTTACTTCTGAGGTCATCATTGAGTTTCTGTCTTCAATCTTCAGCCGGGAAGGTTTTCCTGATGCCATAGTTACGGACAATGGTTTACAGTTCAGTCCCAACATTTCGAGGCTTTTCTTTCACAACGAGGAATTCAGCACTTGAGGTCATCAGTTTTCTATCCCGCATCAAATGGGCAAATCGAGCGCTTTAATCGCGTTCTGAAGGAACATATCCAGATCGCCCAATAGTAGAGCACCCGTCCCCTCAAGCAAGTCTTGACGGAATGTTTAGCTTCGTACAGGTTCACACCACAAGGCACCACTGGAGTGTCTCCTGCTCAACTTCTCCACGGTAGGCAACCGCGAGTTGCTCTCGACATAGTCTCTTTGCCTCGCAACATAGCAGTGTCTTCTCCTGATCAAATTCGTACCAGGGTTTTTTCTCGTCAACAAGCAATGAAAAAGTATGTCGACACCCGTCGAGGTGCAAAGCAGTCCAAAGTTCGCACTGGCGATCTAGTCAAGGTTCGTGTGCCAGGCAAGCGCCCCAAGTATTGGGGTCCTTACAAAGTCTTGGGCCAGGTTAGCCCCACTTCTTTCCGCTTAAGTGATGGTAACATCTGGAATGCTTCGCGCCTTGTTATTTTTCATACGGATTCGCCTTCAACACCTAAAACTCTTCCTCATCACGTTCCGTCCACGCCTTTCAACTACGCATCAGATTATTACCTGTGGCCTCCATGTACAGGCAATTTCTTCAAGGGGGGAGGAGGTACCAGTCGGTGTCGCTGGTTCAAGTACACCAAGTCATACTGTTTACTTCGAACCTTCAAATACGGCTGATTACCGTTGAACCGGACTCCGGTCCACAAATTCTTCCAAAGCTCATGCTGCGAGCTCTGATGAGACCGCAATTTTTAACGCTCATTCAGAGCCTTCACAATCTTCCACTGCTCTTGATGTGTCACATCAGAGCAGAAGTGACCAAGGTGCAGAGACACCCGATTCGACACCCAAAAGGGCCCCGCCCTAAGCGGAAGCGGCAGAAGCCGCGTCGGTTCGACGACTACGTCACGTAGAACTACAAATCTATATTCTACTGACTTGTATACAATTTTTGGTGCATTTTCAGGACTTCCAATGTACATATTTTCAATGCATTTTCAGGACTTGTAGTGTGTGAGTTCAGTGTGCCGTGTTTTGAATTTTCATGTGTTCTAACGTTCATACATTGTATATACTTTTGTATCGATTATGTATAAATATAAACAGTGTATAGGTTAGCTTTTTTTCGAGGGGGGGATGGTTGTTGTGTTCAGTTTCGGTTTCGAATTGACATGTGAGGATGCCAGGGGGCGCCGCTCTGGCATCCGGGAGTTCAAGGCGACTGTAAAATAAACGAGTGTGTGTTAGGTAGCCGTAGAGTGCGGTTGTGTGCTTTTCTTTTCGGCGCTACGCGCCAACCCGCGTGTTCAGGCTGGTCGATGTCCCCGCCGGCCGCGTACGTCTCCGTCGGCCGTCTTCTTCTTCTGCTTCGTTGGGACCAGCCAGCCCCCAACACAGCAGGGTCGTTAGGAGGGGCATAGCGAGGTGACGAGACCGGCCCGTATCGCGCGAAGGGTTCGCTGCCGGGTTGCGACGATGGGACATAGTCGCCGAACGTCTGAGGTCGACGGCGGCAAGTAGCGGGCAACGTGTCCGGGAGGAGTAAAGCAGGCGTAGCATATCGGTCGGTTATCGCGCGTCCTCCAAGAATTGGCTACTGGTGGTGCCGCCCAAGGTGCAGTATAAGCAGCCGGGTGTGCGGGCTGTGAGCGCGAGGTATAGGGTGGTTGCGGAAGCCTACGCACAGCGTCTGCATATGTGAACGGCGCTGCTACAGGCTGCATCACTTGCGAGCAGGCGACAGGAGGAGCCACAGGCTGCGCTGCATACGTTAGGGGCGCGGCCACAGGCTGCACGGCTGGCGGATAGGCGACAGGAGGGCCTACCAGCTGCGCGGCACGCTGGCAGTGGGCAAGGCTGGATAGAGGCGGCTCGTGGTGCGCAACAGGAACAGCTTGGGCAACCTCTTCCGAAATAGCAGTGCGAAGCGGGGCAGGTAGGCGGGTGGTGGTCTCGTGAGTGAAGGGCACTAGGGAAAGTTTGCGGGCGACTTCCTCACGGACGAAGGCTCGAACTTGCTGAAGCAGCGGTGAATTGTCCAGCAGGGTGTCGAAACTGCACAGTGACTGACCACCATGCTGAGGCTGCCGAGTCAGAGTGCGTTGCTTGTTCAACTCGTCGTAGCTCTGACACAAGCTGACGACTTCGGAAACTGTGCTCGGATTTCTTGCCAAGAGCATATGAAATGCGCCGTCGTCGATGCCCTTCAGGATGTTTTTGACCTTGTCAGATTCGGGCATGGTGTCATTCACACGTCGGAAAAGGTCGACGACGTCCTCAATATAGCTCGTAAACGTCTCGCCAGTCTGCTGAGAGCGGACGCGCAACCGCTGTTCTGCCCTCTGCTTGCGGACAGCCGGCCGACCGAACATTTCAGCACATGACGTTTTGAAGACGCTCCATGTGGGGATGTTGTGTTTGTGGTTATTAAACCACAATTCGGCGACGCCAGTGAGAAAAAATATCACGTGGCCCAGCTTGTCGGCTTCGTCCCACTTATTGTTGGCGCTCACCAGTTCGTAGTGCTCGAGCCAGTCTTCTACGTCGGTCCCATCCGCACCGCTGAAGACCTTCAGCGCCCGTAGCCTGGGATGGCCAGAGCAGTTGAACTGGAGCGAAGGCGTCGATGTAGTGGCGTTGGTAGTCATGACAGGTGGTAGCGTGCGGCTTCGCAGCTCCAGGGTGTAGCAATGGGGATTAAAGCACCTTCCACCAAATGTGATGAGGTTTATAAGCCGTTAAAGACAGCGACGAGACAGCGTGATGAACCGTCCAGCGATCGGCACAGCAACGAACCGAAGCACGAGCCGAGAGAGCCGGGCTGATGCTGATGCTGATGACCTCTGATGGATGGCGCTTACCCACAAAGGGGGATGGGCCAAGAACCGGGCGGCAGGATACTTAAATGAAACTAAACTGAAAATGAAGCTAATCTATAAAGAAGCTTAAAATATTACTACCAAAAAAAAACAAAAATGTGTGCTGAGCAAGCGGTCAAACCATCTTTTGTTTTTGAAAGACATAACTACGAATTATAAACTAAAGATCTGAAAAGGTAGTGGTTCACTAGCATGGTAATCTTTTAGTTGCATTGATGTAATCAAACACAGCGGAGCATACATCCCTGTGGCGTTGGCGATGCTGCTCGCTGCAGGCACATCTTCTTCTTCACAAATGCAATAAAAAAGTAAAAAGACAAAGAAAAAACATCGCGATCGACCGTTTGCTTGCATGAGTTCACTTTACAATAAAACGTTAACACGTATAAAGTTACGTTCATACTATAGGCTCACAGTGTACTGTATAACACCGCGCTGCATGGGCTTTAGAAGTTTTTTACAAGTACGTCTCTTTATAAATAACTCCGCACGGTTTCTCCTGGCAAGTGCTTATCTAATTGCAATCTGCATGAGTAATCTACAAATGGCGTATAGAAAACTAATTTAGGCTGCGACGAATCCTGAAAGCCGTGCTATACGTAGGTGGAAGCGAGAAATGTGGCGTGAACGTGAAATAGCAACTTAGAGAGAGATATAAAGTTTTATGCGAAAGACTTCTCTCCTTCTCACGCTTACGGATGCGCAATCCCCAAGTAGTACGATGGCAGTCTTCCTTTCGCGTCAGTTAGCATAGCATCGGCACGGAAAGAATCAGCGCAGGCTGTCGCATGCAATGGATGAGTGCTCCCACGAAAGTGTCACTCATCGTGCGAGAGAGTTCTCCGGACGCGTCCGGTACGCTTCGCTTGGTAATTCGTTTCCCGAGAGGAATGGACACTGCCACTGACTTTTTTCTTTCGCAATAAGAAACGTATGGACTTGCGTGAATACTAAGCAATTGAAAAAAAGAGCTAAAGCAGTGCGTATTATACGCACACAAGGAAGGGCAATCTAAACGCAGTGACTGAAGATTTGTGGAAGAACTCGCGTACATTGGTGATCGAGCAATGCAAGAAAATGAGCCATAGTGCTTCAGAATGATATACATGAACCATCAACAGAAACAAGATATTTAGTGGTGGTGTGTGGAGGAGAGATGAAAAGAAAACAGGCATAATATAGCCTGTTGTTGCAATAGGGTGTTTATAACGCAAATGAAACCAAATTAACTGGAGTTGCTGAAAAAATTGGTGTTTTTCAATGGGTGACATACGTGTTGGATATACGCTCCAAGAAATTACAAGCCTCTTCTTGATTTTCGGTGCGGGCGCTCAGAAGTTCTAAAAAATGCTGTTGCAACGACTTCTTTCAAGGTGGCGCTCAAGAAGTCTTGCCGGCCCAGATTGAGGGAAAGCGTTGGGAAACTAATTGACAGGCTCGAGCGTCTAGGTTTCCTGAGGACCATTTGTCTAGGCTGGCCGAAAGAGTTCCGTAGGATGTTAGAGCACAGGTAAGAGGCTCCGTGCATGGTAGGTGCTCGAAGGAACTGCCGGTTGCCAGCATCCCGTACCTACATGTTGTCTCATGCCATTTAAAGAAAGTCGGTGCAAGGTACGGTCGCAATGCTTTTTTTTTTTTGGCTGGCAAGTGTTTAGGTTGCGTTCGTATGGCTGTTGCACGGAAGATAAACGGTGATTGGCATGGCAAGGGTACTTTCCAGGTCAAGCCAAATTGGCCGAATGTGTCATCGCTGTGGTGTACTGCACTCCGCTGTCGCGTAAAAAGTATTATTTTGTAGAGACGGGGCGTTGTAATAATAATGGAATTATCATCACAAGTCTTCTCTACAGAGACAACCATGCTCTAACCTATTGTCGCATGGTAGAGAGTGCGGCTGCACACTCTTGTTTGGTAATAAGGTCGCTAAAACTAGACTCACTAACAAGGTAGCGCGGGAAATTGAAAAGGCGTATCTCATCAACAAAGCTGATGATTCATGTGTCGCGCAACCCTGGGTTATGTTACTAGCCGTGGAAGTAGCCTTTCTGGAATCACATTAATAATACAATCTGTCTGCTCATCTAATCATTTTCTTTCACCGCACGTGTTCTCGTAACCGCATATATATGTCTGTTTTCTCCAATAAATTTCCAGTTGTTAGTGTGCGCTGTGTCCAGGTGTCATCCTTTTGTACTCCGATTTTGCCACGCGACTCATTTAAAACAAATTACGAACTAGCCCAGCAGAGGTGCTTCTAGAAGCCATATAGTTGTTCTATATAGAGTCATCATGATAGAGTCATCACCCAACAATAATTCCTTGTACGACTAGTATGATATCTGCCAGCAGCAGTTGAAGCATTTAGCGATTGCATTTTGTTCTACTCAGCAACCAAAAAAACATGCAAATTCCAGCCTTTCTCATTTAGGTCAAATATAAGAAAGCAGCTGACAGCGTAAAAGCGCAGAGACGCGCATCTGGAAGTGCGCACCGGAACATAAAAGTCATGGCAGTGAATACTTTATAATAGAGGTTACAGTCATATAAGGCAGTATACAGTGTGGCGGATTCGTTTTTAGTCGGCATAATATTCTGATGCCTCGATTGGCACCGTAGATTTCCCAGCTTGGACATAGCTTTTGCAGTATGTAATATATGCGAATCACATCTATCAAAGGGACACAGAAATAATATGGAACATATAAATATAGTGTGAGTTAGTGAAAGCAAGAGAAGTGTAATAAATACAAAGAGCGAAGAAGTCAACGAAATAGGCTGAGAAATATAGCAAGTGAGAATGAAATAAATAGGTCAAAACAGATACAAAACAGAAGAAGTTCACCAAGTTGGTAATCTGGGCATATTGGTAGTCCGTTTTTATAAACGGTGAAGGCGTACTGGAGATGATCACACAACAAAGTTGCATGTATGTGTTGCAACGTTGTGTTATGACCGTTTAGTGCGCATTTAACGTTCATAAAAATATTTAAAAAACAGACAGTATGAGAAAGACATCGAAGATGAAAGTTAGAGAAAGGTAAACACAACAAATGCCGCCCTGCTCCACCCTTGCTTCAGACTTGGCACGACTTGTTCGAAGGTTGCTGCAAGCTTTACAGCAAAGTATGTAGTGAGATCTCATCAAGAACTGGTTTCGGGGCCGTAGTTGTCCATCATCATTGTCACCGCCAGTGTACGTAACCGCTGTCATTTAAAATAAAAAATAACAAAATAAAAAGAGCAACCAGCATTGAACAAAAAGGGTTCCAACCATGGTCCTCGCTGTAGCAGTGTAGTATTTTGGCACGCACCCATGCGATTTTTTTCTTTATTACCGTAACTCTACATGTAACAAGCTGGGGCAAACGCTGTCGCTCAAAACTTCTTTGCAAAAAGACTCTATGCAGGCGTTGTATCCAGCTGGGAACGACGTTTTCATCTGTAATAGAGGGCTGTATAACAGTAAAATGAGAACCAGATATCTTAGAATATGAAATATGAATATACGTTATCTTAAATATGAATAATGATATCTTAAAATATGAAAATATCTTAACTAGGCACGCCTGGAACCTATATAAAATATACACGTCGGGCGTGCGAATTGCGTAACTAGCGAATTGTTGAATGATTTGAACATATTACAAAGGGCTCAGCCATAATTCATGCCAGCCACCGTATCAATAAAGTGAATATATTGCGTTGTAAATTCATGGGAGGTGCCTCGCTTCCCCGCAGAATCACGAATCATGACGCAGTGCACATAGGTTGGCTAAACATTTAGAGCTCACTCAGACTCACTCAAGAAACATACCTCGTTCTTGGGACTCAAACTCATGGGTGTATTCCTGAACCATACTCGTTCGCATTAAGGCTTACTTATATTGTACTCAGTTGAACTCACTCGGACGCAAAATCACCAAACCATACTTTTTTGGCCTCACTCAGACTGCGAGTCTTTGTTTTTTCTGAATGTGAGTGAGTCGACTAATGAGCCCGTTAGCGTAGTGCTATCTGTTTCATCCAAGACGTCAGTGCTTTTTTTAGCAACAATATCTCGCATAATCAGTGCTATATTAGGCGCTTTTATTTTCGCATCTATAAATACAGTTTTTCAGTGATTGCAATATACTGAGGACATTTTTAATGAAAGTGTTGACTAACACGAGATGTTTCGAACAAGGCCTTCTTTTAAAAATTTTCGAAAGGTGAAGCTACCTCACCCCTCCAGTAACTTACGCACTTCTTCAATCGCTATTGAGCTGGCGAATGGACCTGTTGATGCGTGAGTAGATAAAATTTGCCTAAACTTGACCCGTCATAAGGCTGATAGATAGTAACGCTGAAGCTGAGTAGATAGAACGAGAGGTGGGCAAAACAATGCGGTGCTCAATCGGACTCACTCATGAAATATACCTCGTCCCCAGGGCTCACTCCAATTCACACGAAGTGTTCCTAAACTGAACGAACTCGTACTCAGACTCACTAAAAATGTTTTTCATTCGGTCTCTCTCAGATTCAAACTCACTAATACAGTACTCACCCGAACTGACTCACTATGACTGACGGCTCTATCCGATTTGGAGTAAGTCTTTGGGAGTCGACCTACGAGTGAGTTTGCTATTATGTACTTCCCAACTATGCTATTAGGTACTTCCCAACTTCACAAAACTTTGACATATGTCATAGCGTGTTCCTCGCAAGCGTTGTGTTAGCAGCCCGAGGGGAGTTCAAACGGGTCCTATAAATGCCACTCTTGCACCTTTCGCTGCGTCAGTGCTGCGCTTTCCATGCACGCCTGGTGTTTTTGTCAAGTGTGGTACACTTAGGGGGACATGCTGTCGTTATTTTTGTCGTATGATGTCCTTCCCACTTATCGCTACGCAGGTAAAGCCGCTGTATATTATATAGCCAGCGCTAGAATATTGAGCGTGCGCTAGCGCCAAAGGGAAGTGTTCTTGTACTCTTGTACTTCAAGCACCTCGATGATAATATAGCAGCTCTTATTCCTATTTATTTTTGCAAGCACATTGGTGCCGGGTAATAAAGCGGGCAAAAAAAAACAGATGAAGCATAGCCAAACGTAGCATAATGAGCATGCAATTACACCAAAGTCAAGTATACTTTCTCTTTTTTTGAGGTCCTAATGATGATCATAATTGCGGGCATTACAACTAAAACTAATGGAAGATGATAGCACAAAGCAACTACAGAAACCGAAAGGGTTAGCAAGCAAGAATTAGCAAGAGGGAGATAGAAAAATATGAAGAAACATCCAACTAAACAAAAAACAGAAAAAATACCAGGGAAATAAAACAACAAAAAGTAGTAAGATGTAAATAGTAAAGAAAAAGGAAACAAAGAAGGCCTTCCCGCTTAACACATCCTCCACTTTCCCACCAGCAGGGCCAATCTGTTTTTTTTTTGTCATAGGAATAAAGAGATTCTGCTCATCGGGCGCTGTACACTGATCTCACAAGTTATTCTGCCCTTACTGTATGTTTACCATGAGAGACGAAAAATTGTAAAGAGTGCGGGCCTCTGTAGATCTGCTGCATCTTCGAAACTTTCTTAGGATACTGCGCAATGCTCAATAAAGCTTTTAAGGAGTTCATCATACTGCTTAACAGCGAATTGACTGCTACAGTACAGTCACACTGGGCGCTCAGCTCAAGAATCAAGGTCGCTGATCGTCCATGTAGCCTTGCTTAGGAAATGAAATAATGCACCGCAGGAACCCAGTACTTGTAGGCCACCTCACGGTACTTGACCGCGACACCTGAGTGCATAAAGCGGGACAGCACTCACCTGTATTCGCCGTTGTTAATGGCACACAGAAGCTTATTTGTACAGTTAGCGTTCCGTTGTGGCTCGAAACGAAAAAAAAGTATTGCAGCGCTTGTGATAGCATCTCTTCTTGAAACTGGCCGCATCATAACTTTTCGTATTTCTAGTTTAAGTCTGATGGTGGGAACTTATCTGCTTGTAAAGACACCAATGACATATAGAACGTGACCAGCTATTGGGTTATTTACACAATTATAAGTGTTACATGAACAAAGCGAAACAAAAAAACGCACTGTCTTTTGAGTGCTCCTTAAACTTTCTAAACATCATTCTAGAGAAAACTGTCAACAACCTTCTCTAGCGCAAGCCTATACTTCAGAGTGAAGTCGTAACACGCTAGGTCTATCTATCCTAGGATGTCGGAAAGAAAGCACACGTAGAAAAGACACCCGTTGCTACATTCTAATTCAGAGAAAGACATGTCTGCATAGGAAGAAAAATATTACACATACGAATAATGCCTACTCGTGGTATTGTCTGTCGTCTCTGGCGATGGTGCTCATACTTTTCTTTGATGTACGATGGAGCCTAGACTATTGCGGTACGCAAACAAAAGAAAGAACGGAAAGGAATAGTTGAATCTGGTATGAAAAAAAAGATAGCATACAAGCAGGTGCAGCTGACGTGAATCACCTGTACATAGCACCGCAACAAAAAGAGCTTAGTGGTATACATCGACGGAAGAGCGGTAATAGCAAAAAAAAGAGAAAAGCTCTTTGCTGAAAGGCGTTTTGGATAGCTCTTTAACAAAGCAGCGAAGCGATCCTACTGTGAAAAAATAAAAAAAAACGGAACAAGTATGTGAAACCCCATATCAGCACAGCAAGGCCAATATTTGAACTGACCTACAACAAGGCGGCTCGTCATAGCCGGGGTGGATCAAAAGGCTCTGTTCAAAAAAAAAAGATAGAAGCTCCACGCTATGTGTAGCGAAACTTCTTGGTACTGAGACGCTGCAAAATAATTTGCAAAACAAGAGACAGAGTAGCACTGAGTCGACTTTCTTGTTCTCACAATGGTTGAGTTTTCGGAATTTAGGATGTGAGAACCATGTTGTCAAGCTCGGCTTAGGCTCTTTTTACACGTTTTTCAGACAACAATGACATTTATTGCGCGCAGTAATAACTGCTTTTGTATACGTACTCTCAAAAAGACCGAGTTTTGCTGTTATTCAGAACGTTTTTACATGTTTCACCTTCCCAATATGTGGTGTCGATAGCTGTCAACTACACAATAGTTGGTTCGCTTTCACTATTCATTTGTTCTCTGATACCTTTACTGCAGTACATCCGAGGGCAGAAGTTCGGGTGGTTTAGTTTCCAAGCAAATTTCACACTCTGTCCCATCTTACTCTGTTTCATGCGAAGTGATAGGCCGCCACAAATCGCCTAAACGTTTTGTTTACTTTTAATGTATTTTGTACTCTTTCTTTTCTGCTCCGGTGCAACCGAAACACAATATCCGTCATCGTGGCGTCCTTTTCCAAAGTTTCTTTCATATTTACTGCGTCCTAAATAAATGCAAAGGAAAATGTTCAATGGCGTACCGCAGTTTATCGGTCCATTGATTTTCTTACAAACTTGTGTGCAGTATACACAATGATCACATGATTTTTTTAGTTGCACCGAAAACCGTCCTTTTAGGCGCAACATAAAGAAAACTAATACTTTAAGAAGCATAGAGATTTTCAAATAACATTTATTGTCGCATTGACCATTGCTTAAAAACCCTCAGAACAACAGATAAAAATTGCCCGCAGCTTCCCTCGGGGGAACACTGAGGAGGATGCGGAGCATATAATTGGTTAACGGGGTGTTAAAGTGCGACTTACTTGGGTCGATGGCTAAATTGGTTAACGTGGTTGTGAAATGGGGTGTTAAATTGCGACTTACTTGGGTCGATGGCTAAATTGGTTAACGTGGTTGTAGGAGGGGGTGTTAAATGAGTGAACACGTACACACGTATGCGAAAGGGCGGCGCTGGTCGAAGGGACGTCGATCATTGTGTTTGTGGATTCGTTGGAATACATTTCACCGCGACCTTGGACGTCGACGCGCCGTACAAACCAACCGACGAGCGGCAACTGAGCGAGCGAGCGCCGACCTTGAGTATATATACAGCACGACGGCGCATGCACTGTCAGCTGTTGAATGTTCTCGAAGCGCGACGCCACATGCGCATCCACTGGAGAATCAGGAGAATTGTAGATGTCGAACGCGGTGTGTAGAGGAGGAAGGGATGCACAGATGGTGGAAGAGTGGGCGACGGCGCGACGGCGCATGCGCGCGCGTCAGCTGTCGAATGTTCGAGAAGCGGTGTGGACGGCGCGGACGGCGCGGACGGCGCGGACGGCGCGGACGGCGCACTACAAGGCGCGAGTATAAGATGCTCCGCATCTAAAAAGGGAGTCTGCACGCAAGCTTTTTCTAGAAATGGTTAACTACAGCGAAAATAGAAACGTGCAGCCCCTCGGTTGAATATTGAGTTCCACGCGATGTTCCACTAAAGGCTTTCACAATTAATGGTGACTTGATCGAGCTTCTTCTGATCATGGTAATGGAGGAGTGAAATTAGTAGTTAAAAGCGTTTCACAATGCGTTAATCCCAGTGGTTCTTCTCAAACCACAGGAAGTCACGCGTCGCTGCCGGTGCCAAAGTGCCCTGGAGAAAGCACCACCATAAGCGGGTGTTCACCCCGGCGAACACGCTTCCACAATCGTCAAAACCGCACTGTCGTGCCCACAACCGCACTTGTTGCAAGTGTTTAAAATCACGCGTTATCCGATAGCTTTTTTTTGCAGGATCCACCCGCCACCGGCGCTTCACTGCCGGATTATCGCTACGCAGTTCCTGCCGGCACTCGGGCTCCCGTTGTTGTGTTCGTGCCCGTACTACACCATTGGTTCGGCAAATGCGAGCTGTCCCGCGTTTTAATTGCGAAGCATTTTTTTAGCGAACTTCGGTGACTTTCAGCGTATCTATCTATCTATCTATCTATCTATCTATCTATCTATCTATCTATCTATCTATCTATCTGTCTGTCTGTCTGTCTGTCTGTCTGTCTGCCTGCCTGCCTGTCTGCCTGCCTGCCTGCCTGTCTGTCTGTCTGTCTGTCTGTCTGTCTGTCTGTCTGTCTGTCTGTCTGTCTGTCTGTCTGTCTAGCCGCCTACGAGTTTTAGCTCTCCTGGCCGTTTCAATAATAGTATCGATATCAAAATTTGTATGGGATAACATGACTGTAAGACGAGTATAAGTGACTAGTCATATTATGAAAAAGAGCATATGTGTGTCATAATTTTCGTGATTTACTTTTCATGGTCCGGCTGATCTTGCAGTTGTTTCGTTCACATAACATGTTGCAAAACTCGTATGGTATGACATGACTGGATGGCGAACACAACTAGCCAATTCTAACGTGGAAATCAGTACATGCATGGCATGTGCGCCATGACTCATGACTACACGTCACGCTCATAATGCGCTCGTGGTCGTTTCGCTGGCTTCACTGATACCCAGTTTGGTATTACAGAACGTGAATAGGTGGCAGAATTGTATGATTGGTGCAAACATGATATACATGAGATGCGCGTCATGTTGGAACATGACTACATTCCATACTCATGCTGCGCTCGCGGTCGTTTCGCTAGCTTCACACGTACCAAATTCGGTATTACGTGACGTGAATAGCTGACGAAAGTAATTGACACGCGCAAACATGGCAATCATGAGATGCGTGTCTTGCAAGAACATGACTACATGCTACGCTCATAGCGTGCTGACGGCCGTTTTGCTAGCTCAACATATACTTATGTTTGGTACTACGTGAAGTGAATAGACGATGGAGGTAAATCGTCCAAACATGATAATCAAGGCATTCGTGTCATGTCAAACTTGACTAGTTGCTACGCTCATAACAGGCTCGCGGCAGTTTCTTTAGCTTCTCATGTACCAAATTTAGTATCAAGTGACGTGGCTAGTTGACAAAGGTAAATGACATGTCCAAACATTAAAATCCTGACATGGAAGTCTTATATGGCATAATTCCGTTCCGCCTTGTAACATTGTGCCTATTTTAAAAGTGGCATATCAACTTTCCTAATTCATGCTTCGCATATCGTTGATTGCCACTGTACGTGGGATCTGCCAATTTTTTACTGTCGGTGCTCTTTTAAAATTGTCCGCAGCTTACCCATGTGGAAGGGTTCAGCAAAAGCAGATGCGCGCGTGTTCGCTGCCGCTCCTGGTGCGACGGGATGAACGACGTCACTCAAAACACAGCGTATGGCGCTCGTGCTTGAGTACAACGTTGAGAGTGACCTAACTAAAGGTTCCGATCCCGGCTGCGGCGGCTGCATTTCGGAGGGAGGCGGAAATGTTGCAGGCCCGTGTGCTCAGATTTGGGTGCAATTTAACGCATCCCAGGTGGTCGAAATTTTCGGTTGCCCTTCACTACGGCGTCTCTCATAATCATATGGTGGTTTTGGGACGTTAAACCCCACATGTCAACTTGACTAATAGTACAGCCAATATAGATCGCTCGTGACACCGTTTCCGGACAGTTTTTTTTTCTAGGTGGCTTTGGCTTACTGCTTCTGGTGCGACGGGATGAACGACGTCACTAAAAACGCAGCCAATGGTGCTCGTGCTTGGGTACAACTTTGAGAGGCACTTAACTGATAGTACAGCCAGTATAGATCGCTTGTGACACCACTGCTGGACAGTTTCAATAGACTTCTACTGGGGTTTGTCACGGCGTGACGTCACTGGCGCACATGAAGGCTCTAGTATCAAGCTCAGCCACCAAACACCGGCTGGTGGCTGAGCATGATACAACAGCGCGGTGTTTGGGGCTAGTTTTCTTTTCCTTTTTAAAGCTCAAACTTCATGTCACAGTGGCATCATTATCTATAGTATGTGTATGGCTGCCATGTACGACGCACATATTTCCACATGTTAAGCTAACAAAATTGTGCACCTTACGCAGCAACGCTTCCTTTTAAAAGCTTCGACTTCAGAGAAGTGCAAACAAAAAAAAAATTCTGTTGAAAGAATGCATACACACGCAGCGCTGTCATGCAGGATGATTCCGCCGACAGAAATTTCTTGCCAACCAGCACCTTCTGCGAGAGAAGGGATGGTGGGTGGGGTAGTGACGTTACGCTGTTTGTAAACAAGAAGATGTCTATTAAGGAGCAATTTATTGTCACACGTGGTCGCAAATCCAGGGTCGACGGCATTGTCGACACTCCCACTGCGCGTGCTTCTGTTTCGCGTCTCGTCCCAACTGCCACCCTCCCCTGTCTTTCTCCCTTGCCTCGCAATGCCAACGCAGGCAGCTTCTAATAGTAAAAAAATGGCAGCATAACCACGGAGTGAATGGTGGAAAGTGGAGCGAAGCATCCGTCTGTTCATTCGTTCTTGCTTCCGTCCGTCCATGCGTCCGTCTGTGTGACCGTCCGTTCGCCCGTCCGTGCGTGTGTCTGTTCGTGCGTTCGCACGTCCATCTGTGCGTCCGTCTATGCGTCCATCCGTCGGTGCAGCCATCCGTGAGTCCGTCCACACATCTGTCTATGTGTCCGTTCATCCATCTATTAAACACTCCAAGTACCACCATCTCGCATCTTTTCATCATATATTCCGCATATGCACCGCCATCCTGCGGACATTCCAAGGACCAAACGAGAGGTAGCACACGCACACTTTCTTACGGCTTGCGGTTCATGTTTACTTCCCACCTTTAACCACCTCGAGTTCATGGTATATACTAGTTCACTGTATTCATGGCACTGCCGCCCAACGCTCGCTATACCTTTTTAAAACCACGGAGGTTATGCCCAGCGAGTAAAACGTAGCAACCCTTTCTTGTCAGATAGTGCTCAATGTACATGCCAATGGCTGCTAAGGGGGAATGAGAGACAGGAGAATTCGGCTTTTGGTTAACGCGCACACTACGAGTTTTTCATTGTTCAACAACGCACAGAAGAAATCTCTCACCGCCACAACCTTGGAGGTAAAATGTTAAACTGGTTACATACTACAACTGCTACTACGACTACGAGGGACGAAGGGGTGCCGCTATAAGGAGCTTCGCCCCTAAAACCGGCTGCTCGCGCTGCGTTCACAGGCCCTGGATCTCACATCAGCGTTCCACCACTCGTGGAAGCTACGCTTCTCCATCATTGAATAAATAAGAATAATGAAGACGAAATACCAATTAAGCATACCCAAACCATAGCCAATTACGCAACATTCACGTGATACTCCTACCACTATCTTCGAGTTCCCCCCGTCTATAGAGGAGGGTGGCTCTTTGACGTTTCTTTTTGCCATATACAACTTTCGCTATGAATTGCACGATTGTGCCTCGAGAAACGTTAACTATACATGATTTTCTCGCCGGAATACACGATTGTTATCGTTACTAGCAACAGAATTAACACCTTTGAGAGACGAAAAAAACAAGTATCTCGTGGTGCCGACATAGCTTGCAGTACTGAATTGGCGAGGTTGGCAAACTGAATTTTCGTCGGGTATAGTTCGTTGGAGCACCCCTGCATTCAGGCACCACTTGGACCGAAACGAGTACCGGCCTCTATTGGTCATCTCTACGTCGGCTGGCTCACTGATCAGGGGAATCCACAAATCAAAAGCCATCCTTCTTCTGCGTTCGAACCAAATTTCTAATGTAGTGCAAAAAACGACACGATGGACTTAAAAAAACGACACACCACAAGCGCGGTGAGGTGGACCGCTGATGGTCGCGTT
This sequence comes from Rhipicephalus annulatus, assembly GCA_013436015.1. Lineage (NCBI taxonomy): Eukaryota > Metazoa > Arthropoda > Arachnida > Ixodida > Ixodidae > Rhipicephalus > Rhipicephalus annulatus. The sequence continues at coordinate 8,773 of WOVY01010001.1, read as the reverse complement.
CGTCCTCGCACGATCCCGACCATCATTAGGCGGTCCGCCTGAACGCGAGTGGGTAGAGGTGGGAAAGATATTTTTGTTTATTCCACTAGCATGTCGCGACATTTCCTTTTGCGCATGAGTTTTGTAGTATTTAGTTAAGTTGTCGAATGGTTAAGAAAAGAAAACTAGTTTGCTGCATGAAATTCATATGAAATTCGTGCGGGTTTCCTTGTGGCTTTATTCTACAAACGTTTGGTTGTGGGTTCTCCCTTTCACATCAAGTTTTTTGAAGAGAGTACCAGCATTCGACTCCAAACAACAACTTGGTCCTTTACTTGCATGTTAAGACACCCTGATTCCCTCCCCCCAAAAAAGCCTCAAATAAAAGGAGATGACTTGTCAAGTTATGAAATGTTGATATTATTTTTAATCGCGAGAAAGCAGCTTCACTTCATTTCACAAGAATATGCATTGAGATATTGAAGCTCGAGATAATCTGGACTAGACCACGAGACACTAAAAGTTTCCTCGTGAGAAAACGGCAATTCTGGATGGGAAGTTTATTAAGGAATTAAAAAAAAACTTCTCATACATGGTTGCCATTTGAATTCAAATATCACCAGTTCAAAATCAAGTGCTTTCTACACCAGGACATACTGTTGCGCTTTCCCAATGTTATCTGATCAAAAAACGCCCTGATGTATACCTCATTGTCCGTCAATACCTGAATGAGCCGCTTGCGCCCGTACGCTGGCGATTTACCATTGCCTAAATGCAACCTTCATAACGTAAATACAGTTCCCTTTGAATAAACTCAAAATTTATTTAGATAGTGCAATAGTAATAAGATAGAAAATTGATGAGCAACAGACTCGTGATCCAGTAATCTTCTCTAGCTCTTTGTTTTCCTTCACTTTATTTCTGTTTAATTTTTACTTAACGTATCCCTACTGAAACGTTCCGTATGAAATCTTACGGAAAATATATGGACTCCGTAACATTTCCTTTTGCTACATACGGAAAAAATATGGAGTTTTATGGAAATATACGGAAGTTGTATGTCATTTACGGAAAGCTTCTCATGGAGTATAAGGAAGGATAAGGAAATTGTATGGCGTATACGGAAAGCTTTTTATGGAGTATACGGAAAGATAAGGAAAATGTATGGCATATATGGAAAGCTTTTTATGGAGTATATGGAAGGATAAGGAAAGATAAGGAAACCTATGGAGCATACGGAGAGTTCATGATGGAAGATATGGAAGGATAAGGAAAGTGTATGGAGTGTACAGAAGCTTTCATAAGGAAAATGCAGAATGTAAGGTCTTACGGAAATATGCAGATTTTGTAAGGTGCTTACGAAAATGTGCAATAGTGTATGAAAGGCATGTGGATTGTTGCAAAAATGTGGAAACTCTACAGTTTTTGCCACATTTTAAGCAGGAAATCCGAGCTCTATAAAGTTATAAATGAATGCACAGTGACGTATATAGTACAAAAGAATAACGCAGGCTAGTCTTTGTTGTCAATCACCGCTGCTCACCCTTTTCCAGAATGAATACAACTTCTTCAGATGACCAGGTGCTAAAGTCTGTCACACGGAAAATGTGTCATTCACAAGGAATGACAATAACTGTCATTCTACTTGCATGCTGTCACACGAAAATAAATCAAGCAAAAAAGCATAACTTCAAGGGCTCGTTGTTTGGTAGAAACAATAATAATGAGAACTAAATTCAATGTGAATGAACTTGTCAATATTAATGAAACTGTTCTCATTAACATTGACAAAGAGAAATGTCATTTTAAGATATCGACCATGAGCTTAGCTCTCCTGAGCACCGACAAAAGAAATGAAAATCTATGAAAAATAATTGCATGTAGCCTAAAAATAATTTTTTATTGATAGTATGTGCTCCTACAATATAAATACAGCTATACACAACTTGCCACAGCTTCACGACAGAAACGAGGTAGGGGCAGAGAGAGTGGTCAGAAAAATAATTAAGTATGAGAGCACAACTGATATGTACAAACACATAATGGTGCTTATCATTGATGCACGGATGGTCGTGTATAGAGCTGGGTCGTTTTGAGATTTTCAAAAGCATTGTTTCAGACCACCATGCAGATTACGCTTCAATTGTAGTGGTATACATAAGACACAACTTATGGGCCAGCTTTAATGAATAAGATTATAGGTTAAACAAATGCTTTAAAATATATCATATCATGGCTGCATGGACGCATACAAGCTAGATAAAGCGCAATAAAGTGAGGACACATGAGCCTCTCTTGATGCTTCAGTTCTACATAGATGCTTCAACTGTGCTGCAAAGAAATTTAACCAATGTCTGTGTGTGCAACATTGTCCATTTTAAACTATCTATATGTCAATATAAAATTCCTACTGCGAGTTAAGCTACGTAGCACTCCATAACTCTTCCTTTTATTAAGGGCAATTTTTCAAACAATCAACATTATTCATTCTCTGTCTCATGACTTCGTGCCCGCAATTCTTGGTTTGGCTCGATCACAATTGTGCAGCCCTTATTTTGGAGGAATCAAAAAACATCACCAAAATATATTTTGGAACTGCTTCTCGGTGATATTGCCTTCCCTCAACTGCCACAGCTTGAGATGAGTCATATAGCAAGTCTCGCGCATACCTAGGGCCTACCCTTGAAGAAACTGGTCCGGCTGTGAAATGCTGTTTTATCTAAAATAAATTTTTTGGTTTGAGTTTTCTCACTTCTCGAGTCCCTTCACAATCAAGCAGACCCAATGTTCCCCTTAGTCCTTAATTTTGTTATATTATTAAATAAATAAAAAAATAATAATGAAAATAAAAATACTAATAACTGTTGCGCAAAAAACAGTCCCACATACGTACTTGAACGCAATATTGCTTTTATTTTGTTTTAGAACCTAAGGCATTAGAAAAAACAGCAGTACAATAAAAACGTTGAAAAAAAACAAAAAAATTAAACTTGGTGGGACTCGAACCTGCGCCACTCAATTGTGCTCGCGTACGTGAACTGAGTGCGTTAGCTTGCTGAGCTATTCGCGCTAAGGTAGTACATGAGTTTAGGTTATGTATATAAATTTGTGTTTTACACGCTATGTGTTGGCATATTTATGTACGATATGCGATCGTATCTATTGTTCTGTGTATGTTTTGGGATTGTATATACGTCACATGCTTTTCGCATGTCTTTCAACTATAGACTGCTGCCCAGCCGCGGATGAAAACAAGTATTTTTACACCCACACACAAGCTTGAGCAGTTGAAGGTTGTTTCCCGGGGCTCTCTTGCGATTGAGTCGGCCACCACAGGGAATTAGAGTGATACGCGATTAATCCCTGCATCTAGCTGTATTCCACTTAGTAGCTCTATCGCTTGATGACAAATCGAGCGCGGGGCGCGACGCTATTGCGCACGACCATGCCTCGCGTAGCGGCGACATCAGCTGATTGTGCCGGCCGGCTTGCTTCGATTTGCTTCAGAGCAAAGAAATGCCATACCTTGAAAGATTGCGTACTGCACTATGTCAAAATGTTACTGCTTTGTAGCCATGCTATGATTCAGTGAGAATTGATAACTCTGATATCACTACTGTAGAGCTTTGCGTCGGCGACACGCACCGAACGTGAAACCGCACTACGTCTGTCGTAGAAGCAGTAGGAGGCTGTCGTCTGCTAGAACATAAACAAAACAAAGACCTGCGAAAATATTCATAAGTTGTAACTTGTTCTTTGAATAACCGTTTATCACTTCTAAAGTTATTTTGCCAGATAACATACATTTTTTTCAGTTTATAGCAGCGACAGATGTTTTTTTTTTCTCACACAGATATCCAAGTCAAATCCATTCACAGCTAAAGCCACATGTTGTTTGTCTTCTTTGTTTCTGTGGGCATGCCGTTTAGGTGCGTCTCTCATGTGTTCGCGCTGCTACACACGAGAGCACGAAATGTTAAATTTACGCAAGGAAGCGCCGTTCCTCCTTCGTGTGATGTGCTAAGATTGCGCCCTATTCCCGCGGTTGTCCGAGTGCGGATCAAGTGCGAGTCGTCCAAGGAATCGGCGGGTTGGGCGGGCGCTCGAAGGACTCCGAGGTGACGGCTGACGCCTGTGGTCGCTTCCCTCAGGACAGTGTGAAAGAAACTAAAGGTAAGGGGGACACTTTTTTTATGTAGACCAAGTATGTCACTCAGTGCAAGTTCGTGTTGCTGCACTCGAACGAGGCGTCGTGAAACGGCAACCTTACGCGCCTTTGCGAGTGCGGTTGCCGATTCGCTTTGACAACGCTAACGCCAGCAGAGCCATGGCGCATCGGCGCGGCCTTACTGGAGCTCATTCGAGACAACTGCGGCAACATGCATGTGTATGGTGATCGATTTTTTCATATGTGCAATGTAGTGAGGAAGACGCACACGGCGCTTGCTACGTTGTTGATTAAACGAAGCCTGCAGTGCCATTTGATGCAAATCAGCATTTTGTTTACGTTCGCGGGCGATACAATTTGTAACTTGGCTCGATTCACCTAGCCAACCGCCTAAGTGGGTTGATTAGCATACGTTCATGGTAGAGCGTTATTATGCCCCTAAACAGTGGCGTGTGCTTGTTGAAAGATATAATGTGTGTGCCTAGTGTAGAGAGAGAGAGAGAGAGGTGTTCGTGCAATCTGCATGTGTACCTGCAAGACGCCTTTGCTTGTAACTAATAATGTACCGGCCAGCACCTACATTGTACGCCTGACTTTGAAGAAAACTTGCATGCACAATGTGAGATTTTGTAATGTGCCAGAGTTGCTTTTTATAAATAATACACTGCCAGCTGTTCAAAATATGTTTCAATGCTGTGTGGCAGGGGTGCGGTTATCACGCTGTTGTGTAGTTGCTTATGCAAGCACTCATAGTTTTGATGCGTTAATATTTCTCATCTAACTCATCAGGTGTTGGCTGTTTCAGCACAAACAAGGCAAAGAAGAAGGAAGACGGGTAATGATAGGACCCGTGCCGACTTTTGTTTGCAGGAGAATACCCATGTTGGTGTATTTATTGTGAAAGCATTTCTGTGTTGCTTTTTTGCCCAATTTATGCAACAACACAGTTGTCAGCAATATGAGAGAGAACACTGAATTTAGCTTTTAAAGATCATGGTGATTAAATGCCTAGTAACTCACAGCACAAAGTAACAACAAAAGACATCAGTATGATCAATGTGGATGAGTACAGTCTTGCATCTAAAAAATATATTGTGCAAAATGTTGCCTAAGTAAGAAACCTCTCTATGTTTGCAAATAGTGTGACATCACTTCGAGCACCGTGCCAGCCATTCCCTCCCTCTGTGCAAAGGCTGGTTGGCAAGGAAGTTGTTTGTGACGTTCCTGATAGACCACTGAGATGTATGCGATTCTAAACCTGTAGCCTAATATATACGTAATCTTTTGTGCAGTTACATCGCTGCATCTGACACCTACAACTTATTTGCATATTTACATTGCTCCCTTAGGACCTAACACACAAACTTGTTGTTTGCATTGTCACTTCATGAATATCGAGCAGTAAAGGTACTGAGTATATGTGAAACAAGAATCTCTGCTTATTACATGAAGAAATATGAGGCCTTCGAAAAAACGAGTTATACCTTTATTGAGCTTGCGTACTCGTCGGGGCGATTCATACATGCAGCTTCAGCAAATGGTATCTTCCAGCCCGGTGACCTTGCAATTTTTTTCTGCACACAGCGCAAACACCGAGATGTACCCACTCGCAGATGGTCACGTCAAGTGCATATTTACCTTGACTAAAATGTCAAATCAAGTTTTTTCATCGACCGGTCTCTGCCATGAGTGCTAACGTCTTTGCAAACAAGACACATTGTTATTGACACTGCACACACCACACTCAGTATTCTCAGTTGAACCGATATTCTCAATACCTTTCAATGCACACTACATGCCGCAATCAATCAACAGTGCACATTTTTGAAGACTATGCCGCTGTTGCTCGCACAGGCCACCACGTGTGTTCACTTCTTCAAGATAAACAGACAGCGTGGCAAATATTTTACCACACAGTTTACCACACAGCTGGATGTTTGCTGACACATACTACAGCTAATGTCGACATTGTAACGTGAAGTGTAAGCTTTGAAAAATTAAAACTTGCCCCCAACACCGCACGACTGTACCGGGCTGAGCCACAAGCGGGAGTGTTTTTCCAGCCACACCTTTTACATGTGCCAGTGACAACATTCTGTGACGTACCTCGGTAGGGGCCTATCGCTGCATACTTTATGTGAATGAGGGTCCTGTTAGTGAAAGCAGGCATTGTTGATTTCGTAACTTGTTCATGCCCAACTGGACCTTCATTTGCACAAGTTGTCTGACTGATAATCAGGCGAACTTTTGTGTAATAAATTATACAGTTGGCAGTCTGTGTTTGCCCCCATACTGTTGTTACTGGTGTTTCTTGTTGGTACTTTGCACTGCTCATTACTACTCACCTACAGAAACTAGCCTATCTTGCCGCTGTTTTGGACAAGATGCAGCTGGCAAGTGCGATAGTGTTCATAACTCTAAATTCTCGAGCAAAAATTATCGTTTCATATTCAGTTAGTTGCATTCATATCAGTACATTATAAGAAATCATTGATTAAACATAAATCCGTGTTCCTTTACATAATGCTCACAACTTTTATATCAAATTGAATGGTGTTTATAAAAAACATGGGTTTTAGCTAAACTTCATGCTCTTTTCTCAAAGAGCTGACAAAACGCTATTGCATGCTTACTTGCCATGAATTGGACTGTGTTCTAAATACATTGCAATTCTTCACCGGACTGCCAGTACACTTCACATTGGGGGAACATTTATTAACCATGGATTCCTAATTAAGAACGGAAAGAAAGGAAGCGGCAGGCCGGAATACTTGATATTGGCATTTGTTTTGCTACCCAGCGCATTATCATGCAAACTTCCTATAGAGTGGTTATGCGTCTTGCATGTGTGTCTGTAAACCAAGAACTTTGGTTAGAACTATATTATCTTACAAATGGTTGCAGGACTGTGGAGGCTGTAGGGCTGCTTAGGAATGGGTGGAATCCCTGGACATGTGTTCAACCTTGCTGCATCAGCTCCTTGGTGTTTTCACGGCATCTTTACAGATGTGTTGGGTGAGTAAAGCAAGCAGGTTTAAACACAAGGAAAAGTATAATATGGCAGCACCTCTTGTGCGTGCCTTACATTCCAAGTATAGCAAATATTTATCACTTGCCTTGTGGCCTGTAATTTTTAAAGGACACTTCTTTTTGCTTTATATTTGAGTCTTGATGCTTCGACAGCAATGTATTTGTGTTTGACGGCAAGTGTTCTTGAACAAATAACTGATCTCAATAATGACAAAACACCCTTCATACTTGCTCCTTAGCATAAGCTAGCACTTATCTGTAGCAGATTCAATTATTCATTTTTTGCTGGGGATGATAATGGGCAAGTAGCAAAGGCAAGTTCAGATTAGAGTGATCGGTGACGTCTGTTTAGGCTCTGCCATATTGCTTTGCAACCAGAGTACTTGTGGCCACATATACAATGAAGCACATGACCTGCATTCTAAATGAGATTACCATATCACATTTCACTGCATCTTAGTATGTGCCCAAACAAATGCAGATATCATTAGCTTGCCACTATAAAGGGATCCTAAACCAATACAAGGTTGAAATTTAGTCGTGGTGTTGCAGCTGTGTATGACTCTACAATGGATACATAGCCGTGATAATTGTCTATATGTTGTCGCAATAGTAATGTTACACACATTGTACGATACAAAGAGGTCCTCGCTTATTTCGCTTTTTTTCGCTATGCTTCTTTCTTGTCTCTTCTTGCCATGTGCTCCTCCTCACTGTACAAGGAGCCAGAGCAGTGGGCACACAAACACGTATTTAAAAAAATGTTTTGTAAGGTGAACACTGAGAAGCTGAACACTTCCAAAAGGCTCAAAGAGGTAAAGGTATTGTTTCTAGCTACTTTTTGGGCACCTATAGCTAGTTTGTGCTGCTGCAGTTAAAAAATAAGTTAAATGTTAAAAATTAATTGGAGATGGTTTGGACACCCATAATTGTAGTTACATACAGAACTAGGTTTCAATGCGTAAGCCAAATCTGTTCACTCTAAAATCAATCCTAATGATATCTGAAATTCAGGAAATATTCACAGAAAAGCTCAGGATGGCTAAGTGGTTGCCCCTTGAATGTCAAGGAGATCCCTTCTTCTAAAAGGTCAATATGACAGTCTAGTAGTCTCGATATTACATGCACTATAAATATTCTGGTGTGGTGCTTTTCATGCATGTTATAATGAGAGGGGTTTTAATAGAACTGTTGTCACTTTGCCCTGCATTGCTGAAATTGTTCACATAGTTATTAATACATGAATCACTTTATGCCTTTTGATTTTATGCAAATGGTTTGCTTACCCAATCGGTTTAACTTGATTGGATAAAATCATAAATGCTCTAAAGTTTTTTTACTATACAGCAGTTTATTTTTAAAATACGTGACCATTGAAGTGAACGCAGTGGTGGCGTGCTTATTAATCCTTCACTATCACCACTCTAACTACACCTGCTACAGGCATAGTGTGACAAAAGTAATGGTACTTAATTATTAACTGGCAGCATACACTTTTATGTCTCAAATAGGTTAAAAAGCCTGGTAAAAAATTTTGTACTTTTTTTTCGCTCCAACTAAATATTCTGGTCTACTCAAAGTAGCTTCCCTCTTTTA
>WOVY01010000.1:0-482201 GCA_013436015.1 Rhipicephalus annulatus | reverse complement strand
CCCACTGAAACGTTCCGTGTGAAATCTTACGGAAATATATGGACTTCCGTAACATTTCCTTATGCTACATACGGAAAAAATATGGAGTTTTATGGAAATATACGGAAGTTGTATGGCATTTACGGAAAGCTTCTTAAGGAGTATAAGGAACGATAAGGAAATTGTATGGCGTATACGGAATGCTCTTTATGGAGTATACGGAACGATAAGCAAAATGTATAGCATATATGGAAAGCTTTTTATGGAGTATATGGAAGGATAAGGAAAGATAAGGAAACTTATGGAGCATACGGAGAGTTCATGATGGAAGATATAGAAGGATAAGGAAAGTGTATGGAGTGTACAGAAGCTTTCATAAGAAAAATGCAGACTGTAAGGTCTTACGGAAATATACAGATTTTGTAAGGTGCTTACGAAAATGTGCAATAGTGTGTGAAAGGCATGTGGATTGTTGCAAAAATGTGGAAACTCTACAGTTGTCACATTTTCAGCAGGAAATCCGAGCTCTATAAAGTTATAAATGAATGCACAGTGACATATATAGTACTAAAGAATAACGCAGGCTAGTCTGTGTTGTCAGTCACCGCTGTTCGCCCTTTTCCAGAATGAATACAACTTCTGCAGATGACCAGGTGCTAAGTCTGTCACACGGAAAATGTGTCATTCAGAAGGAATGACAATAACTGTCATTTTACTTGCATGCTGTCACACGAAAACAAATCAAGCAAAAAAGCATAACTTCAAGGGCTCTTTTTTGGTAGAAACAATAATAAATGAGAACTAAATTCAATGTGAATGAACTTGTCAATAATAATCAAATTGTTCTCATTAACATTGGCAAACAGAAATGTCATTTTAAAATATCGACCATGAGCTTAGCTCTCCTGAGCACCGACAAAAGAAATGAAAATCTATGAAAACTAATTGCATGTAGCCTAAAAATACTTTTTTATTGATAGTATGTGCTCCTACATTATAAATACAGCTATACACAACTTGCCACAGCTTCACGACAGAAACGAGGTAGGGGCAGATGGAGTGGTCAGAAAAATAATTAGGTATGAGAGCACAACTTATATGTACAAACACATAATGATGCTTATCATTGATGCACGGATGGTCATGTATAGAGCTGGGTCGCTTTGAGATTTTCAAAAGCATTGTTTCAGACCACCATGCAGATTACGCTTCAATTGTAGTGCTACATAAGACACAACTTATGGGCACTACAAGACTATAGGTTAAACAAATGCTTTAAAATATATCATATCATGGCTGCGTGGACGCATACAAGCTATGTAAAGCGCAATAAAGTGAGGACGCATGAGCTTTTCTTGATGCTTCAGTTCTACATAGATGCTTCAACTGCGCTGCAAAGAAATTTAACCAATGTCTGTGTGTGCAACATTGTCCATTTTAAACCATCTATATGTATATATAAATTTCCTACTGCGAGTTAAGCTACGTAGCACTCCATAACTCTTCCTTTTATTAAGGGCAATTTTTCAAACAATCAACATTATTCAGTTTCTGTCTCATGACTTCGTACCCGCAATTCTCGGTTTGGCTCGATCACAATTGTGCAGCCCTTATTTCGGAGTGATCAAAAAACATCAACCAAAATATATTTTGGAACTGCTTCTCGGTGATATTGCCTTCCCTCAACTGCCACAGCTTGAGATGAGTCATATAGGAAGTCTCGCGCATACCTAGGGCCTACCCTTGAAGAAACTGGTCCGGCTGTGAAATGCTCAGTTTTTTCTCAAATAAATTTTTTGGTTTGAGTTTTCTCACTTCTTGAGTCCCTTCACAATCAAGCAGACCCAATGTTTCCCTTAGTCCTTAATTTTGTTATATTAAGAAATTAATAAAAAAATTAATCATAAAAATAAAAATACTAATAACTGTAGCGCAAAAAACACAGTCCCACACACGTACTTGAACGCAATATTGCTTTTATTTTGTTTAAAACCTAAGGCATTATAAAAGATAGCAGTACAATAAAAACGTTGAAAAAAAAAACAAAAAAATTAAACTTGGCGGCACTCGAACCTGCGCCGCTCAGTTGTGCTCGCGTACGTGAACTGAGTGCGTTAGCTTGCTAAACTATTCGCGCTGAAGGTAGTACGCGAGTTTAAGTTATGTACATAAATTTAATTTTTACACGCTATGTGTTGGCATATTTATGTACAATATGCGATCGTATCTATTGTTGTGTGCATATGTTTTGGGATTGTATATACGTCACATGCTTTTCGCATGTCTTTCAACTATAGATTGCTGCCTCGCCGCGGATGAAAACAAGCATTTTTACACCCACACACAAGCTTGAGCAGTTGAAGGTTGTTTCCGGGGGCTCTGTTGCGATTGAGTCGGCCACCACAGGGAATTAGAGTGATACGCCATTAATCCCTGCATCTAGCTGTATTCCACTTAGTAGCTCTATCGCTTGATGAAAAATCGAGCGCGGGGCGCGACGCTATTGCGCACGACCATGCCTCGCGTAGTGGCGACATCAGCTGATTGCGCCGGCCGGCTTGCTTCGATTTGCTTCAGAGCAAAAAAATGTCATACCTTGAAAGATTGCGTACTGCACTATGTCAAAATGTTACGGCTTTGTAGCCATCCTATGATTCATTCAGAATTAATAACTCTGATATCACTACTGTAGAGCTTTGCGTCGACGACACGCACCGAACGTGAAACCGCACTACATCTGTCGTAGAAGCAGTAGGAGGCTATCGTCTGCTAGAACATAAACAAAACAAAGACCTGCGAAAATATTCATAAGTTGTAACTTGTTTTTTGAATAATCGTTTATCACTTTTAAAGTGATTTTGCCAGATAACATACATTTTGTTTCATTTTTTAGCAGCGACAGACGTTTTTTTTTTATTTTCCTCACACAGATATTTAAGCCAAATCCATTCACAGCTAAAGCCACATGTTGTTTGTCTTCTTTGTTTCTGTGGGCATGCCGTTTGGGTGCGTCTCTCATGTGTTCTCGCTGATACACACGAGAGCACGAAATGTTAAATTTACGCAAGAAAGCGCCGTTCCTCGTTCGTGTGATGTGCTAAGATCGCGCCCTATTCCCGCGGTTGTTCGAGTGCGGATCAAGTGCGAGTCGTCCAAGGAATCGGCGGGTTGGGCGGGCGTTCGAAGGACTCCGAGGTGACGGCTGACGCCTGTGGTCGCTTCCCTCAGGACAGTGTGAAAGAAACTAAAGGTAAGGGGGACACTTTTTTATGTAGACCAAGTATGCCACTCAGTGCAAGTGTGTGTTGCTGCACTCGAACGAGGCGTCGTGAAACGGCAACCTTACGCGCCTTTGCGAGTGCGGTTGCCGATTCGCTTTGACAACGCTAACGCGAGCAGAGCCATGGCGCATCGGCGCGGCCTTACTGGAGCTAATTTGAGACAACTGGGGCAACATGCATATGTATGGTGATCGATTTTTTCATATGTGCAATGTAGTGAGGAAGACGCACACGGCGCTTGCTACGTTGTTGATTAAACGAAGCCTGCAGTGCCATTTGATGCAAAGCAGCATTTTGTTTACGTTCGCGGGCGATAGAGTTTGTAACTTGGCTCGATTCACCTAGCCAACCGCCTAAGTGGGTTTATTAGCATACCTAGAGCGTTATTATGCCCCTATACAGTGGCGTGTGCTTGTTGAAAGATATAATGTGTGTGCCTAGTGTAGAGAGAGAGAGAGAGGTGTTCGTGCAATCTGCATGTGTACCTGCAAGACGCCTTTGCTTGTAACTAATAATGTACCGGCCAGCACCTACATTGCACGCCTGACTTTGAAGAAAACTTGCATGCACAATGTGAGATTTTGTAATCTGCCAGAGTTGCTTTTTATAAAATAATACACTGCCAGCATGTTCAAAATATGTTTCGCTGCTGTGTGGCACGGGTGCGGTTATCACGCTGTTGTGTAGTTGCTGATGCAAGCACTTATAGTTTTGATGCGGTAATATTTCTCATCTAACTCATCAGGTGTTTGGCTGTTTCAGCACAAACAAGGCAAAGAGAGAAGGAAGGCGGGTAATGACAGGACCAGTGCCGACTTTTGTTTGCAGGAGAATACCCATGTTGGTGTATTTATTGTGACAGCCTTTCTGTGTTGCTTTTTTGCCCAATTTATGCAACAACACAGTTGTCAGCAATATGAGAGAAAACACTGAAATTAGCTTTTAAAGATCACGGTGACTAAATGCCTAGTAACTCACAGCACAAAGTAACAACAAACGATATCAGTATGATCATTGTGGATGAGTACAGTCTTGCATCTAAAAAATATATTGTCCAAAATGTTGCCTAAGTAAGAAACCTCTCTATGTTTGCAAATAGTGTGACGTCACTTCGAGCACCGTGCCAGCCATTCCCTCCCTCTGTGCAAGGGCTGGTTGGCAAGGAAGTTGTTTGTGACGTTCCTGATAGACCACTGAGATGTATGCGATTCTAAACCTGTAGCCTAATATATACGTAATCTTTTGTGCAGTTACATCGCTGCATCTGACACCTACAACTTATTTGCATATCTACATTGCTCCCTTAGGACCTAACTCACAAACTTGTTGTTTGCATTGTCACTTCATGAATATCGAGCGGTAAAGGTACTGCGTATATGTGAAACAAGAATCTCTGCTTATTACATGAAGAAATATGAGGCCTTCGATAAAACGAGTCATACCTTTATTGAGCTTGCGTACTTGTTGGGGCGATTCATACATGCAGCTTCAGAAAATGGTATCTTCCAGCCCGGTGACCTTGTAATTTTTTTCTGCACACAGCGCAAACACTGAGATGTACCCACTCGCAGATGGTCGCGTCAAGTGCATATTTACCTTGACTAAAATGTCGAATCAAGTTTTTTCATCGACCGGTCTCTGCCATGAGTGCTAACGTCTTCGCAAACAAGATACATTGTTATTGACACTGCACACACCACACACAATATTCTCAGTTGAACCGATATTCTGAATATCTTTCAATGCACACTACATGCCGCAATCAACAAGTGCACATTTTTGAAGACTATGCCGCTGTTGCTCGCACAGGCCACCACGTGTGTTCACTTTTTCAAGATAAACAGACAGCGTGGCAAATATTTTACCACACAGTTTACCACACAGCTGGATGTTTGCTGAGACATACTACACCTAATGTCGACATTGTAACGTGAAGTGTAAGCTTTGAAAAATTAAAACTTGCCCCAAACACCGCACGACTGTACCGGGCTGAGCCACCAGCGGGAGTGTTTTTCCAGCCACACTTTTTACATGTGCCAGTGACATCATGCTGTGACGTACCTCGGTAGAGGCCTATCGCTGCATACTTTATGTGAATGAGGGTCCTGTTAGTGAAAGCAGGCATTGTTGATTTCGTAACTTGTTCATGCCCAACTGGACCTTCATTTGCACAAGTTGTCTGACTGATATTCAGGCGAACTTTTGTGTAATAATTCATACAGTTGGCAGTCTGTGCTTGCCCCATACTGTTGTTACTGGTGTTTCTCATTGTTACATTGCACTGTTCATTACTGCTCACCTACAGAAACTAGCCTAGCTCGCCGCTGTTTTGTACAAGATGCAGCTGGCAAGTGCGATAGTGTTCATATCTCTAAATGCTCAAGCAAAGATTATTGTTTAATATTCAGTTAGTTGCATTCATATGAGTATAATATAACTTATCATTGATTAAACATGAATCCGTATTCTTTCACATAATGTTCACAACTTTTGATATCAAATTGAATAGTGTTTATAAAAAACATGGGATTTAGCTAAACTTCATGCTCTTTTCTCGAAGAGCTGACAAAACGCTATTGCATGCTTACTTGCCATGAATTGGACTGTGTTCGAAATACATTGCAATTCTTCACCGGACTGCCAGTACACTTCACATTGGGGGAACATTTATTAACCATGGATTGATTAATTAAGAACGGAAAGAAAGAAGCGGCAGGCCGGGATACTTGATATTGGCATCCGTTTTGCTACCCAGCACATTATCATGCAAACTTCCTATAGAGTGGTTATGCGTCTTGCATGTGTGTCTGTAAACCAAGAACTTTGGGTAGAACTATATTTATCTTACAAATGGTTGCAGGACTGTGGAGGCTGTAGGGCTGCTTAGGAATGGTGGAATCCCTGGACATGTGTTCAACCTTGCTGCATCAGCTCCTTGGTGTTTTCACGGCATCTTTACAGATGTGTTGGGTGAGTAAAGCAAGCAGGTTTCAACACAAGGAAAAGTATAATATGGCAGCACCTCTTGTGCGTGCCTTACATCCCAAGTATATCAGATATTTATCTTGCCTTGTGGCCTGTAATTTTTAAAGAGACACTACTTTTTGCTTTATATTTGAGTCTTGATGCTTCGACATCAATGTATTTGTGTTTGACAGCAAGTGTTCTCGAACAAATAACTGATCTCAATAATGACAAAACACCCTTCATACTTGGTCCTTAGCATAAGCTAGCACTTATCTGTAGCAGATTCAATTATTCATTTTTTGCTGGGATGATAATGGGCAAGTAGTAAAGGCAAGTTCAGATTGGGGTGGTCGGTGACGTCTGTTTAGGCTCTGCCATATTGCTTTGCAACCAGAGTTACTTGTGGCCACATATACAATGAAGCCACATGACGTGCATTCTAAATGAGATCCCCATATCACATTTCACTGCATCTTAGTATGTGCAAAAAAAATGCAGATATCATTAGCTTGCCACTATAAAGGGATCCTAAACCAACAAAAGGTTAAAATTCAGTCGTGGTGTTGCAGCTGTGTATGACTCTCCAATGGATGCATAGCCATGATAATTTGTCTATATGTTGTCGCAATAGTAATGTTACACACATTGTACAATACAAAAGAGGTCCTCGCTTATTTCGCTTTGTTTCGCTGTGCTTTTTTCTTGTCTCTTCTTGCCATGTGCTCCTCTTCACTGTACAAGGAGCAAGAGCAGTGGGCACACAAACACGTATTTAAAAAAAATGTTGTAAGGTGAGCACTGAGAAGCTGAACACTTCCAAAAGGCTCAAAGAGGTGAAGGTATTGTTTCTAGCTACTTTTTGGGCACCCATGGCTAGTTGTGCTGCTGCAGTTAAAAAATAAGTTAAATGTTAAAAATTAATTGGAGATGGTTTGGCACCCATAATTGCAGTTACATACAGAACTAGGTTTCAATGCTAAGCAAAATCTGTTCACTCTAAATCAATCCTAATGATATCCTAAATTCTGGAAATATTCACAGAAAAGCTCAGGAAAAGGTTAAGTGGTTGCCCCTTGAATGTGAAGGAGATACCCTTCTTCTAAAAGGTCAATAGACAGTCTAGTAGTCTCGATATTACATGCACTATAAAATATTCTGGTGTGGTGCTTTTCATGCATGTTATAATGAGAGGGGTTTTTAATAGAACTGTTGTCACTTTGCCCTGCATTGCTGAAATTGTTCACATAGTTATAATACATGAATCACTTTATGCCTTTTGATTTTATGCAAATGGTTTGCTTACCCAGTCGGTTTAACTTGATTTGGATAAAATCATATATGCTCTAAACTTTTTTTACTATACAGCAGGTTTATTTTTAAAATATGCGACCATTGATGTGAACGCAGTTGGTGGCGTGCTTGAATAATCCTTCACTATCACCACTCTAACTACACCTGCTACAGTGCATAGTATGACAAAAATAATGGTACTTAACATTACTGGCAGCATACAATTTTATATCTCAAAATAGGTTAAAAAGCCTGGTAAAAATGTGTGTACGTTTTTTTTCGCTCCAGCTAAATATTCTGGTCTACTCAAAGTAGCTTCCGCTCTTTTAGGTTCCTCAAACTTTTAGGTGTTCAAAAAAAGTATCAATGCCATATACTTTCTTTGTCAGCCTACTCACCACTCTAATAATGAAAATTACCCGACAACATTACCCAGTACAATAAAGGGATGTTATAGAAAGTAATGTCAATTCAATTGTCAAAAAAGGTTTCCAAGTTACGTTTTTGTTCACTTTTATTTTCACAATTTTGTTAAAGTTACTTTTGATAACATCCCCTATAGTTTGTTTGGCATCATTTTCTGCTAGTTCTCATTATAATGTGTTCAACAAAGACAACAAACCCTTAAATTTATAGTTCTTCCCTTTACTCATGAATCTGAAACAGTGAATCTCAGTAATCTTAGCAGTGTGTGACTTGCTTTTTTTTGATCAGTTGTGCATGTGTTCAAGTACATGCATTTAGGCGGGAGGGCAAACTATTGCCTTCTCCTGTGACTAGCAGATTTTCTGGGAACTGACAGATGCATAATGCTGCCAAAGAAGTATAGGGATATTGGAAGTAATTGTAACGTAATTGCAATCGTAATGTAATTGCCAGTAGGCAAAAAAAGGTGTCCCACACTCGCCATAATGGTAACAGGCAGCGCTGACTGACTCTTTCATGTATAAATGCACATATATACCGTACAAAATGGAAGAGGGATAGCCGCCATGGTAGCTCAGTTGATAGAGCATCGGACATGTTATTCGAAGTTCGCAGGCTCGGTCCCTGTTCAGGGTAGGTTATCTTTTTTTCCTTCTACTTTTCTTTCTTCACAATTACAACACTTCTATTCTTCTTGAAGATTTTCTGGTGTAAACAAGGTACCTTATAATCTGAAGAGGCAAACAGAATGTGCCAGTGTACGAGTTAGCTCTTGTAGTGGTTACAAGTAAGATATGTTTTGAAGAATAAGTCATTCTGCCACTTGCCTAAAGAATGGCTACAGGACATGGCGCTGGATGCACTTTGTTATTTTTGAATCAAGCTGTCTTGTATTCTTTTTTTATAAATTACATGGGATACACATGACGGTATCACACACTTTAGCGCCACAAAGATTATGCAGCGAACAATGTTATAAATGCGAAATTGCATAAGGATAAGGTGAAAACTGCACCCTCAACGAGAATGTACAGAAAACACAGGGTGCAGGCGTCATTCCTTCTGCCCGTGCTTTTCAAGTCCGAGCTGTTTTCACCTCGTTCTGACTAACTAACTAGATTGAGATGTGTTGTTATAGTGCAAGAGGATGCTCCACGGGAAACTAGGTTTGCCTCAAACTCTGTGTGTGTCCTTCAACCTATATGGTGCCTGGTTCAAGAGTTCATGCAGACAAGATTGTGTAAAACAGGACCGTGTAAAATGGACCGTGTAAATAAAATAAAATGGACCATGTATATAAACAGGATCGTGTAAAATGTCGTTTTCGTGTGCAACTGTAGTTGTGGTTGTGCTGAATGACCTTTCTTTATATACACTACATAACAAACTTGCTCCTTTAGAGTCGAGTGCATCTTCGGATCGATTGTAAATGTTTGCATATGCGAGGCCTTAAGTTTTGTAAGAAATTCCTCAGTGTGCCACGAGGCAATGTGTGTTCAGCGAAAATTTGTATATCATTATATACAACTCTTTAAGCCTCGTCTACAACTTTATGCAGGTTGACCTTGAGCAGAAAACGAGGAGCGGTAGCAGCCCCCAGAAAAGAGCAAGCACCCTCCAAGCTACCGAAGCTCTCTTCGACAGGAACAGCAAGGTCACTGTGTGGCATCAAAAACCATTGCAAGGAGTGCTTATCAGTACACTGTGCTGCTCTTTCATCGCAGAAGACGAAGTTGACCACTCCAGAGGAACTTCACGCTGTGTATTGTGAGTGCTTCAGTGGTTTTGTTTTTGTCCAGCCAGCAGTTAAGAAATCATGTGTCAGATTCAGCCAGGATGGCTAGAGGGAGTCGGGCAGGCATGTTTAGACATTTTTCTAGCCAAGTAGTGCCAATTTTCGCACTGGTCCTGTTGGAGTTACTGCCACAATCACAGAAGCTACGTCACCTCTCTAAATGTACTGATGTGTCGGGAAAGATTAGCTGCATTATGTTTTTCTATAACTGATAGCTGCCAACAATCTTCATTATACAGGAGTTTCGTTCCTCACTTATGGGTGTAAAGCCCTCTACAGAACAAATGCAACACGTCTAGTTCCAGAAGACTCCAAGGCCCTACTTGTAGGTTTTTTAGGCTTGTATCACAAGCACCTCGTTTGGGGTACATGAACATTTTATAAACATGTACAGCGAAAATTTTGGGTGGCTGGTCATTTTGTCTTTATCTTGTTTCTCGCAGTATTCTTAAGCATGTTGTGCATTATGTTGTCAATCTGGTTCATGTTCATAGAAGACATTACGAAGTTTCAGGCTACAGTATAAAAAGCCTGGAAGCAAGCTATCAATAATTTTTTAACAGAGTTGCTTAATCTGATACATGATACATCACTAAACTTTCGTGCGTATTCATCAGTTTAAGCTCGTCTTAGTGTTATCCAAAATGAAGATGTGAGTCGACAGATGGAAACATCTAGTGGGGTAATCAGGGTGAACAGTAGAAGTGGTTCAGACAGGCTGACCGATGTTGCGATAGGAGGACCTATTTTTTATAAGTCACCTTGTCATCCTTGGCGTGTTAGTTTAAATGGGGTCAGTAATGACATCATTTTTTGGTGTAGGCCTGTTGGAAATGTTTGTCTGAAAAAAAAACCTATAACGCAGAAGAGTGCAGCCCTTGCTTCTTTTCAATTTAGGTTGCACTGATACAAAGTGTTCTCCTGTCGGAGGTTGGGGGTAAGGGAAGCAAAAAAAAGATAAATGATAAAAAAGAAGAAAAAAGAAGAAAGAAAAGGGGAATGCAAAGTAAAAGTAGTGCTACACTGCTCCTACTTTGCGTCCCCCTTTTCTTCTTTTTTCTCTTGTTTTCTTTTTTCACCTTTTTTGTTACATTTGCATTGTCCCATCTAGTGCATGAATCAATGACACATGGCTTTGCTATAGCAAAGATGTCTATGTGGTGTTGGATTGAACAGTGCATTGTACTTCATTTAGTTAATTACAGACTGATCAGTCTTGCAATAAGTGCTTCCTGTCTATCACCACACATGTTCAAATGAAAAGTTTGTGCTTGGCTCTTAGTATGCTGGTATATAGCTTGTGTCTTGGTTTACTCAAAATGAATGTTATTTTGCTGCTGTTTATGGTAATGAATTTATCCAACATGAAAATATCTTGCCTTGTGAACTTTGTCGGACCTGCCTTTCTTTTTCTTTCCTATGCAGGCATTGTATGTGAGGGAGGCAGTAACAGAGAGGTGATAGCTTGAGCTTCGGAAGAATAAATGCTGGCAGTGAGGCAATTACGCATCAAACATTCCAGCCATTTTGCCAACCGTCCTAAATGTGTTTTGAAAAAAATTATTGTGCTCGTTTACTGCATTTTTCTGAAAACAGCAAAATGCTAAAGTATATCGCAGAGAACAAATTATTAGGCCACGTTGGTGCCTTCTGGACTTCCCAGGATGTCGTCTGGGTGTTGTTTGTGAAAAGTAAAAAGTGTTTCAAACATACTGCCTCTTCTACACCAAATTCGGTCCAGGTATTAGGTAAAGGTGATTGTGTGTAGTGCATGAAGCTCAGTAATATTAGTGCAACTTTTTCGCCGCTTCAAAAGCAAGGAAGCAGTTCTCTTTATATGGCAAGTTATATGATTACAGTTTTTCTTAAAGTAGAAATGACTTTTTGAAGTTTTCTTATGATGGCTGTTTTCTGCATTTGATATACGACAGCTTCCATTCCGAAGTTTTCCATGGCCCTCCATCGGAGGCTTCAAAAATCATTTTCCTCATTTAAACAAAAATTGTAATGATAACACTTGCCATGTAACAAGAACTGTTTATTTGCTTTCAACTTACACATAAAAGTAATTTTCTATTAGACAAACACACAGCTCAAATTGCATCTCAATGTGGACAAAAACGATTATATAGTGATATTTGTAATCTGGACCTAACAATATTTGTTTTAGTGAAATATAACTTCCTTGCAGTGAGTATTTGTGGCTCACATATTCATACAAAATGCAGTATTGCCATACAAGAAATGCAAACGATAAACAGTTTGGCTGAATTCTTCAAAGTCTATGTAGCGGAAAAATTGCACTAATGTTACTTGGCTTCAAGTACCTAAAGAAGCATCTTTACTTACTATGTAGATCAAATTTGATATGGCAAGAAAAAGCGGTACTTTGAAATTTTTCCCACAAATAACACCCGCACGACATTCTGCGAAATTCTGATGGTACCCACGTGACCACTACTTTTTTCTCTTCAAAACATTTCTGCAATTAACTATTTTCAGAAGAGTAAATTACCATCATTTTTTAAACTATACATCTGTGATGGTCGCCGGGCAGTATGATTTGTATGTTTGGTGTAGAATAGCCTAGTGCGAAAAACAACAAACGGCTGAGCATCCTTTGACGCGCGGGCAATTTCGAAAGCATTTGTTTGTTAGCAGCAATTCAGTTAAGCCCTTGTCTTTATGCTTAGGCCCTGAAACAAAACACAAGTAACCAAAGTAATCCTAAAAGTCATGTAGTCTCGCTGTTCCAAGGCTTGTGGAGCCTAAGTTAGTGCAAGCTTCACCATTCTTTAAAAATTCAGATTCAACCAACAAGTTTTGGAAACACAGTGCATTTTCAGCTTCCTTGTTTCACACCAGTTACTTAGATAAAAAGCGGAAAGTAGAGGTAAAAATACCATTTTAGAGGCATTGTAGGTAATAACAAAAAGGACTGCTTTCTTTTTTGTGTGGTGCTTTGCCTGAACGCTGTGCTTTTTGTGCTATAGTTCATTGTCTAGTGAACATAGGCCTTAAAAACTAACATTAGCCATGTTGAGGTCGATTTCTTGGTTATAGCCGTAGTAGCCATATTAAAAGTTATGACTTCAAACTTGATTGTTCTTTTGAAGATTTTTTTCTTGCATATTGATATTTGAGTCTTAGTCAATTTTGTTATAAGAAAACGTGATGTCATAATAGGGTCACTTTTTGTAGAGTCGTTCAGTTCTACCTTACCTTTTACATTCCTAATAGAGCAGTTCTTTTCAATATCGGTATTTAAAATGGAATGAGCATGCTGTATGTAGTAAGGTGTAAGCACTTACAGATAGCACATGCACCCAACTTTTCTGTTGGCAGTTTATTTCTGTTATTATTGATTTATATGTGGGGTTTCACGTCCGAAAACCACTACATATGATTATGAGAGACGCCGTAGTGGAGGGCACTGGAAACTTCGACCACTTGAAAATCTTTAACCTACACTCAAATCTGAGCACACGTGCCTACAGCATTTCTGCCTCCATCGGAAACGGAGCCGGGGTTTGATACCGCGACATGCGGGTCAAGAGGCGAATTTCTGTTACTCTTGCTCCCCTATATGTGTGCAGTTGGGTTATAGTTATCTGGCTTCCACAGATTTTTAATGGCACCTGCCTGATCCTGCTTGTTTTTATGGTGATTTTAGCCTTCATAAGTTGCATAGGTTTAACTCTCAAAATTGTTCAAGATGCCAATTTTGTGCACAAACTGTATAGTATAAAGGCAGTAGATGTACATGCACACACTATTAAATGTACATTGAGAGCTTTCACTTGCAGTTCCTAAAGTTTACAGTGCAGGAAGCATTTAAATCATAATTTCATAAGGACATATTAATCGATTATCTCTACCATTGAAAATCCTGACAACCTAGTTATTTTCAATGGGATAAGCATGCTGTTTTTTTGATGTGGCAGAACTAATTTATACACTCATTCCTTCTATTATTCACGTGTGCATAACATGAAAGATTGTGTGCCTTACATTTTCAGTTTCATTCTGTGTGTTATAATTCTTGTGCATGTAAACTATTGTGCTAACATGTGTCTCTGACATTATTTGTGTCAATTCTTTTCATTTCCAGGTGCCTATGAAGGACACATAAGTTCTATGGCAGTGACCTTCGAAATTTACAGTGGTGCCGGAGCCTCAAGCAGCATTTTGCCGATCTCCACAAGGCATCCATGAGATAAACACAGCGCCACACTTTCACAGTGCTATGATTATTATTCATGTTCAAACATTTCATTCTAAAATGGCTTTTACATTGTGCCACCATCCTGTGGCTTAGGTGGAGCTCGTGAAATTACGGTGCAGTCACCTCATTTGTGTACGATCAACACTGCAATGTCACTAGTCACAGCTGGAGCATACAGACAAATAAAAAAATATATTGATTGTAGCAGGGCTCATGTGTATAATAATGCTTCTCTATTGATAATAATAACTTTATAAGTTCTTTAGGTCTTGCATAGAACACTGCATTAATGTGTTGCAATGTAACCACCACTTATGATCGCTAGCATGTTAATTCAGTAGTTTTGTAATGTATTTTATTTAAAAGGTAATTTTTCTTCCGCATCACGACAATTAGAAAGATGCCGATGATTCAATCCCTCATCATGCACATTTAAGAAATATTGTGATTTGTGCACAGTATTGCATGTACTCAAGATGTGGACGTCTATTCAATTTACACATTATATTGCTTTGCACTAGATTCAGACTTAACATGCACACATTTCAGTAATTTCCGCATGATACGTCTTTCCATAAGATGCGGAGTCCGCATCATACGTCTTCCATATTCCAATAATCCCGTACTTGAGGTCGCCGCATCTTACGGAACGTTTCAGTAGAGTGTCTTCTCCACGGCACCTATTTTGAGATTTGAGAGATTTGAGATTTATTTATTTTCTGTACGTGCAACAGAAAAAACGAAGCAAAAGCAAAAGGCTACATAGCCTGATGGAGGCTTTTGCTCCGAAATACAGTCTGGCAAAATAAAATAAAAACTAAAAATAACATGTCATACACAACTTAGCCGAATTAGAGAACATCATTATATACAGATACAATTTGCAAATTATGATCACACATGTAACCATTACAAATATAAAGAAAGAACAGGACAGTAAATAGTAATGAAATACCTAAAAAACGTCGCAATATATACAATAGGTGAGGTAAGGAAAGCATCAGCAGACACATACATTCCTAAAAAAACAACAACAAAAGAACACAAATAGTTTACTCTAAGCAATTGGGACACAGAAAGTAATAAATAATCCAAATTTCTGTATTAAGTGTATTCAATACAATTATAAAGAAGAAATTCCTTGAACTTATTTTTGGAAGTTTTCTTATTTAGGTCAAGTACGTCACCCAGTTTGTTGAGGAGACTCGGTATTTGATAATCAATATGTTGTTGACCATAGGTTGTTCTAGTTTTCGGTGTTCTTATACTATGTGTACGGAGATAGTACTCAGCACATCGAGAAGAATCGTACATGGGGTATAGTTTATTATTTTGGATATACAATAATAACTTATAATAATATATTTGGTTTGCTTGTAATATGAGATATTTAGGGAATAACGGACGTGCGCTAAGACCTTGTGGCATACCGTAATATCCCTCGAATAGTCTTAGTACCTTCTTTTGTAGTGTAAGTAATGTTTTATAGTTTTGAGCCGTCGTTGTTCCCCAACATAAGACACAATAACTTAGCCTGGAATATATCAGTGTATAATATAACGCTTTCTTTAGCCAATGTGGTAATAACGGACATAGTTTGTACATACATCCAACGCTTCTACTTATATCTGCTGCCAATTTATTTATATGTTCATTCCAGGAAAGGTCTTCCTGGAACCACACACCCGAGAATTTCTGTACCTTGACTTGTTCTAAAGTCTGACCCTCAAAGGAGATACTTAGACTTATATTCCGTGGCTTATTAATGGGTGCAAACAATATATATTTAGTTTTACTCGCGTTTAGCCGCAACTTGTTTAGTTTAATCCAGGAAGACAACTTATTTAGATATGTGTTTACAGACTTTTCAAGTTGAGAGATCGATGAACCAGCAAAAAATATATTAGTGTCGTCCGCATACATGATTAACTTAGGAGAATCCGGAATGCTACACAAGTTATTTACATAAACTATAAACAACAGAGGACCAAGTATCGATCCTTGTGGGACACCTTTGTTGACCCTCACACGGGGAGATGTCTCTTGATTAATAGCGACATACTGATAGCGGTCTGTTAAGTAATTTTGAATTAACCTATTGGCAACGCCACGGACACCGTAGTTATTAAGTTTTTCTAAAAGAACACTGTGATGCACGGTGTCGAATGCTTTGCGGAAGTCAACAAAAAGACCAAGAGTATATAGCTTTTTCTCAAAATTGGTTAGTATCTCGTTTTTAATATTGAGTAATGCAAGCTCGGTGGATTTACATTTTTGAAAGCCAAATTGGGCATCACTTATTACATTGTACTTCGCAAAAAATTTTTGTAATCTAATATTAATAGCGCTTTCAAAAACTTTTGACAGAATCGGAAGTACGGATATCGGTCGGTAGTTTCCAATCTCTTGGTCATTACCACCCTTGAAAACCGGACATACGCGAGCTATTTTTAATTCATCGGGAAATACGCCGGTAACAAAAGTTAAATTAATAATATGTGACAACGGAGGTGATATAACATCAGCGACGTATTTTATTGGTATAGCTTTAATATCATCGTAACCTGCTGCGCAATTGTTTTTTATCTTTGTTATTAATTCTTCGGTTTCATGACATGAGATAGTGTGCAGAACTATAGAGTTAGATAAGCGACGGTCATTTACAGGCAGTTGTGTATCCTCGTCATACCCCGCATCATCGAAATCACAACTTTTTATGAAGTAGTTATTCATTGCCGTTGCCACCTCTCGGTTACCAAGGCCACTAGAGTTTTCCAAAACCCTAGGAATGTGGCTTTGTTTTATTTGACCAGAAAGATTTCTAACCTCGCTCCAAATTTTGCTAGGATTATCACTTATTCTACTAAATAAATTCTCATAATACCTGAATTTATCGCGCCTTATTTCACCATTTAGATGGTTTCTGTATTTTTTGAACTCACTGAGTAATTTGATATCTCGTGTCTTTATAAACGCATGGTACATGTTGTTCTTCTTTGTAATTTTTTTAAATAGCGCATTACTTATCCAAGGTTTTCTAATTTTCTGGCGTTTTGCGTTCTTCACAGACACCGGGAAAGCTTCATCATAACATTTCATGAGTTTATTAATGAATAGCTTGTATGCCAAGTTAGCATCCCTTTCTTGTAACACGTGGTTCCAGTCTGTTGCAATAACACGATTGTGATAGAACGGGCCGTATATCAACACTAAACGCTGAGCAAATGCTGATTTCTGGCTTTTTGACAACATGCTGCTATCTCCGCTTGCCAGTGGTAAATGAACAGAACGAAGCGAAATCAGTTTATCGCGTGTGACAGCCATGGGTGGCGAGGCAGAACAGAAATTAGACTGCGTGGCAAAGCAGGGTAGGGTACAATTCACAACACTTGTCTCTCGTATATCGACCAGTCGGGAGCTTAATTGATCCTGACGTCACGTGAACAAACTCCTTGAATCGTGGATTGAGGCTCAAAGACGGGAAACTTTAGGATACAATAATGCACTATTTCTTCGTTTTTGCAGAGGTTCTTAAAGGGTCCATAAAAAGTTCAGCAGCCTCTAACCACATCGAGTTTGGAAACAAGACAGTGATCGAGTTCAGTCTCTCCTGCCCTCAAATCTCCTAAACCACATTAAGGAGGAGAAAAGCAAGGTGCCTTATGAACGCCCCCTCTTATTTCTCTCTGCCAGTTCGAACGCTCGCTCTTAGAAGGGAGCTGTCAGCCCGCTTTAGTTCTCGTAGTGGTCATCATGGAATGACAAATAATTGATTGATTGATCATCAATATCATCATCATCAGCCTGACTACGTCCACTGCAGGGCACTGACCTTTCCCATGTTCCGCCAGTTAACCAGGTCCTGTGCTTGCTGCTGCCAATTTATACCCGACAACTTCTTAATCTCATCTCCCCACCTAACCTTCTGTCTCCCCCTAACCCGCTTGCCCTCTCTGGAAATCCAGTTTGTTACCCTTAATGACCAGTGGTTATCCTGTCTACGTGCTACATGAACGGCCCATATCCATTTCCTCTTCTTGATTTCAGCTATGATATCCTTAACCCCCGTTTGTTCCCTAATCCACTCTGCTCTCTTCTTTGCTCATCCAGATATTTTAACGACCATGACACATAAAGTGATCATGGTCGTTGAAATATCTGGATGAGCAAACTGGGAATTAGGACATAAAAGGAGCCCTTTGTACTAGAAATGGCTTTGAGTATTATTATGAACTGGGCAAATTGTTAACGATTTATAGGTGGTCGAGGTAAACAGCGCACAAAAACTAACACAGAGTAAGGGAAGGGCACAACATGAGTGCCGATTTTCAACTGAGAAAATTAACGGAGGAGTACCAAACATATACATTTTTTGCGCACCTTTCATTTGGCATTGCCCCGCCGTGGTGGTCTAGTGGCTAAGGTACTCGGCTGCTGACCCGTATTTCGTGGGATCGAATGTCGGCTGTGGCGGCAGGATTTTCGATGGAGGCGAAAATGATGTACGCCCGTGTGCTCAGATTTGGGTGCACGTTAAGGAACGCAGATGGTCGATATTTCCGGAGTATTCCACTACGGCGTCTTTCATAACGTTATGGTGGTTTTGGGACGTTAAACCCTACATATCAATCAATCAATCAATCAATCAATCAATCAATCGAAATGAATATCTGCGAAATGTAATGATTTGTTTAAACTCGTAAGCCAAGAATTGAAAGGGGTGCTATAGCGAAGACCCAGGCGCTAAAGAGGGGCCGTTACCTTATTTGTGCGCCGTCCACTTATGTGTGGTATCATTAAAACTACAAGCAACACTTCCGAAGCTAACTAAAATCGTTGAGAAAATAACTCATAGAAATAATAGTTTTTTGGAAGCTGATGCGTAAGAGTACAGGGCTAAATGTGAGGAAAGTTTCTGTTAGCAGAGACATGGCGTGAAAATACAAAACGTATAGGAATAATGGCACACATACAATGTAAGCAACAAGCACGATGCACATTATCGCGAAAATAAGCATACTGCAAATATAACCAATATCAAGCAATGTCTAGTAAACACAATGGAGGCCCGCAGCCAAAAAAAGTGCCCTGGCGCCCTCCCCACCCCCCCCCCTCGATATTGAGATGGGACGAGAGTGGCGCTGTTTTTCAAGGCCCTCAAAAACAACCCCCCCCCCTCCCCCGGGAAAAAATTTTCGCTACCAGCTTGGTACACATGAAAAGAATACATATGCGATTAGCATCTTGTGTAAAGTTTCAAGGGCAGATGTGAAGCTCGTTTGTCATAACTCGATTACGTTTGTTTCATGAAAAAGCGTTGCATTTTTCAAAAAATTGGGGGGGGGGGGGAGGACGCTACTTTGTTTTCATTTGTGCAAATGTAGTCTTGCTGTGGTTCTATCTTATTGCTCTTTCTCGGTTGTACTGCACGCAACTAGAGAAATCTATATTCGCTCTGCTGTTTTCAACTTTGTGAAAAAGCATTTGCACATGGTGTTATTTTCTGCATGATTTTATATATAGAGTAGGAGGATCACTTAAGGGGGGGGGGAGTGATTTTAAATGAAAAGAAGAGAAAAGTAAGCCCCGTAACTGTCTCTCAGGGGGAGGACACCTCAACAATAGCTCACGAGGGATGGGGGTAGAGAAGGGATCAAAAGGATAGGGTTAAAAGATAAAGAGAGACAGAGAGAGCGAGACACAGGGACAGCGAACAACGGAAGTAAGGAGAAGACAGGAATGATGGACACGGTTGCAGGAGTCCAAGGACCGGGCACCACTGGTGAGAACTCTTGTCGGCCTCAGGAGGTGGCGTAGAGCTAATCCAGTTGGCCAGAGCTACGCCGTCGAGGTCGAAGGGTACTGGCGGCAAGAGGTGGCATAGGACCAGGCTAGCCGGCCAGAGCTGCACCTTCGTCGCAGATCACGAGAGCACAACCGGTAAGCACGGAATCCAGTGAGCGGGTGAAGGCCGAGGACTGCTTAATTTCTTCACGTTAGTAACGGACACAGGCACTCATGATGAATCACGGCGCTTTTTTGAACACGTTGTTCAGGGTCATCAATGATGTGACGATGATTTAGCTTCAAGTTCTACGGCTTCTAAGCAATAAGAACAGCCGTGTTACGAATGTGGCCTTCATCACTTGTACGATACGCAGATATACATCCAAAAAAAAAAACATTTACACCAACTTATTCCTGTTGCAATTGGTCTGAATTATTTTATGGAACAGCAACTGCGCTGTAAATTCTCAGTCACAGTAGAGAACGTGTACAAGCTAGTACACACGACGTATTTATGAGATTTATTTGCTAGTACATTCTGTGCATAAATGCACAACCAACATAATAAAGAAATGAAATTGTTGGAATCGCCCAAAAGGGGCATGACCTTATTTTAACCGTTGGCACAAAATTTGTTATCATGGAAGTTGGCGAAACGAGAGGTAGAAATATTGTAACCAATCACCTGAATTATTAATCATTATGGCATGAAAAAAAAAACACGCCAGGTCTGTGCGGATCGCGCCGCACAGTCACATCGAAAGCTGGAAGAGCAGCCTTTCATAGCCTTTTCTAAACACTCATTGGGTAACTACTGCAAGCACACTTGCTTGATACCCACTTGGTCTTAGGGAAAAAAATTATTAGGGTAGTAGGCCGGCATTCGCTATGCTACTTTTGTCATTCTTTTGAGAAGCTGAGAAGCGTGGTATCCGCTAAATTTTTGCAAGAAACTTTGTGCCAGTAGTTCATTGTTATGCCTGCGAGCCTGCAGCGAACGTCTATGCCTCGGAAAAAGGAAATCTGTGTCAAGGCCAGCACGCGAGCCCGCCTGACGCGATCAATAACTCAACAGCGTCATCACGCGACGGCGCCTTTCTGGCGCGCACGTGCAATGAGTCACCTCAACCCGCGAGCCCATCGAGTAAACAACCGGCGCCTTCCTGTCTGGCGGGTCTGACGCAATGCCTGGTGACGTCACTCGTCCTTGGGTGCAGCCACCTGCAGCGCATCCTCTCCAGATTCGATGAGAAAGAATGACGCGGCCCAGCGGTGACCCTATTGGAGGAGTCTGACCTTATGACCAGCTGCGCTTCTGGTTGGACATTTTGTTATTCAAGGAATCCACCCGGTGCATATAAAAGAAGCCCTGCGGTGCGTCGAGAGCAGACCCCTTTGACAGCAGACCCATTTGAGAGCAGACCTATGTGTTAGAGAGGAGAGCTAGGCTCTTCGGGTCTCTAAGGTGTCGACCCCAGTGCCGTATTTGTAATGCCTCTGTATATATGCTGTACATAAACCTTGTTTAATTCACCGTCGTCTCATCCGCTCCTCTATCAGCTCTGCGCAGAAGCAGTCGCGAGCTGTAAAACATACGCTAATAAACGGCTGGTGACCTTCCCGGCGGAGTTCGAAGCAGTGGCACCTTCGGAACCGTGTTGGAATCGCCGTCTTCCGTGCTGCCACCACTTTTACGTAAGACGGCGACGCCAACACGGTCTCGAAGTGCTGCCACCACTGTTACGTAAGATTATGGCAATTATGGCAATTATGCTGAAGATTTTTACCTGTGTCTAAGCAGCAGTTGACTCTCCACAGGAAGGACCCAATTCCGTAATTGATTTGACGTCCTGTTGCCACCAATTAAAGAGTTAATTTGATCTTTAAGTAGCCATAAATAATGTGTTCAGTATTCTACAATATTTTTTGCTACAGAAAGTGTAATCATAAAGGCAGGTAGTAAATATTAAATTTCACCAACCTTTCAGCACTTCAACAAATGTTTCTTGAAGCACCTTGAATAACATGTTGATTGGGTGGTGCCACCAAATTTGGAGGCCCTGAAAAAGCTTTTGTAGGCTTTCTCTGTACACAAGGACACTCAGAACAAAGTGGTGAACTTTGCAAATGTTTAGATTATATCTTAATTCACTTGCATTTGTGCCTAAATGTTTAGTATCGTGGTTGAAAACCTCGCTAGTGCGACTGTCATTGACATCACTATGTAGGAAGTGTCAAAAATTTTAGTGAAGCGACACCACATTACAGTGACATGCAATGAACAGTGACTCTCTTGCACCAGGCAACCAATAGGCTGGTGAATTGTATAACACAATTTTTCTCAGCCTGTTAACGAAGCAGCCAAAGTTGCTAGACTTTTAGAAAGTGTTTCACATCTTCATGCGAACCTTTGAAGGCAAATTTAGTGAATTTCACTTTGTTTACAAATCTTGGCTTAAGCATACTGGGTTACCATGGCTGTAAACGTGAGACCGGATAGGTGGAGCCACAGATAGGTGAGACCAGATATATCAGGGCAACACAGAACTGATGTTGCAGATATGTGGCACACTCTAACTCTCTGCTGGTGTCAATTCTCATCAGTGATGTAGTTATGAATGCAAAACTTTTAAAACATTTTTCACCACGATTACTCAGGAAAAACAAAGAAACGTTCGTATAATTGTGGTTGCATGAAGTGTCAGAAGATGTCGATACCATCTTCTGGTAACTGGGTACTCCGCAAAGATCTCTGCACATACAGAAATTTTATACCTACTATTATTTCTATTAGAAAATTTTCGTGCATTTCGACTGTAGCCAGAAGTTGCTTTTGTGTGTATGTGTGTGTGTGTGTGTGTGTGTGTGTTTAAAAGCAGAGGTTGCACCCCTTTATGTGTTCCAGCTTTCTGGGGCCACGTGCTCTAGCTTTCAACGCAGTAATGTTTCCTGTCCATCTTGGCACCCAGAAACCGAAGCTCGAAGTAGTAATTCGTGTAAATAAGGAGATATCAAAGTATTTAGCAAGAATACGTGAATCCTGAAACACGCATCATGCTTCCTAGAAGAATAAAACATTTTAAATGAAAAACACAAAAGCCACAAATTCTGTGGCAACACCTCATTAAGAAAACTACCAGACCATCAAGACACAGGAAGCCAGATAGAGAATAAGATACATGTATATTGCGAGATTGCCATGTGGTCTGTAGTGAGATGCTTCACATCCAATGAGTGCTTCAATGCAACTGTTAGAAATCGGCTATACTATTCATTTATTCAAGCTTTGCCAACTTTTGTTCAGGTTCAAATAAAATGGAGATTTTATACGTCTATTTTCTCTCTTTTTACCAAACGTACACAGGAATGACACGAGTATAACTCACCATGATACCTTATCAGATATGGTGTAGCGCTATTAAGCTCAAAGACATGGCTTCGTTCATTTTTCTAGGTGATGGCTGCATTTTACTGGAGGCAAAATGGAAAAAGGCCCATGCAATTAGATTTAGGCACATGTTGAAAAACCTCATATTGTCGACATTATTATAATAGTTACGGTAAAATACACAATTATGCCACCTCTGTCAACATAAATAAAGTAGAAATGCGGAGGACAAGTAGCCTACCACAACACAACAGTTCAATTGAGCTCTGGACTTGATTCTGTAGCGCAGCACTAGCAGTGGCTAGCCATCCAGAGAAAAAGACAAGCATCGGTGGCGTGAAGCACATAGAACGTTCTGGGACTTTTGACTAGCTGGCTGCCTCAGCCTCTGCTTTGGTATCTCGCTTCCTTTCCGAGCTATACTCCTTCGTCCTTGCATTAAACCAGCCACGAACACACGCCTAAATCGGACACCGTGCCGTTGCTGAAATACAGAGACCCATAATGTACAATAAATGTTTCATTTTAGAGGGACCAGCAACCAATTTTCAGGTACCTGTTTCTTTAGCCTAATAATGGAAAGCACTGATCTGATCTGAGCCGATCATGGACTGGTAACGTTCAAAATGGTAACGTGCCGCAGCTTGCGATATTCCACTAGTTGCGGTGAATGCAGTGCGACTTCTCAGTGTAACTTCCTCTTGTATTGTAAGCACAAGACACAGCAGAAATAGGTAATTACGTACGTACTGCAATTTTCAGCTCTGATAACGGTACGCTTAAAAGTCTACGACTACGTACTGTGAATGGAATGACTCCATAGTGTAGCATGAAAGCTTCTCTGCTATGTTGCACAACATACTGGTTAGGATAAGAGAAAGCTGGGCAGCTTGGTACGCATTCATTCCGACTAGGCATGTCAACACAGACGCAAAAAAGATGTCACAGCACCATTTACACTAACAACTGCAACGGCGCACAGTGGCAAAAAAGAAAGAAGGCATGAATACTTATCTCTGCATGCACAAGCTATAGGTCGACCTATCATTCCAGCACGGATGGGAGTCTATGTACATGTTAACTGTTAGGGCATTTGATTTCTTTTTGTGTAGGTTAATAGACTGTCGATTCATGCATGAGCTACCACTGTTATCGATATATCTTGCCTCAATAGTCAGGCGCATTCTTCATTTCTGTACCTCTAAAAACTGTGCAATCATCGAATTGTAGCATGCACCTACACTCTTGACAATGTCAAGATAGATTAGAAGGTGAGCCTCTGCATAGTGATCTCTTGTATTCCATTAAACTCTGATTAATACAGCAGCCCAGCCCCTGTACATAGAAACAGCTACAGATAAAAGTGACCTTATAAACCATATCTGTGTGGCAATTAGTGAATTTGTTGGTGCGTTTTACAAAAAGATCAGTCTCCTTCGTATCTATCATCCTTTCTCTGCACAGCTGCACAAAATCTTACCTAGCTTATTGGCAGGCTGAAAAACAATATTAGCACCGTATCTACGTTTTACTTTCTTTAGCCTGTGATATACACAATAAATGCACGAAGTGCCTGTGACATGTTTCCTGTATCATTGAAGCTGTTTAAGCTGGTCTGAGTTTGTGCAGCCTAACAAAAATGGGTATACATTGTTGTGAACTTTGTAGCAGCGTGTTGAGTATGGTAGCACAATACATTAAAGTAACATTGTATTTTTGTTGCAAATGTTGAAGAAACGTTTTATGTTTTCAAACAACATTGTCTGAACGTTTTACATGAAACGTATAACGTTCTTTGTTGTATGTAAAACGTTATATATATATTAGAAATACACTGTTAAAATAACGTTGAATGTGGAACATTAGTGCAACATTCAAACAAAACATTGAACATTGAATGTTATATTTCAAACAATAAAGAAATGTGAAATTGCACAAAAATCAACATAACAAATAAACATTCCAGCAATGTTCATGTAATATTTTGCCATCATTATTTGCCGAAAATGCCCATTAACAAGAATTTTAGCTGCAGAGAAATACTTCATGTTGTACAGAGAAAACATAGAGAAAACATTATTTCATTTAGGAAATGAAATTGGTTTTTGCTAAGTGACACCAGATAATGATAGTTACAATAACATAGTGCAGTCAATCCGTGGCGATTTTTCAATTGATATTGCAACTATTCTATGCATGCTTATGAATAGGTTTTACTGCTGTAAATGTCATGCACAGCTGTCTTTTTGTCATGTCTTTGTAGTAGCTTTCAAGTTTCTCATACATCACTGCGGTTTGTACTTTAATGGCCAAACTACCATGGACGTCGGCATGAATTAGCTGAGTCTTGGTGGGGGGGTCGCATTGCGTTGGGGGAGTGCTGGTGTGGCTTGGGCAAATGATGCTTTAAATTTGCATGAACCTGCTGATTCCCTACAACACTGGTGACTCACAAAAAGTTGTCAGAACAGTAATGCAATTTCTTTATTGAGGTCCCAATGCTTTACATGCGGGAGTGAGCCAAACAATTATTCTAAATAAAACAAAGACGCTAAGGCTTCGCTAAAGCTATTCAAGTTCTAATGATGGTGATGCTCCTGTAAAGACTGTTCCAGTCCTGGGTTGTCTAGCAAAGGAGCGACAGTGGGTCATTGTGCAAACAAGAGGTAGGTCGACAGCCTTCTGGTAATGTGTGTAGGCTGAAGTATGATGAGCAGTTTGGAAGTTATATTGAAATGAATGCATTCGGTACTACAAGTACAGTCTAGTGATTGTGCATTGCAGGTATACGTTATGTATGCCTGGGTTAGTCTTTATTCAAGCAACACTAGCTGGTACAGTACAAGTAACAGTAGAGTAATTGGAACAGATTAACATACCTTCAGACGCGGCGATGGCGTAGTGGTTAGAGCATCCGCCTCGCATGCAAAAGGTCCGTGGTTCAAATCCCGGTGCCGCGCAGTTCCCAACCGGAGAAAAAAAAATCCGCGTGGTGATGGAACTGCATTAAGAGGCCTGGGGTGCGGCCTCACCGGTAACCACCGCCGGGAACGCACTCCCTCACCAGAGAAGGATTGGCCACCCTGGTGCAGTATCTGGCCACTACCTCCCACATGCATACACCGAATAACTCACAGCCCTCAGTCCCCAGCAGCTGCGAAGCAACTGACCCCGGCGGCGGTCAGATCTGCAACGCATAAGAGGGTGCTAAGAATCTCTGGATACAGACAGGCCGCCATTGGGACCTGAACTTGGCAACGTTTAACGCTAGAACCTTATATAGTGAGAGAAGTCTAGCTGTAATATTCGAGGAGCTAGAGGGTGTTAAATGGGATATAATAGGGCTCAGTGAGGCTAGGAGGACAGATGAGGCCTATACTGTGCTACAGAATGGGCACGTCCTTTGCTATCGGGGCTTGGCAGGCAGAAGAGAACTGGGAGTGGGCTCCTAATTTCCAGAAACATAGCTGACAACATAGAGGAATATTATAGCATTAATGAAAGGGTAGTAGGTATCGTAGTTAAACTGAATAAAAGATACAAGATGAAGGTGGTACAGGCTTACGCGCCTACATACAGCCATGATGACGCTTCAGTTGAAAGCTTCTATGAAGACGTGGAATCAGCAATGAGTAAGGTAAAAACACAGTATACAATACTGATGGGAGACTTTAATGCAAAGGTAGGGAAGAAGCAGGCTGGAGACCAGGCAGTAGGAGATTATGGCATCGGTACTAGAAACGCCAGACGAGAGCTACTAGTAGAATTCGCAGAACTCAATAAATTACGGATTTTGAATACCTTCTGCCGAAAACGAGGAAATCGCAAGTGGACATGGAGGAGCCCTAATGGCGAAAATAAAAAAATAGACTTTATAATGAGTGCACGAACAGGCATCGTGCAGGATATGGAAGTGGTTGGCAAGGTACGATGCAGTGACCATAGAACGGTACGGTCTCGAATTCGCCTAGACTTGAAGAAGGAACGACAGAAACTGATGCGCAAGAAGCAAATCAATGAGCTAGCAATGAGAGGGAAAGTACAGGAATTCAGAGTGTCGCTTCAGAACAGGTACTCAGCTCTTAGTGAGGAAACCAACCTTAGCGTAGATACAATGAATGATAATCTGACGAGTATCATTACGGAGTGTGCAGTGGAAGTTGGAGGCAGGGTAGTTAGACAGGACACTGGCAAGCTTTCCCAGGAAATGAAGAATCTAATTAAGAAGCGTCAAATCATGAAAGTCACAAGTACAACAGACAAAATAGAACTGGCAGAGCTTTCGAAGTTGAATATTAGGTGTAAGGTATGCGATGTAAGAAGGTATAATATTGACAAAATTGAACACACTCTGAAAATTGGAGGAAGCGTCAAAGCAGTGAAGAGGAAATTCGGGATAGGCAAAAATCGGATGTATGCACTAAGGGACAAAGAAGGCAAAATAACTACCCATATGAATGGGATAGTTAAAATAGCGGAGGACTTTTACAGAGATCTGTACAGTAGCCGAGACAACCACGACCTTAATACTATAAGAACTAGCACTGACCCAGATGACACCCCACCAGTAATGATAGAAGAAGTCAGGAAAGCTTTGGAGAGCATGCAAAGAGGCAAAGCTGCTGGTGAGGATCAGGTAACATCAGATCTGTTGAAAGATGGAGGACAGATTGTGTTAGAAAAACTAGCCACCCTGTTTACGAGGTGTCTCCTGACGGGAAGAGCACCAGAGTCTTGGAAGAACGCTAATATCATCTTAATGCACAACAAAGGACATGACAAGGACTTGAAGAATTACAGGCCGATCAGCTGGCTGTCTATAGTATACAAGCTATTTACAAAGGCAATTGCTAACAGAGTAAAGAAAACATTAGAATTCAATCAACCAAAGGAACAAGCAGAATTTCGAACAGGCTACTCAACAATTGACCACATTCATACTATCAATCACGTAATATAGAAATGCTCAGAATATAACCAACCACTATACATAGCCTTCATAGATTACGAGAAGGCATTTGATTCAGTAGAAATATAAGCCGTCATGCAGACACTGCGGAATCAGGGCGTAGATGAAATATCTGTAAACATTCTGAAAGAAATCTACAGAGGATCAACTGCTACCATAGTGCTTCATAAAGAAAGCAACAGAATACCAATAAAGAAGGGTGTAAGGCAGGGGGACACAATCTCCCCAATGCTATTCACTGCGTGCTTACAGGACGTTTTCAGAAGCCTAGAATGGGAACAGTTAGGGATAAGAGTTAATGGAGAGTACCTCAGTAACCTGCGCTTCGCCGATGACATTGCATTGCTGAGTAACTCAGGGGACGAATTGCAACTCATGATTACGGAGTTAGACAAGGACATCAGAAAGGTGGGTCATAAAATTAATCTGCAGAAAACGAAAGTAATGTACAACAACCTCGGAAAAGAGCAGCGCTTCGAGATAACTAATAGTGCACTTCAAGTTGTAAAAGACAATATCTACTTAGGGCAGGTAATACCCGCAGAACTTAACCACGAGATTGAAGTAACTAGAAGAATAAGAATGGGGTGGAACACATTCGGCAGGCACTCTCAAATTATTACAGGTAGATTGCCATTATCCCTCAAGAGGAAGGTATATAACAGCTGTATCTTACCGGTACTTAGCTACGGAGCAGAAACCTGGAGACTTACAAAATTGATTCAGCTTAAATTGAGGACGACGCAGCGAGCAATGAAAAGAAAAATGGTAGGTGTAACCTTTAGAGACAAGAAGAGAGCAGAGTGGATTAGGGGTCAAACAGTGTTAAGGATATCATAGTTGAAATAAAGAAGAGGAAATGGACATGGACCGGGCATGTAGTGCGTAGACAGGATAACCGCTGGTCATTAAGGGTAACTAACTGGATTCCAAGAGAAGGGAAGTGGGTTAGGGGGAAACAGAAGGTTAGGTTGGCAGATGAGATTAAGAAGTTTGTGGGTATAAATTGGCAGTAGCAAGCACAGGACCGGGTTAACTGGCGGAACATGGGAGAGTCCTTTGTCCTGAAGTGGACGTAGTCAGGCTGATCATGATGGTGACGATGAATATAACTTCACGGTTTAGGTCAAGCTCCATAGACTTCATTTAGGCTGCTTTCAAACTGCAGATGATTACTTTTTTGGGCCAATTCTCATGTCTTGTAAGCTCAAAAGTTTGACTCATGGAGGGGCAAAATGCACGTTATAAGGAAATAACCAGAAGCTTTGTAAGTATTGTTAACTATCTTACTTCAGAAGACGTTTAGATTGTGGTAATTCTTAAAAAACAAGACACTTAACATAATTGAGACACTACATCGTAGTATGACCTCACCAGGCTTTTGTGATCTTTGAGACTTCTATCAGCGAAGCTGTTTAGGAAATCGTGAGTCGGTGGCAGAAAACTAATATTGTAACAGGTATGTGCCTCTGTGCAGCCTACAAGAAAACTATCATCATCATAAATGGGTATGTGCGACAGCATTTGGGAAAATCTCATTACTCGCCTCTGGTCCACTAATAATGATGAAGGCAACAGTTAGTCCAACAAATCACTTAAAAGCAACAGCAAACAGAAGACCCCTGAGCCCCTATAAGAAAATACTAGGAAACAAGAAAGGCAACAGCAGCGACGAGAAAACCCCGAAGCAACAGGCCTGTGCTAAGGACATGCCTGTCGATCTATAACAGGTGTGGACGTTAAGTTTCAGGGCGAGTTTCTGTCTTTGGAATTTGAATAACCGTGTCATGCCTGTCTATGGCCTTCTCTGATCTCAGAATCAACGTAAAAACAGCCCAGCATCACCTGGCTAAAGCCTAGAAGCAACCAGATAAGTCTTCACAATCGTCCAGTTTTGCTATTTCAAGCCTTGAGCGGCTTAGTACAAGCTTTGCCAATTCTTGTATGTCACTGCATTAGAAGCAATATAATTATTGTGTATAGTTTCCGCAGCCACTAGAATTTGAGATAATTTATGGGGCTTTTATAAATAAAATGTCGAAACATTTCTCATCTTAGTAAGAATTACTGTTC
Source organism: Rhipicephalus annulatus (assembly GCA_013436015.1). Classification (NCBI taxonomy): domain Eukaryota; kingdom Metazoa; phylum Arthropoda; class Arachnida; order Ixodida; family Ixodidae; genus Rhipicephalus; species Rhipicephalus annulatus. Next base: position 452,021 of record WOVY01010000.1, on the reverse strand, counting down.
CCAACAGGTATGGTAGCGTGAGCCTGTAAAGAATGCTCCTCAATCTGGCTTGTTTTCATTCACCGTCTCAACATCAGCAGCCAAAGCTACAGCTCATTTCGACAGAGGCAAAATGCCGGAGGCCCATGTACAGTCGTCAGTAAGCTTAGCTCGAGTGCTCCACATGTCTTTAAGCAGTTGGGTTGACCCCAGCGCCACGCAGCTTTGAGTTTTGTTGCCGAGGTGTTACGCATGCATGCCGACATGCAATCCAAGCTTACCGAGCTATAATCCTGGCAACAGTGCCCAGTGTTTTGCGGCTGGCCTCAGTCAAACCAGTCCAAGACGCGCTGCGGAGTGTTGGAGTTAAGCTTTCGGACAATTGTACGGTGCAATGTCGTTTAAGAACACCAGATAGTTGAAATTCCTAAAGCTCTCTGCTACAGTGCGCTCATATTCATATTGTGGTTTTGGCATGTAACTGCCCCGATAATATTATTAATAAAACTATACAAAGCCAAACATAAGGACATCACGGTGAAAGTAGTCTGGCTGTTTAAATTTCAATGCATAAAAGAAAACAGAGCAGTAAGAACATTCAAGATGAGCAGTCATGTTGTACGTTCCTTGTGTGTAGTCTGCTCTAGTGCAACAATATTTCAACAAGAGCCAATACCAGATTTCACACCGTTTCTGTCATGTGCACCTTCGGATTGTTTTAAATTAATGAAGATATAGCAACTCGGTCAGGATTGTAGGCACTGCGTTAATACGATGAGGTTAGTTTCTACATTTCATCTGGAGCACAGCGCGCACAAATTTGGCCAAAAATGAGACGTCCCATAAAAAGCATTACGCTAACGCAACTCCTTAGCAAGAACAGCAACAAGGACGCTACATATATGAGACGTAACGCAAGTGTGCGAGTAACACATATCGTAGGCAACTGCATGCAGTCGGCCACTCGGTCAAAATAGCTGAGCACTAGTCAGGAAATGTCCTGCCGAAAGTCAATCCGTGGACAGACATGACATCGAAACCAACAAAATATGGTCAATGGGCACATTCTCGTCTTCGCCGCTTCGGTGAATCATGAATGAAAGGCATAAAAACAGCGCGCAAGGACAGTGTGCAGCTGGGCTAGCTACCCTTGCTGGGCCGCACCACGAACTGAACCTAATTTGGTAAAACGCTGAACACTGCTAGCACATTCCAGCCAGGCAACATGCCGTAAAATGGGACAGGTCGGCATCGATCAACGCACCAACCACCTTCCGCGATCAAATAAAAAGCATAGTTGGCGAGCGCTGAGAGTCCCAAGATCTGCGAAAGCCAAACCACAGAACACCTGGCCAAAATGCGCGTCGAATGTCAGCGTCCGGTGTATATACATGCCGCAACACGAAGCCTACAGTTTTGCAGATGATGCACACTCACTCCATACGTTTCGAGACGATGCCCCACATTAAAATTTGTTACCATTACGACCTTTACGACGCCAATTTCGCTAATGGGTCATTGCAGCTCTAGCGCAGCTTGCTTTACGGCTCCACCTACCGTAAACAAGGCGTTGACAGTAACCTAGTTTTTACAATTTAAGCCACTTCACGGACGCAGCCCTGTTTTTACCTCTGTTTTTGCTCAATTGAGAAAGTGGCGCTAGTGAAAATTCACTGATGTGTTTAAAAAATATACATATTTTATTTAGATAACAAAAACTTCCTATATTGAACAACAATGTGTTTTGTTTTGCAAATGTGTTTTTTTTTGCTGCAGCACTAGCAGTCTTAGTTAGATGCAGCACTTAATTTTTTTGTGTGTTGGCTCAAGTTGGCAACCATAAAAGCGTCTTTCTTTTTGGCTCGTGTTTCCTCCGGTTTCCTTGGCGAGCGTACACGATCGTGACGACGAGACCAGCGCGCTTTTTGTTCACGCTTGTGAAGATATTGAAGGTAAGCATAAATGAGTTCATTGCACTTTAAAGCTGCTACTCTCGATGAAGTGAAACTGCTGCATGCATGTAATACCAGTGTCACGCAGTACCCTGCCGTGACTGACACAAAAGTGCAGGAGGGGTCAACAGTTCTAAGGTCATGCTGCCATAGGAATACATGGGATAGTGGGCTAATAACTTTTGACCAAACCTGTACGTCGAAACCACGATGATACAAAAACCAATCCGCGGATCGAGTTTGGCGCAGCGCAATCTAAAAGTTGGATCGCGTTGCGATAGGGGCTGATCGCAGTTGGAGGTGCCAAAGTAGCAGCACCTGATCCGGCTTAAGCCTCATCCAGATAGGCCCTTTTTGTGATCGTAACTTCTCGTGCGACACCGGTGCGGTCCGTTTTAATCGCAATCAGGTCCAATCGCTATTTGTGCGATGTCTGCGCCAAACTCGATTCGGATCGGGCTGTAACGCAATGCATTGGCCAATTGTTTGCGATCAAAAGCGCTCTTGTGTTACCGGTTTTGAGATAGAGAAATGATCGGGCTTGATCGTGACCAGAAGTACTCGTGTAGCATTTGCATAACCTTTAAGTTGTGAAGAGCAGAAACGATTGCACACGGGGTGTTGTTGGAGCCAACATTTTGAAAGGTTTTGCCAGGCTGAAGAAACAAATCCGCTTCTCGAAACATTCGCCCCAACGACACCCCGTGTTCGCAAATTTTTCATGTCTTCAAGCTTTCATTTTCCCCTGAACTTCTCCCTTTACCCTTCGTGGCTGTATATCAGCTGTCATGCTGCTAAATTCGAGCCCACGGCTTCCGCATCGTGAAGAGGCTAAGTACAAGCACAGCTATACGTTTCAACCCACATAAAAGATTCCCAGCTGGCCAAAATTATTCCTGAGTACTCCATTCTCCATGGCATGCCATATTATCACCATTTTAGCTCGTGTTACTGCAGTAGTTATTAGCTTTCTTTGTGTGTCAACTTAAATTGAAAACATTCGCTATATCATATGCAGATATGAAATGGTACCGGAGACGTTTACAACATGTCGGCGACCGGCAGAGAAAAAGAAGAGTTGCTGAATGCGTGCCTGAACACTTCACAGACATTGCAACTTCATCTTTTTCCGAACAGGATAAGAATTTGGCAAATGATGAAGACAATAGAAGCAGTGATGTCACGAAGGCTTCAAATCAAAAGCATGTCAACCCTACAAATGCTTTTGCTAGCACGTCAGCTGTAGAACAGCCAAGATTGGCCAGCAATGTGGCAGAAGTTGAGTTTGAAACAACTTATAAAGAACAGCCGAGCTTGGCCAGCGAGCTGGCAGCTTGGGCCTGTGAAACTAAACTTGTGCATCCCATCTAACGCTGCTGCTGAAAATATTGAAGAAGCACCACTTGGAGTTACCCAGTGACTCACGAACCCTAATGGTGACACCGAGGTCTTGCGCCTTAAGAAAAATGGGGACATCTTGTTTATACCACTACTTTAATATAAATCAACACAAGAATAAATTATACAAGCAGGAAGCATAACAAGTGATACCCTCGCACTTCTCACAAATATTGATGGGCTTCCCATTGCAAAGAGTTCAAGCAAACAGTTCTGGCCAATATTGGCATCTGTTGAAGAGTCCACTGATGTCAAGCCATTTGTCATTGCCTTGTTTGTTGGAAACACAAAACCTCAGAGCCTCCAGGACTACTTGAGTGATTTTATTGCAAAAGGGAGCATGCTGGAAATAGAAGGTTTCACTCAAAGGGACAAAACGTTTGCAGTTCAAGTCCGTGCATTTATCTGTGATGCACCTGTAAGGGCATTTTTGAAGTGCATCGAGGGCCATGGGGGCTATTACAGTTGCGAGAGATGCACTCAAGAAGGAGTCTATTCTGAAAGCTCTCGAAAAGTAATTCTTCCAGAGCTCAATGATCCACTGCGAACTGATGAAGCATTTCTGAAGCAAGATCAGGAAGAGCACCATCGTGGACACTCACCACTGACCGACTTAAAAATTGCCATGGTTTAGCGATTTTTAACTGGATTACATGCACCTTGTGTGCCTAGGGGTCGTGAGGAATCTCTTCACTACTGGGTCCGTGGAGTACCTCTTAGGTCCAAGGTTCCAGTACGTGTGCAGAATGAAATATCAGAGATGCTAATAAATTTGCACAAGCACACACCTCGGGAAATGGCCCTCAAGCCCCGAAGTCTTTGCGGACTGGAAAGATGGAAGGCCACAGACTTTCGCAACTTTTTATTCTACTTTGTACCTGTGGTGCTATCAGGGCGAGTTGAAAAATGTTTTTACCAGCATTTTATGAAGCTGAGTGTGACATTGTCTATCCTCGCAAGCCCTGAGTTTTGCCACCTGCACTTAAACTTTGCCAAAAACCTTCTCCGATGGTTTGTCACTGATGCTGGACATCTTTATGGGGAGGGTGTTTACGTGTACAATATACATGCACTTGTACACCTTCCTGATGATGTGCAGAAGTTTGGCCATCGTGACTCATTTTCAACATTCCCGTTTGAGAACTTTTTCGGTTAATTGAAGCGAGACATTAAAACTCCAAATCTACCGCTTCAGCAAGTCGTGAAGAGTTTGTGTTAGCGCAGTCAGAGTGACGTGTTCAAAACAGCACTCCCAGAAAAGCAAGTAATTTTGCAAAAGCCACATGATTCTGGACCTATTCCTCCAGGTTTTCAGGGACAACAGTTTCACTGCATAGCTTTTTCAGATGTAGCTATTGAAACCAACACTGCTGACTCATGTCTTCCTATGAAAGACTGGAACGTCGTGATTGCAACAAATATTTTATCAGATAGTGTCGATGTAAAGATATCTGCTAGAATTTTCAACCAACTGACGAACTTTCATGCTGGTATTGTGGGGACAACTGAGCTCCATGCTTACCAGGCTTCGGACCTTTCAGCAGTCAATGCAGTATGGTCAATCAACAAGATCAAGTCAAAGTGCTGCTGCTTACCTGGTAGACAAGGTTTTGTTGTACTGGGTTCTTTCACCCAGTGTTGTACTGGTGTTCTTTAATGTGCACCCAAATCTGAGCACACGGGCCTACAACATTTCTGCCTCCATCGAAAATGCAGCTGCCGCAACCGGGATTCGATCCCGCGACTGAAGCTAACATGCTCTTTCAAGATGTGGTTTCAGAGCGCAGCTGTGTTGCGATTTGTAGGGATCACCAGAAACCATCCTTGCCCTCACCTACACTAGGGGCCATAAAAAGCAGCCACCAGGGCCCCTCGGTATTTCCCTGGATGTGCAAGCACAGCGAGCGACAGATGGGAGGAGAAGTTGGCAAAAGTATGCGATGAGTTTTCATGTGCGTGGAGAGTCCGTCGGGCCCTAAGATAGTGGAGGCCAGCGTGGAGATTATTCTTCTGATTTGTGCCACTGTCGTAATAGAGGTGCGAAAAACAATTAAGTGGTTGCCGTGCAGGGGCCATGAACAACGACGAAGGGGTCAAAAGCTTTAAATTTTGAAGTGCGGTCATGTGCAAGCAGGCAGCAAGTGACAACATATACCATCGAGGGACTATAATGGCACTATGTGATGTGGACCAGGAAAGTTCACTATTGCAAGGCAGTGCTGACAGTGATCATTATTGGTGGTTGGACGAAATTCGAGTTTTTAAAAACAGCTGCTGCGAACAAGTACTTTACAGAGCACTTACAAGGATACGTGCATTATTTTGCCCCGCCGCGGTGGTCTAGTGACTAAGGTACTCGGCTGCTGACCCGCAGTTCGCGGGTTCGCATCCCGGCTGCGGCGGCTGCATTTCCGATGGAGGCGGAAATGTTGTAGGCTCGTGTGCTCAGATTTAGGAGCACGTTGAGGAACTCCAGGTGGTTGAAATTTCCGGAGCCCTCCAACACGGCGTCTCTCTTAATAATATGGTGATGACAGCGAAAGTCGGGCTAGTTGGTGGTTCATACTTGGGAAGTAAAAACTGCGAAACAATATAAACAAGGACAGAGGAAGAGAAGACACCACGCTGACTCGCGACTAAACTTTATTGAAAGATACACGCACATATATTAAGCATTTGTCAAGGTTGTCCACGTGAACGGGTCAAATGCTTGATATATGTGCATGTATCTTTCAATAAAGTTTAGTTCTTAGACAGTGCGGTGTCCTCTCTTCCTCTATCCTTGTCTATATTGTTGCGCTGTTTTTACTTCCCAATAATCATATGGTGGTTTTGGGACGTTAAACCCCACATATCAATCTGTCTCTCGACGTGCATTAATTGTGCAGTGGTGGTGAATGGTTTTCATTGTCTTATCAAAAGCATCTGCAATGTTTATGCTGCTACTAAATCTATTTTGTTTGTTTATCATCTGCAGTAATACCTGAATAGTTCTTATTTTTGCAGAACAAAGTGCCGTGGCCTGCTTATCGATCACAGCCAAGCCTTGGATGAGCATCGAGGATTAAAGTATATACGGGCATCATGCAATAAAGTATATTAGCAATCAAGACATGCAGATGAGCTGAGTTAATGCTGCCAAACAGCTGCGAAATGTAGAAAGTCTTTAAAACTGCTTATTAGAGTGCTTGAAATCAGTCTGGTTCAGTCCTTGCATATGTATACAAGCCGCTAACACACATGCGTTCAATCAAAAATTTAATGTACTTTAGAACACCCTATTGCATGTTGAACACATGCTCGAGCTATGATTCTGAAGTTAGTCTTTTCAGTTAAAAAGACTTGTGACATTGGGCCTGTTTTTAGCATTGCATGAGCATAATATACAAGAATTCCTAATATTTTATAAATGTTACGGGAGTGTAACTTGTAACGTCACTTTTGTGTTTTGCTTAACGTTATGCAAACATTATCACGACATTTTATTATTGTTTACATAATGTTCAAGATAACGTTATCGCTACGTTTATTCAGAACGTTAGCAAAACATTTAGTTTCGATGACATTAACAATATTGTTTCACCATTGGAGCTGAACGTAAAAGTAACTTTATTATAACGTATTTGTGCTACTTGTGATAGTTGCTATTGACACAGTGTCTGATTGAGATCGGTAACTACCTGAACTATGTCATAGCTGAGCTTGATGGTAATAACGCTAATGTTCTGCTGGATGCTAGATTGTTGCAGGCAACAATGATAACATTTAATAACTTTTTTCAATCATAATTGACATCTGCGCTTGAAAATTTTTCAAATTGTCAGACAGTATAAAGCTGTGAATCCTGTAGTGTAATTCATTGCAAAAAAATCAATGCTCAAGAAAACAATAGATAAAGTCAGTTTTGATGGTTGGTTTAACTAGAATGGCTATAACAGCACTATGAAGGTCAGGCGTTTTCGAAAAAAAAACCTTCATTACACTTTAGTGTAACGAAGTTATATATGGTTGATTGTGTGTGTGTGCATGCGTGCGTGTGAATGTGTGTGTTTAAGAGAAGAGCATGCACCACTCTATGTGTTCCAGCTTTCTGGGGCCACGTGCTCTAGCTTTCAGCGCAGTAATGTTTCCTGTCCATTTTGGTTTCCAGAAACCGAAGCTGGAAGTAGTAATTAGTGTAAATAAGGAGATATAAATTATTTAGCAAGAATACGTGAATGCTGAAATACGCATCATGCTTCCTAGAAGAATAAAAAAACATTTTAAATGAAAAACACGCAAGCAACAAATTTTATGGCAACACCTCATTCAGAAAACTACGAGAGCATCAAGACACAGGAAGCCAGATAGAGAATAAGATACATGTACATGCATTGCAAGATATCCCTGTGGTCTGTACTGAGATGCTTCACATCCAATAAATGCTTCAATGCAACTGTTGGAAATCGGCTATACTATTCATTTATTCAAGCATGGCCAACTTTTGTTCAGGTTGAAATGAAATGGAGATTTTATACGTCTATTTTCCCTACCTTTACCAGACATAGACTGGGATGACACGAGTATAACTCACCATGATACCTTATCAGATATGGTGTAGCGCTATTAAGTTCAGAGACATGGCTTCGTTCATTCTTCTAGGTGATGGCTTCATTTTAATGGAGGCAAAATGCATAAATCCCATGCATTTAGATTTAGGTGCATGTTCAAAAACCTCATGTGGTCGACATTATTCTAATAGTTATGGTTATGGTAAAATACACAATTACGCCAGATTTGGCAAAATTAATAAAGTAGAAATGCCGAGGATTAATAGCCTACCACACAACCGTTCAATTGAGCTCTGGACTCTATACTGTAACACAGCACTAAAGTAGTGGCTAGCCAGCCAGAGATTTCATTGATATGTGGGGTTTAACATCCCAAAACCACCACATGATTATGAGAGACACCGTAGTGGACGGCTCTGGAAATTTCGACTACTTTGGGTTCTTTAACGTGCGCCCAAATCTGAGCACACGGGCCTACACATTTCCGCCTCCATTTAAACTAAACTAGCAAGAGTGCAGTTAGGTCACTACACTCTTGGTACCTTGCACATTTCTGATCTTGCCCCGCCGCGGTGTTCTAAGGGCTAAGGTACTCGGCTGCTGACCCGCAGGTCGGGGGATCGAATCCCGGCTGCGGCAGCTGCATTTCTGATTGCGGCGGAAACGTTGTAGGCCCGTTTGCTCAGATTTCTGGAGCCCTCCACTACGGCGTCTCTCATAATCATATGGTGGTTTTGGCACGTTAAACCGTACATATCAATTAATGAATCACATTTCTGATCTCGGAGGTCATGCATTTGTAGTAAGGATATCCAAGTGGCATAAATTAAAATTTACTGTAATAAAATTCATGATCGTAACGTAACAGATGGCGGTCGAGCGAAAATATCTAATGGTTTGCGCTTCGCCCATTTTTTTCACCTGATGGAGGAGGGGAGAAAGTTCTTGTTTCGTTTACTTGTTCTTTCTCCTTGTGTTATGTGGTCTGCCCATCTGACTTGTGCATTGTTTCTTTATTTAAACTCCAAACGGGAGCAAATCAGATCAAAATCAACTGACATCATGCAGGTTTCAGGTACGAATTTTGCTGTTTAGCTCAATTTTATCATGATTATCACTGTTATTGATTTCGTCATCAATATCATTTTTTAATGAAGTTGCTGTCATTGGATCCCTTCTTACCCTCTTTATGACGTTTAAAGCTGTTAATGTAAAGCAAGTGATTACCACATTCATTCGTGATGCATTTAATGCTGGTCTTGATCACTGTGTGCCAAGGTCAACAAGTATGTACCAATGTAGATACAGCTTATGCCAAGCGAAAACGTGCTTTTTGGTGTTTTAAATGACACCTAATTTCCCTGCATAAGAACAATAGCCTCCTCAGTCCCTAAAAGAAAATTGCTGGTCAGTTTATTTGAAACTTCTTCATTTCGGTCTTCATCATAGAGCCAAAGAGAAAAAAAATAATTCGGATCAACAAAAAAAGAACTGACAAAACATGGCTGTCTCCAAATGAATCCTCTGGGTCCTAACAGGTGTGGAAGCCCTCACAGTAGTTTCAAACACGCTTTGAAAAATTCGCTCTAGAAGTATATTCATACTCCATTTTTCTGCTTTCCCTACTTCATCCAAGCTTAGGGTCTACAAGAAAGTTTCCTCAAATGTCATGTCTCGGGTAGTGGGGTGGTGACAGAGTGATCCCGCGCCTTTGTCGGCCGGTCAGCATTTCCTTGCTTATGTTTTCTTTTTCGTTTCCTCCTCCTCTACATTGTCCATCAGACACAGTACAGCGGCTGGCGCTTCGGTTAAACATGTTGCCGTGCTCGTTTTGAACTCTGAGTTTAGTCAATTTGAGTTTTCGAGACTATTGCTTGCTTTTACATTTCATCAACTCATTAGAGCATGATTGTTATATACAAAAACTGAGCGAACATTCATGTTTGTTAGACACAAAGCGGCTGGACAAAAAGCGGCTGCTGAAGTTGACCTCGGTCATAATCCTGTAACACTTAGCCACCATTCACCTTTTTCCTTCAGTGATTTGACCATACTGTCTTCGCACTTGACAATGTATATGATTTTGACGCTCTTTTTCTCCACTTTACTGAACCTTTTGTTTCAGGCATCGTGCCAATTAAAGCCTATTGTAGGCCATTGTTGTCCTCACTGTCACGCTCCACATTGCTGCCAATGTAAGCATCATTGCCAATTAATTCAGGATCATCAGAATGTGAAACATCAGCAGAATTTTCTTGTAGGAAGGGCTTGCATTTATTATTCAGTCAGGTCCCTTCCAGTCATCAATAGTGTGGTCGTAAGGCCTAGACACCAATTGTGGACAAGCAATTCGAACGCCTGTTTACTAAACTTTACAACAAAGATTATGGCTAAAAATCGATTACAACTTGACTGGACACCCTGTAGTAGTGCTGTCTAACATACTAGCTGATTTCCACTGAGAAATGCCATTTTCACACACGCTATGCATCACAGATGCCGAACATCGAGGGCCATCTCATTGAACTTAAGTAAGGTAATGCTCTGTTCTCCATGTCACTAATTAAGTTTAAAGTACAAAATGTTTGGTTCACAATTAGCTCCACTTAGCTTGAGCAAATGGCCTCGAATTGGGGTCACACGGACAGAAGAGAATAACGCAAGTCATTAGGCAAAGCATTCTAACAGGCACTACTGCAACCAGAAATCTCTTACTACTCAGCCAACTGAGCCATGCAGTTGGCTGGCCCTCCAACAAGCTGCTCGACTGGATGGTGCCATTTTTTTTCTCATCTAGGTACAGACGGTGCAGATGTTCTTGCTTGACTTCGATATTTGTCTTAGCAATCACTTAAAAGAGAATCAATGCCTGAAAACAACATAATAAGTTAGAATGCTGGAAAAAGCAGTGCTGACACACAGGCTACTGCTATGCCTGCCCTCATGTTCAGCTGCTTGTTTCCAGTTGCTTTTGCATTCACCACTCATAAGAAACGCTTAGATGTTCTTGGAATTTCCTTTATTGTGGAGAATTGTATTTTACCAGTAGGCATTACTTTGCAGGTGGTGTCCTGTGAATCCCCTTGGTTGCACGGTGCCCAAGTTTCCACACGTGTTCCACAATGGTGCAACGTGAATCCTAGAAAAAACAGGAAGAATTATTTTCCGTGGACAAATAAATTGGTGTGATAAACCTAAGGCATAAAAATGATGGCTGGCAATAGAGTCAGTGGACACATTCGCTGTATCAGTTTTTTCAGAATCAATAAAGACTTACCTTGAGTGCATTTTAGTGACTGGCAACCAGGGCTATTACACTTTGAAAAGACAAATATATTCTCAAAAGATAACACAAATTTGTGTGTTATGACCACTATGGCAATATCCTGCATTCAAGTGTGAAAGTCTGACAAATCCTGTACCATTTCACGTATTGTCACAATGCAAATAATATCGTCTGTACATTCTTTATGCTACTCTTGTTCTTTTTGATAGGCATAAACTAACAATGGGTGAGGCCTCTGCCTTGCAGTGGGCATAGTTACACTGATGGCACCTTTATTCATTACAATACAGTGTAAGTAAAAAGTTGATATAATACAGAAGGAGGTCCCAAAGTAAAAACTGTCAGGGGGACCTCTGTGAATCCATGTATAAAATTAAAGAACAAAGATGGGCAACTAAGGAAAAAACAGCAAGCGAATACTTTCACTGATGATGACAATAAAACAAAATTTTATATTCTAGTATCCTTAAGAAGTTGTAGCACTCTTGGCAATCTTGGCCGATGCAAGACTGTTCTTATTTTAGCAGGAGTACACAAAAGTAGGCTTGAAGTTATATGTGCTACATTCAATGAGAGCAGTATTGATGCTATGTACAAGCAGGCCTGACAGACTACACTTAACCGAACCACGTTTAAAGGAGCGCTGACACATAGACGGCACAGAATATCCTTAAAAACCCTGCAAATTACTTCTGGAGGTGGTCACCAAGAGGCCAGCAATGTGCGCCATATTTCCAGAGAAGGCAGCCATATTGCTGGCTCTCACTATCTCTTTGATCACCACTACTATCAATGCCAAGTGCTTGAGCTGTCGAAGGCAGTTGCGTGATGGCACGCATTCTATCAGCAATGCCGCCAGGTGAGACACCCAAACTGCGAGGCATCATATCTGTGAAGTATGTGGGAGTACAAGACTATGCAGCCAAATGCAATTGCAGACAGAGGATTAATCGCACAATCTAATGTTGCACTTATCCGGGCTCATCCGCAAGAGGTACGGTACAGTAAGGGTACATGTCGTGCACCCACCAGAATTGCTACACGTGAAATGTCCGATGAAGCTTGTCTGGATACCTAACCTCCCAATAAAGCTCTCAGCTTGTAGCTGTCATTGCAATCTACACAGTCACCAGCAAACTTAGAAGCATTTAATACAGAAAAAAATTGCATTTGTTGTGGAGCCAACATATCGGAAACTTCTGCTGTACTTCGATCCAAACTGTGTAAAATGTGTTATATAATGTTATTCTTGAAGAAACAAGAGCCAGCGCCGTTACCTTGGTGGCCACTAAAGGAGGTGCTAGAAAACCAGTTGTGATGCAGCTGCAATAGGTTTTGGAGAAAAAAATGTTGCTATTAGAGCACGAAAATGCATATCTGGAGCAGGTTGAAGCACCCATGACACCAAATTTGGAAGCTTCAGCTGCTTGTGTTGTTTAGTAGTCCTTCATGCTTGGCCACTTCTGACCGAATATTAGTGACAAGCGTTGACTGTAAGATATTTTTGGGGGTTTTAAGGTCATTATTTGTTCAACTTTTTCTTTAACGTGTGAAAATGGTCATTTTTCATATGTTTTGGGAAGATTGATTTTGCCAGTTCGAAATGTACTAGCACGTAATGCAGCATACGAACTTATTCACAAAAATATGGTCTTTCCGAAAATATATGTTGTGAAGCAACAATAATATTTTGTAATTATTAAAAATGTGGAAAGTGTATAATTTTGGGTCCCTAGCTGGTAAACAGTGCAATAAACAATACAATCTATGCAAAAATAATCAAGACAAACAAAATTCAGAATATCTATATTGAATACAAATGACCCAGGGACAATATAAAGCATAATCAATATTGTACAAAATGTTTCTATTACCATAGACAAAGAAAATCGGGTCATAGGTGGTGCTTCGTTGCTCGTGCCACGTGGTGATGCATTGCTCAGTATTTCTTAAGACACAAGAAAACTTGTAAATTTTTTCACTAGTATTTTTTTGCAATAAGAGCCTCCCCCAGGTGTTCTATTATAGCTGAATGCCCGTGATGTGAATAATACCTCGAAAAATCAGATATCTAATGGCCTTCAATATTTTGTCTAGCGTCACCTCTTTTCATGAACCACCTCACTCGGCATAGGTTGGTGCTTCTATATTGCGTCGAAGCATATTTTTTAGCATTTTGCCCATTATATTGAAAAGATCAATATCGCGAGCAGTTCTAAGACGATTTGCGCTGCTCCGTAATCAGGGCCAAGCTGTGCTCTGGTGGCCTTCCTACCGTTAGGAGAAGCTTCTGGTAATGTAGTACACCTGTTCCAGTTAGGTCATTGCACGCCAAGCGTCCCAGCAATTTTGGTGACCAATCCAAATGTATACGAAAGAAATTCTGAATTTCTGCATTGAAAACAGTGAACTGCTAGAATATTTCGGAGAGAAAAATTTTCTTGGTCACGTGGCTGCCTTCTGAACTTCCTGAGATGATGTTTTGGTGTTGGTTGGGGGAAAATTTTATTTTTCCACGAACAAGAATTTATTATGGCCAGCCGCCATATCGAAACACCCAAGAGCTTTTGAAACCTATTTATTTCATACGAATTATAAATTATACATAGAATATTCTTAGTTATATTTGGTTCAAAAATATATTTACATGTAGAAGGTAACGAAACTTATTTCACTTATTAGTAAAATAGTCATTTTGCAATCTTTTTACGATTCCCTACAAAACCCAGACAGTGCTACCATCGCTTCCAAATCGCTGTCCCTATTTGCTCTATGGACATGTGACAGCGGCGCGGTTGAGATGTCGTTCACCTCCCGTTGCCATGGTTTGACTATAGTGTACTAGAATGTTCTAGTACACTATAGTAAGACATCAGAGCGTCTTATGTTGAAGCAGCCAATCCACGTGCAGGTGCGGTTGCTCTGCGCCTACTAGAACCCCGGGCACACCGTGACCCCGGGTAGTCAACGAGGCTAAGACCTCGCTCGCTAGATTCCATGCCGACCGGTTGTGCCTTCGCGATCTCTGATGACAGCGCAGCTCTGGCTAACTGGGCTGGTCCTACACCACCTCCTGCCGCCGGTTCCCTACGACGACGTCAGCGCAGACTCTGGCCGACTCGACTAGCCCTACGTAACCTCCTGTCACACGCTCTCACAAGTGGTGCCCCGTCCTCGGACTCCTGTGACCGTTTTTCCATCTTTCACATCTCTCATATATCGTCGCTTGCTATTCTAGCGCATCTCTATTTCTCTCTATACCTTCAATCCTATCGTTTCAATCCCTCCTCACCCCCATCCCTTGTGTCCTACTGTTGAGGTGTCGCATGCTGATGCAGACAGTTACGGGGCTCACTTTTCTCTTCTTTTCCCTTTTATAACCACAATCATCGAGGCTAAGAAAAATACGGTCTTTACAGACAATCGCATGACAAAATTGCAATTATGCCGATAAAGGATCCGGTTAGCTAAATAAAACCAGTTGATATTAATAATTTTTAGTTGAAAAACATTAGTTTTTGAAAAGAAAAACGCTTAAAACTTTACGGTAACCATCAAACGTTTGATTGCTGTTTTTTTCTACCTTTTCTGACGAGTTGCAGGAGTTTGTGACAATCATATCGCTTGAAATGATGATTGGAAAATGATGTATTGCATATGCGATTGCTGAGACGGGAAGGCTTTACGCTCTTCCATAGTAGAGTACCAAGAGAGCACTTTGATTCGTTAATCAATCTTTCTTAACACTCATGCAACCGCTTGAATGGCGTTGTATTATCAAGCCCTGGTCTGCCTGTGGGACGACTCTATTTTCTCCCATATTAGAGTATCTTGTATTCCGAATTGTTACCCAGTTTGTCTAAACAAGTGACAGTCCCGTAGTTCTTTAAGGATGGACTGAGGCTCACTGCGCCCTAGTGGTTAGGAGACGGGTAATGTCCACAAAGCAACATAAGAAATAAGAGTGGTCTTTCTGGCCAAAAACCGGCGGTGCCACGCAGCTTCACACCAGCCGTAAGATGTCAAAATATCACTCACTGCTTTCTAGGAAACGCGCGTTTTGGTTAACTAGTGCCTTTTCTAGTGCGTTATACGTATAAGTGTCTTTGCGACTGCGATTGCATGCTCTTAGCCGGTGTGCTATTCTTACACAAGGCATCAACGCCATGAACTGGCCTTAAATGTGTCGACTGACAGTAATCCAGCCAGCCTCACCCCGGTGGTCTAGTGGTTAAGGTACTCGGCTGCTGACCGACAGGTCGAGGGTTCGAATCCCGGCTGCAACGACTGCATCCTCAATGGAGGCGGAAGTGCTGTAGGCCCGTTTGCTCAGATTACGGTGCACTTTAAAGAAACCAGGGGGTCAAAATTTCCGCCGCCTTCCACTACGGCGTTTCTGATGTGGTGCTTTTGGAACGTCAAACCCCACAGTTAAATCAATCTGGCCAGCCTCACGCCTTTCATGCTTTTTAAAAAACACAACTGAGCGGCAATGAACAAGACTGCCTTGAAAGCACAGGTCTAACACACTGACTACATGAAATAAGTGTGCGAAGTGCATGAAAAACTTTTTATTTGCTCAATGACAATGTCAATGTATATCTATTGAAGGTCCATTCAGTTTCCATGAGCAACGTACCTACAACCTTACTCAGAAAAGCTTTTCGTAGTTGCGGGCACATCTAATCTTCATAATTTGGATTTCTATGGATATCTAACAGACATTGACATTGTCCACGAGAAACATACCATAAATGTCTGTACAATATTTGTGGTTCACTGGGATGGCGTCATTTGTAGAAAGAAGAAAGAGCGAATCTGAATTCTAATTTTAAGGCTGCGTGCTGTACTATATTGCTCGCGTGCTCTCAAGTATACCAATCGACAGCGTTTTCTGACTATGCTGAAAAGTGTCACAGGCCCCTTTAAATCTTCTCTTTCGCTCAACACACTTTTACCCTCAGCACACACGCACATACCGTATATGGTTATATGAGCAAAAGCCTAAGTGCGGCAAATGAAATGAATACTGTGCCTAACTAAAAAAATGTTGTGTACACCTCATTAGGAAACTGGACGACATAAAACCTATGTGTTTTTGTTTATAACAACTTATAACATATATTTTGTGTCAAACATTATATACACATTCCAGCTGCGCCTCTACATATGGTTGTCCCTCACTGCTACTGATCGGATTTTTAAAGCTTTGTATTAATCATAGAAGCAAGGCCTAGCACATTCAGGTAATTCTGTACCATGCTCGTTGTCTGGTGATCGTTGTATATACACGTCTCTCGCTTCAAAGTTCCGGCAGCTCTTGCTGCACATTGCTGTCAACCGATTATGCAAGCTCCCTGAAACACACTACTCACTCAGCAATTTCGATGAATTTCGGCTGCATTAAGGACGCATGAAATCAAATGACACGACACACTTTCCACTTGAAGGAGACTCAAATCAATTGTTTCAGGCATGTTTGAGTGCCCCTGAGAATTCACATAGTACTGCCCTCGCACGCTTAGAGGACATATATCTGTGCAACACATCTGCACAAAATCTCAAACTTTCACATGGCTTTGAACACATGACTGGACCTTCAAAAAAAAAAATTGGTGCCTCTTTCACATGTAATGGGCATAAGGCTGAGTCAACCCAGAGTTGGTCAGCTTGGCTATAGCTTTTACCATCTCACCTCCCAATTCACTATGCTTGCTCCCTTTTTTCTATGCATCCGTTTCTTTCTAATTACTAGCTCTCTGTTTCTTAATTTTTCTATTTCTTTTCTCTTCTCTCTTTCTTTCTCAACTTTTTGAATCTTTATTTCTCCTCCCCACTTCTCTTTACAGCCCTCGTGTTATATTGTATACTATACTTTAAAAAAAACTAGGTTATCTTCTAGCATGGCTGGATAGCAGAATGGTAACAACACTTGCCTTTGGATTTGAATGTCGCATCTCTAAGAGATTGTCTCGCAGAGAATTTCACTTTTATTTCTTTTTTTCTGTCCATTTCTTTTTTTTATATACTACCCATTCTCCTGCTCATCAAAATTATGACATGCTGCGCTGGATGAATTGGCGTTCCTGCTATGGGAGTGAAGCTGAAGAGGACGAAGATGCTGAAGAGACTATCGGCTGCTTCACGGTGATAGTTTTTCATCTCCAACACATGGCGAAGCTCTAGCATAACAGCTCTATTAAAACTCTACTCTGCTGTAAAAGGAAATAGCTCTCAAGTAGATACTTTACTATTCTCTCGACAAAGGCGAGGCCTTAATGTATCTTCTTGGCCTATCAGCATAGCAAAGTATCCAATATAACTGATCTGCATAGTAAATTTCCCTGCATACTAAAGTACCTAACATAACATAGCTATCTGCAGGCCAAAGCATCTGCACAGCGGGGCATAGTAAAAGTGTAGATACCTGGGCCATTTGGTTTTCATGTTGCTTGCTACCATATCCATGATGTAATTTATGCCATTCTGTCATAAATGTCTCAGCTGGAGTGGCAACTGTGTAGAGAGGTACCTTGAAGGTATGTTAATTGTTCCAAATAAAACAGTTTTTAATTTCTCTATGGTGCAATTTTACAGCCGATTGGGCTCTGAAAAAAAAGGTAGCCCTCACACATAAGGTTAAAAAGCACATATCTGTGATGAAATAACAGTGCAGTCTACATGGAGCCACAGAGATATGTTACATGTTCCGCCTATGGTTTGCGTGTACTAATATAGCTACGACTTTTATATTGGCATAAAGAGAAAGTGAAAATATGTTTCTTCATCTGTTCTTTTAAGGTGCAAGATATGTCTCTTGCAGAAGCTGCACTGACAAAATGGAGACAAAAGTATGATACAAAAATAGTGCACATACACAGAAAATAGTAAAAAAAGAAAAACTGCAACTGCAAAATGTCCTCAAGCACTACTGCCGCAACCAAGATCATGGCTGAGAACAAAAGGTTCCCTAAAAAATTGAGACATGCAGAATAGGTGGTTACATGGCGTATGATGCACCACTCACACCTAACTCGATCATTTTTTGTTCACTTAGTATGCAAAAAACTTGAATTAGAATAATGTATGATTGACTGAATGTCAACTTTTACAGTATAGCGAAATTTACCTTGTGTGATGTCTAAATCTTTAGATAATTATTAGACTAACAAACGTAAAGATTTTCACATTTATGTCTCTTAAGGGGACTGACAACTATCAAGCCAAAACATGTATATGAATCTTTGTGTATGTTGAGAAACCAAGAATTGAATCGAATGCACTTTCGCAGTTTGAGTAGAATTAGTATTTTTAAATGTATATTAAAATCATAACAGCTGCCCTGTGGTGCCGCCTGGTAGTGAAGCCTGAGTAGTGAGTTTTGAGTCATTAAATTGCTGTATGTTGCTTGCTGATGTTCAAAAAACCAGGCTTAAAATTCTACAGTAGGTATATAAAACACCTCATCATCTTCTTTTTCACCTATTGCATAGTGAAAGGAGTTGATGCTGAGAATCACTCTCTTCATGACATCCGAAAATCAGCATTTAATCAGGGTGCGCATGCATACGACATCGCAGGTAATTTGGCGCATGCACTCTGCCAAGGCAGAACCCTGTGCAAGTACACCCAACAGCTGTTGGCCACTGTATGCAATATGTGCTGAGTACAATAGGACTCCACCAGCAACAAAATTTCATTAAAGATGTTTCATTCCTTTTCCTGTTGGCATTGCCTGATTATACACTATCAGCTGTAAGCTTTTTGTTGCAACAAAATAAACAATTACAATAAAAATTAGTTATTAGTCCTGTTAAGGTATGGGACTACAAAAAATTTTAAAAGCAGAAATACAGCATCTGTAAAAAATAATAAAGCCCTTTGAATCCACAGAACGCTTTCGAAAAGGTCAGTGATTATTGCATAGCTGGTAAAATCACTTTCTTTCAGTGAAGTAGACAGCTGCATTACGTAAGCTCTTATGTTTCATGCTTATATTCGGTCAGAAGGGATAACATTAATCATCCATTAACAATATTTATTCCGTATGGTAAATTATTCAATAATTTTGCACACCTTTAGAATATTTGCACTGTTGGAATTTTCATGATGCATATAATTTTTCGTGTTGCCTTTACATGTTTTCTGCAAAACACTTCTGTGCCATGGTCATAAAATGTTTTAACAAAGCCTTCATAAAAAGTGTTCTACTCGTCCTACACTTGTTTTTTACAAAGCAATTGTATTGTTCATATATATTCATTTTCGACAAACATAGTTGTGTAGCTATGTGATTGATATATTAACCCCTACTTGGCCTATGACAACTTGCAGTGTGGAGGCGGGTTGTTAAAAGTGAACTCACAGGCTGTGCATCGTGGACGGAAAAATCTCGCTTATTGTGTGAGTGCCAGAGCAGGTCAGTTGAGAATAAATACGAGATAAAAATTCCAGGCTGCTTTGTGACAAAAAGGGATGTGAACTGTTGGAAACATTTCATGTTGAGAAAAGAGTGATGTATGTATTATTGTCACATCTGTTAAAACTTCGAAAAAGGGAAATGTTTCTTGAGCAATGTATTGTGATGCTGCTTGATGTTAAAAGACTGTGATTTAGCACGTTACCAAACTGCACACGTGTCTGATTCCTTACATATTTGCTGGTAAAGCAACAAATACAGATGATGGAATTTAGCACGTCATGTGTATCTTGTCTTATGTGAGTCCCAATTATTCCTTCACCGAAACTGTGCGCAATCTTGTCAAGTTATATAACAAAGCTAAACTATTGCAATGTATGTAGATTCATTAACACAAGCAACAACAGGAATTATGCTAAAGTTCTTGTAAGATCACAGCCTGAAGATGACAACCAGATTACCTTTGTTGGGAAAAAAGTGCTGAAATTCGGGATGTGATGGTTCGCATATTTTGTAAGTGCTTCAGTGAAGTCTTGTGAACTTAAAACTGTGGTGCTCCCAAAAAGAATCTTTTCTTTCTTTACTGTGACCAACCTGAAAAAAACTATGCAGATTAGCATAAGTAAAAGAGATCACACTTGAGAAAAGTGATGTTTTGCCTGACACTATAAGTGAATGCAAGAGTACTTATATCAGCATTACTTTGGAAGTGAAATATTATATTCAATATGAAATTCAGCTTGCTCTGCAGTGGTGTTGCTGCAGGATGCACACCTTCATATTGTTGTGGCACCATTTGCCAGAACAAAAGCCTCTTGTACAGGGTTGCCACAATCTTGTACAGGTGTGCGACAGGTACGAGCCAGTGCAGGGAATGCAAGCAGAAGTGGTCACTGGTCTAAAGCATGCACAACAGGCTTTGATTCTACAGTGTCTGATAGCTACAGTGGAGTGCACATCACTACGGCTGGAGCCTTCCCTGCGTGGCACCAGCTAGATCGACTGTGACAAGCCGCATACTTTTGAATGAGACAACTGCATGGGGATGAGAAACGGACACTGTACAAGGAAGTATTTTGAAGTAAATGTTAGAGTTTGTTGTGAGGGGATTATGAAAATGTCTGATGAGCCATCTTGCAATGAAGAAACAACTTTTGTTCCTAGTCTCTAATCTGTTAGTACAGTCTGAAGAACGTTGGCAGTACAAGTTCATTGCTACAGAAGGATAATGGCTAGGAGATGCCCTATCCAAATGTTGACCAACAACCTTCTTTAGTGCCCTTCCTGGTGCATTGGAGGTTTTGCACCATAGATACTCGATCCTTGAGTGGGTACACCTGAAGAGCTTATGATCGAGCTCACTCTTACCATCTGCTCTGCTTTACCATGGGCCAAACCTGGTGCTGGAGCTTGTTGGCCCAGTAGGAATCTTTAATAGAAAAAAGGTTTCAAGTATTACACAAACAAAGCTAGAGCACTGAAAGATTATCATGACATATCCTGTACAGAGACCTCGTCTATACAGTCCCCTTATTAGCCCCAAATGACCTTTGTGGTGTGCCTGATCAAATGGTAAAAACCATGCAGTTCAATATACTTTATCTTTTTTTTAATCAGGAAGTTCAGCTTGGAAAAACTAGGTTGTCATTAGTGACACTACATACACAGGGCAAGAAACCAGTGAATATAAACTGCAATGATGGCACCAGAAGTGTCAGCATAAGGGAATTCACCCTCCTGGAAGCCTCATTTCGCATTACTGTCTATGTATTAAAACAAAATATTTTGATAACTTCATTGCTCATTTCTCAATTCACAAAAGGCTACCTCATTCATACCTTGCTGGAAACCCAATAATTATTCACCTATGACAGATGTTATGAAAAATGACCAGCTCATTAAAGATATCTGTCAGCATTATGGCTAACGTCTTTATATAGAGGCTTTATTAAGCACTGGCTTTTATAAGCGCTCATCCCGTCAATAAAGTCTGAGCTTGGCTACATTACAGCCATCTTTTTAGGACTTGGTGACCCAAATTCAATGCGTCTAGACACCTGATAACAGGCACTTGCCTAATTACCGCCCCATCTAACCAACAATCAGCCCTTGTAGGATGCTTGAAGATGTGCCATCATCTCGGGTTACCATGAGTTTGCTGAAGCCATCTTTCTCCTAGTTTTGGCACAGCATGGCTCTCAGAAATCATTTTTTTTGCAAAGGTCAGCTTATTGTTTCATTGACAAACTGCACGTATAATTTTTGACCATTATTCAGTTGGTTTTTCCTTTGATCGCTGGAAATAACTTCATAATGTGAACCACGAGCTACTTTTGAAATAATGTTTATGAAACATAAATAGTCATCTCACATTCTTAGCTCGCGTGCATATTTGCTTAATAATCATCTTTTATTTGGAGCATATATGCGATGGCAGGAAATGTGGAGTACCACTGGAGTGAGCTTAGGCGTTCAGCACTTTTTGAGAGATGCCATGTCACAGCCTTGAATGAATTTCACAATAAACTAGAAGTTCATTTCCTTGCAAATTGCATGTCACAAAATGTTTTTCCAGGGTAGCTGGATATGGACTCGTTACAAAGGCCGAAGCCATGGCGATGCTGTCCACCGTATCGCCAGTAATGAGACAAGAGACAGTGCGTGTGTAATTAAGGCATACACGCGAGGTCTAATGACAGTGCTACATTTCCATTTTACACGCATGCAAATGCATGTTTTACCTCGATACATTGCGTGCACTTCGCCGCCTAACATTACTGCTATGCGGCAATGTTGACACATTTTAGAAAATACGTTTGGGGGCCGGCAATTTAAGCTAGACAACACAATTGTTGATCGGATGATCAACAATTGTCGGCTGGTCGCTTGATCATATCACGTCGCTTCCACCTTCCGCATACCGTATCTATACCTCGCACACTTACGCAAGACGAAGCTTCAGTTCATGTAATTCACCCAAATGACGGTCCAACTGATACTGATCGACCCTCATCAACACAAGAAGCACACGTCCACGTAGTACGTACGCCGCAATATTACAGTTGTGCATGAAACAGGTATTCACAAATCACATAGCACACATGGCCTTTAATTGACGCTCGTACAGCTTGTTATCATTGCTTATGAATATGCGGTAAACACTTTGAGATATTTGGTGGTACCTACTGAGAACCACAGTGATGTTCCATTCGCCCATCATCGAATGGTCACCAAAAGCGGCAGTGACTTGCACTCGAATCACTTTCTATTCACTTACGCAACGCGACTACGTCCCCACGGGCAAAGGCAGTACTCGCTATTGCACACAGCTCATGGTGAAAAACAACATCCATCACGGAGAAAAAAACCACCACAGCATAATGTTACTACAGCCACAAAACACCTATACACTACCATTTGCTACAGCTGTAACCACCTTACAGTTTCTAGCAAGCTAGTGAGAAACTACACGATGTGAACCGTCGAAAAAAAAGCTTTAAGCTAAAGGTTTTTAGCGCCACCTAATAATACATTTCAGGTCAAGTCGAGAGGGTTTTAGGCGGCTATATGTGTGAATGGAGCGTTTTTCAATGGTTTACCTCTTGAAACGCTCGGTACACAATGCCACACTGTACTGCCGTTACTGTTCTGCCGTCCCACAGCTGACACAACGATCAAGCGCGGAAAATTCATACACTTTAAGCCAAGTCAAGCCGCTTTTGAGAGGCTATTGCAAGAAGGAAGGAAAGGTACGTTTCCTTCCTCCGTGGGCTATTGGGTGAACGGAGCATTTTGTCTTTCAAAACGTTCGTGCCACCAGGTGAAACGAAACACTGCCGAACCAAAATACTGCCAAAAAAAGGAGTACGAAAAAGCGGCGTGGTCGAGTTGTAGTTCAACTCTCGTTGCTAGGGTATGACATCAGAGCGTCTTGTGCTGAAACAGCCAATCCGCGTGCAAGCGCGGTTGCTAGTGAACGAGACTAAGAAAAATACGTTCTTTACAGACAACTGTACAAACATTCGCATGACAAAATGGCAAATGTGCCGATAAAGGGCCACGTTAGCTTGACAAAACTGGTTTATAATCAGTCAACTTTTAGCTGAAAAAACATTAGTTTCCGAAAAAAAGGCTTAAAAACTTGCAGGTGGCCACCGCACGTTTGGTGGCTGCATTTTTTCTACCCTTGTTGACGAGTCACATGTGTTTGCGCAATTTAAACAACCATGGATATGGCGGTAAGGTTAAGAACTTCTTTGCAGGAATAGCGGGACGGCTTTCAGCTCTCCCATAGTAGAGTACGAAGTATTCTAAATTGATAGCCCCTTTTTCTAAACACACTAGCCGGGTGTAATCCTCTTCCTTTAGAGGGACGGCTCAGTGCTCTCCCATAGTTGAGTACATCATCATCATCATCATCATCATCATCATCAGCCTGTCTACGTCCACTGCAGGACAAAGGCCTCTCCCATGTTCCGCCAGTTAACCCGGTCCTGTGCTTGCTGTTGCCAATTTATACCCGCAAACTTCTTAATCTCATCTGCCCACCTAACCTTCTGTCTCCCTCTAACCCGCTTGCCTTCTCTGGGAATCCAGTCTGTTACCCTTAATGACCAGCGGTTATCCTGTCTACGTGCTACATGCCCGGCCCATGTCCATTTCTTCTTCTTGATTTCAGCTATGATATCCTTAACCCCCATTTGTTCCCTAATCCACTCTGCTTTCTTCTTTGCTCATCCAGATATTTTAACGACCATGACACATAAAGTGATCATGGTCGTCGAAATATTTGGATGAGTAAACTGGGAATTAGGACATAAAAGGAGCCCTGTGTACTAGAAATGGCATTGAGTATTATTATAAACTGGGCAAATTGTTAACGATTCATAGTTGGTCGAGGTAAACAGCGCACAAAAACGAACACAGAGTAAGGAAAGGGCACAACACGAGTGCCGACTTTCAACTGAGAAAATTAACGAAGGAGTACCAAACATATACATTTTTTTGCGCACCTTTCATTTGGCATTGCCCCGCCGTGGTGGTCTAGTGGCTAAGGTACTCGGCTGCTGACCCGTATTTCGTGGGATCGAATCCCGGCTGCGGCGGCAGCATTTTCGATGGTGGCGAAAATGATGTACGCCCGAGTGCACGTTAAGGAACGCAGGTGGTCGATATTTCCGGAGTATTCCACTACGGCGTCTTTCATAATCATATGGTGGTTTTGGGACGGTAAACCCTACATATCAATCAATCAATCAATTGAAATGAATATCTGCGAAATGCAATGATTTGTTGAAACTCATAAGCCAAGACTTAAAAGGGGTGCTATAGCGATGACCCAGGCGCTAAAGATTGGCCGTTACCTTATTTGTGCGCCGTCCACTTGTGTGTGATATAAACAACACTACAAAAAAACAAGCAACACTTCCGAAGCTAACTAAAATCGTTGAGAAAATAACTCATAGAAATTATAGTTGTTTGGTAGCTGATGCGCAAGAGTACAGGGCTAAATGTGCGGAAAGTTTCTGTTAGCAGAGACATGGCGCGAAAATACAAAACGCATAGGAATAATGGCACACATACAATGTAAGCAACAAGCACAATGCACATATCGCGAACATAATCATACTACAAATAAAACCAATATAAAGCAATGTCTAGTAAATACAATGGAGGCCAGCAGCCAAAAAAAGCACCCTAGCTCCCCCCCCCCCCGATAATAAGATGAAAAGAGAGTGGCGATGTTTTTCAAGGCCCTCAAAAACGACCCCCCCGGGAAAAAAAAATTTCGCTACCAGCTTGGTACACATAAAGAGAATACATATGCGATTAGCAGCATATGTAAAGTTTCAAGGGCAGATGTGAAGCCCGTTTGTCATAACTCGACTACGTTTGTTCCATGGGAACACGTTGCATTCTTTAAAAAAGGGGGAGGGACGCGCCACTTTGTTTTAACTTGTGCAAATAGTCTTCTTGCTGCGGTTCCATCTCGTTGCCCTTTCTCAATTGTACCGCACGCAACTAAAGAAATCAATATTCGCTCTGCTGTTTTCAACTTTGTGAAAAAGCATTTGTACGTGGTGTTATTTTCTGCATGGTTCTATATATAGACTAGGAGGACCACTTCAGGGGGGGAGGGGGAGTGATTTTAAATGAAAAGAAAAGTGAGCCCCGTAACGGTCTCTCAGGGGGAGGACACCTCAACAATAGCTCACGAGGGATGGGGGTAAAGAAGGGATCAAAAGGATAGCGTTAAAAGGTAAAGAGAGAGAGAGAGAGAGAGAGTAGAGAGCGAGACACAGAGACAGCGAACAACGGAAGTAAGGAGGAGACAGGAATGATGGACACGCTTGCAGGAGTCGAGGACGGGGCACCACTGGCGAGAACTCTTGTCGGCGTCAGGATTTTGCAGCTGGTACTCCTCGAGGAACGCCAAAAAAAAGGATAGCTTTGGAAGTAGAGTTTCCACGTGCCATTAGAAGCGTGGGCGTAGTACTTGATCTGCAAGCACAACTCATTGCCCCGCCGCGGTGGTCTAGGGGCTAAGGTACTCGGCTGCTGACCCGCACGTCACGGGTTCGAATCCCGGCTGCGGCGGCTGCATTTCCGATGGAGGCGGAAATGTTGTAGGCCCGTGTACTCAGATTTAGTTACACGTTAAAGAACCCCAGGTGGTCGAAATTTCCGGAGCCCTCCACTACGGCGTCTCTCATAATCATATGGTGGTTTCGGGACGTTAAACCCCACATATCAATAAAGCACAACTCATTCAAATAGTTTCCGACTTTCCTAGCGCATTCAACACAGGGCTGTCTGCACACATTTTATTATCTGTTGCTGGCCTGGGAACGGCTGCCAAGTGTTGCTTAGGAGGAATGGTTGCGCTGAATACGACGATTTCTCTTATAAAGTTGCGTTGCAACGAGCACGATGTGAATCACGTGAAAAGCCCGTGACTATGGAGCTGCATGTCCGCCGTCCTGCGGTGAAGGTGTCGAACGCAGGAGCACGTATCGCGAATAATTTTTAAATGCTGAGCATTTCTTAGTCGAACCATGTCCCGGCTCCGGCGTCGAAGGCGCCGTCCAGACCCCCAATGCGCATGCTCGCGTCTCGTGCCGCATGCTCACGTCTCATGCCAACTGTCGCTTCCTTCACCCTACCCTCTCTAGTCTCGCAAGGCCGACACAGAAAGCGCCTGCTAGTAAAAAGAAAATAGACTGCTCGAGTTGCACAACCATTATCTGGCCACCTCGTATAAGCACTGTCTGATTGATTGATATGTGGTGTACGTTCAACGTTCAAAACCACCATATGATTACGAGAGACGCCATAGTGGAGGTCTCCGGAAAATTAGACCACCTGGGGTTCTTTACCCTGTGCCCAACTATGAGCACACGGGCCTACAGCATTTCCGCCTCCGTCGGAACTGCAGCCGCCACAGCCGACATTTGATCCCGCGACCTGCGGGTCAGCACGCAGGTCGCGGGATCAAATGCCGGATCAAATGCGACCTGCGGGTCAACACGCTCCGACGCATTTACTATAGTGTTGTCTCCGTGTTAAGACGTGGGAGGCCTTATCTCTCTTTTTTCACCAATAAGCGTCTTATGCCTCCTCCACTGCGTTAACAATCTAAATTGGCACTCGAACGCCTCTTGAAGCAGGGGGCGGAAACTGCCTATACCTCCCATGTTTTCGCTGTCGGCTGCGGCAGCACCGCTTTTACACTGATGGTTGCTGGGCATCCGACTAAAAAGATATCGCGAACAAAAAAAATTTCATGACGTCACTGGTGACGTCCCTCCATAGAGGGAAAAAAAAATTGCCCGCAGCTTTCCTCGGGGGAACACAGAGGACGATGCAGAGCATATAATTGGTTAACGGGGTGTTAAAGTGCGACTTACTTGGGTCGATGGCTAAATTGGTTAACGTGGTTGTGAAATGGGGTGTTAAATTGCGACTTACTTGGGTCGATGGCTAAATTGGTTAACGTGGTTGTAGGAGGGGGTGTTAAATGAGTGAACACGTACACACGTATGCGAAAGGGCGGCGCTGGTCGAAGGGACGTCGATCATTGTGTTTGTGGATTCGTTGCAATTCATTTCACAGCGACCTTGGACGTCGACGCGCCGTACAAACCAACCGACGAGCGGCAACTGAGCGAGCGAGCGCCGACCTTGAGTATATATACAGCGCGACGGCGCATGCACTGTCAGCTGTTGAATGTTCTCGAAGCGCGACGGCGCATGCGCGTCCACTGGAGAATCAGGAGAATTGTAGAATGTTCTCGAAGGGGAGAAGCGCGCGCGGCACAGATGGTGGGTGACGGTGCATGCGCGCGTCAGCTGTCGAATGTTCGAGAAGGGGGAGAAGCGCAACGGCGCATGCGCGCGCGTCAGCTGCCGATGTTCTCGAAGCGTGACGGCGCATGCGCGCTACATTATACAGCTAGCGAATGTTCGTGAAGAGGAGAAGCGCACGCGGTGTGTAGAGGAGGAAGGGTGCACAGATGGTGGAGGAGTGAAGCGCGCGCGGTGTGTAGAAGAGGAAGGGATGCACAGATGGTAGAAAAAGGAGGAGGAAGCTTGCGGACGGCGCCGCACTACAAGCCTCGAGTATTAAATGCTTCGCATCTAAAAACGAAAAATTGCGAGGAGGAGGGCTGCCGTGGAAGCCCTTCTTTCCCACCTCGCATGCAAGCGGAATGCGCTCGTGCCTATTTGAAGTCTTGGCCGCTTGGTGAATCGCTCAGGTCCTTCCTCAGTTGGTGACCACCCTTCATCCCTCTTTCCTTCCCCTTTCCCTTATCCCCTGTGTAGAGTAGCAGGCTACAGCGAACTAGCTCAGGCCGACCTCTCTGCCTTCTAATAAATTCTCACTCACTCACTTGGTGATGCGGCCATTCGTAAAATTTTGTTGTCCTTTTTTCTTATTTTGTTGGTGTTTTTTGAAGAGGCGAAACTTAAGCTGACTGATTTGTCAGCAAGAGGAAACTCGATCGGCACAAAATAAATGATCTTTTTTATTGTGCAAAAACAGACATACACTTAGTGTGAAAGTGTCAAGTCTATAAAAGTACCTTCAACTTACAAGTGACACTGCACATCTGTCAGTCCAGTCAGGCTTGCAGAGAGCTGGGTTTAGTAATATGTACTCATGCAAAATAAATACTTCCTCAAATAATGGGTCAGAATTTTTGTGCTCACTCGTTGTTGCATTTAGGAAGCGTTAAACAACCTTCGCTAAACTAGAAATCCGTGGTTTATCACACAGCACAGCCGCGGAAAACATGTGTTGCCCAATTGAGCCTTCTGCGCTGGGACCGCTTGTACGGACTCGACGCTGCGAAAATTGTATGCGGAACTTCGCGCTAACATTAATTTTCTCGCTTTGCTTTGCAGCCTATTTAGTAATTAGAATAAGGATCTTTTTTTTGCAGACATTTCGCCAAATGCACCTTTGCGTGTGTGGTTTTGCGGTTTTTCGTACTTGCGTTGTATTTATGCAAAGATTGTGTGAACCCGTGCCCATATGGTCGCTTGGATGGGATGAATGGAAAGTTGTAGTTGATGATTGGAAACCTATACTATAGCAGTGAATCCATTGTGTCTGCTGCAAGGTCTGATTTTCGTGAAGTCATCTAACCGGGATGGCAACCTGCTCTCCCATAGTAGAGTACCACGTACTCTTAATCGTTTAACACTTTCATAATACACAGCGCTAGCTGTGTTGATTAAGTACAAAGCGCAATCAATTTGTGGGGTTGAACGTCCCAAAACAACCAAATGAATATGAGAGACGCTGGCTGTAGTGCAGGGCTTTGGAAATTAGGACCATCTGGGGTTGTTTAACGTGTGCCCAACTATGAGCACACGGGCCTACATCATTTCCGTCTTTATCGCAAATGCAGCCGGCATTTGATCCCACGACCTGCGGGACAGCAGCCGAGTACCTTAGCCACTTGACCACCGTCACAGAAAGTGGTGGCACTGGTAAAAATGCCCGTGCGGAAGCACACTTCGAACCGGAAGTCGATGCAGACGGGCGCCGTAGTCCACAGTCCTTTGCGTGAGCCACGAGAGAGGGACAGAGAATAAAAGATTTATTTGCGACCAAGGAAGGAATGTCGGTGTGTTGGATCCTTAGTCCGGATCCCATATCCTATTGGCACAGGCCACTGTCCTGGCTTGTCTCACGAGGGCATCTTGGGTCTTCGAATCCGAGCTGGAATCGTCTACCTCCCACCCTATACAGTGTTGTGTGGTGCTCTGGGTTGTAGAGGTGGATTGTGTGGACATTCCCATACCATATGGTACAGGGTGGCTGTTTTATTGACGCAGAGTTTGCATTGTGGTGCCAATGTGTCGGGATCTATCTTGGACAGAATGTATGATTTGGATAAGACTAGGTCTGCAGGCGACGCCACGCTACCTGAGATTCTTTACTGAGCTTTTGCCCCGGGGGCGTAAGTTTCCGTCTTTCGAGTCTTTGATGTTCTAGAATATCTGTGTATGTTAGGAGCGGGTCCATACGCATAGCCGAGGGTGGAGGTCCGGAAGAGTAATTCTCAGGCCGAGGCATGGGCGAGTTCATTGCCTCTAACTCCGCAGTGGCCGGGTCTCTATATCAGCTGTTTCTATTCGCCCTGTGGGCGTGAGGACGCGAATTGCGTAAGAAGTAGATGCGCAATGGGGCCAATGTAGCCTTTACAACAATTTCGGTAGGCTGCTTTTGAATCTGTTACACCGAAGGTGGACCTTAGGTTTCGTAGGGCGAGGGCAATATCTGCTTCTTCCATACTATTTGTGTCTGTATCCTTGGCTGATATACAATCAACCTGCTTTCCACGATGAATGACGATTGCTGTACATTTGCCATTCACTGGTTCAGCTGCATCGACAAAGAAGGCACCCTAAGTATCTGAGTATAGTTGTCGTGAACATTTGCCCGTGATCGACGTCGATGTTCGTGGAACTGTGGATGCATGTTGCGGTAGTGGTTTGATGATGAAGTCCTGCCTCCATTCATGTGAGATACGTTGTTTTCACCTTCTCTCAATGGGGGCTTTGATGCCACGTTCTGATAGTGTTTCCGTCCCGTTTTAGTGATGGTGAGGCACATGGCTTCATTCGTGTGGTGTGCATGGAATAGTTCTGATACGGTCTTCTGGAGCCTCATTTGAAGCTGACGTTCCATGAGTGTCCACGGGTTAAGGTTCAGAGCCTTCTTGAGAGTCACACGTATGACTCTGTCTATTATGTGCTCGGCTGCCTTCAAGACCCTCAAGAAAGGAAAGCTATAGATTATGCGACTGAAAACAAATGCCTGAATGAATCACATTATGTTGTGTTCTTTCATTCCTCGTCATCGGTTAGCCACCCGACTAATCATGCAATAGATTTGTAGGCACGACGTTTTTAGTTTATGTAAAGCAAATGAGTTGTTGCCTCGTTTATTGAAGTGGGACGCCAGAATTCGGATAGTTTCAACGTCTTTATGTTTGCGTTCTATTGAGTTGTACCTTTAGGAATGTATTGTCAGATGCTGTATTTCTATATACTAGGATTGCTGATTTTGTGAGGAAGAAGTCCAGACAACTCTTGCGTCCTATCTTTTCCATGATGGTGGTGGCCATTTGGAAGGCTTCTTATATCTGACCCAGGTTGTGAGACCAGCTCCAGATCTAGACGTCATCAGCATATATGGCGTGGCGTACTTGCGAAATTTCAGTTAGGGCCTCCAGGAGGCGCATGAGGGCGATATTAAAGAGAAGGGGGAAAGGGCAGCCCCTTCGGGAGTACCGAAATCCCCCATGGTGATGGGTTGAGATTTAAGGCCGCCTATGTGAATAGTGACTTGTCTGTCTGTAAGGAAGTCCTGCATATGTGCATATATTTATGGACCGCACTTGTGTTCCCGTAAGATTTTCAAGATATTGAAGTTCCGAACATTGTCAAAGGCACCCTTGAAATCAATTTTAAGAATGGCCTTTTACGCTTGAGTGGTACCGCTGGATAGGTTGACAATCTCGTGTTTTTGTTGGAGGAGGATGTCCTGCGCTGACAAACAGGGACGAAAGCCGTACATAGTGCCAGGCAAGAGGTTCTGTTTTTCTAGATATTCGGTTAGCCTTATTTGTAAGGCCTTCTCCATCACCTAACCAGCGCGTGACGTGTAGGATATGGGACGGAGGTTATCAATATTGAGCGCTTTCCCGGCTTTCGGGATGAAAGTGAGCTCGGCCGATTTACACGCTATGGGAAGCGTATATCCGGCGTCCCAGTACTGGTTCATTTTATTTACTAGCAACTGAGTCATGTCATCGCTTAGGTTAGAGAGGAGCCCTATGGATACCTGATCGGGTCCCGTGCCGGTAACTTCTCACAACGACCTGCCTTTGGTGCCCCGACTTTCCGTCGGTAAACCGTCAGTAACATAGCCTTTACGAAAATTAATTACAAAATTTCATCTAGGGCCTCGGGGTGGCGCAAGAGGGCGATATTGAAGAGGAGCGGGGAAAGGACATTCCCTTGGGGAGTACCGAAATCACCCATGATGGTGGGTGCCTGCTTGACTCGTTTGATTATGTTCGGTTGCCGCGCATATAGTGGTTCTCCGAAACCTTCCCCGTGTCTTTTAACCCACACACACACACACACACACACACACACACACACACACATACATACATACATACATACATACCTACATACATACATACATACATACATACATACATACATACATACATACATACATACATACATATATATATATATATATGTATATATATAGGGGGGAGGGAGAGGGAGAGATATATTATTGATTTCGTGGCCGGATTTTGTGTCCGTGTTGTCCTTATATTGCACTTTCGTTAACTCGTAATAAAATCACAATGTCGTGGTCTGTGTTGCTTTGCGTCGCAACAAATTAAAGTTTGATTCGCAGCGGACTACTCAATTTTATGACCCGTAACATTTGTGCGTACTGCCGAAAACTCATGCTTGATTGTGACGGGTACAGCTCTGCAAAGAACAATTGGTGCCAGCAGTGTTTGTAAACTGATGCGTTCGTTGCTTTCAAAATAACAAATCATATATTCAGTGTAGGTGGTGAGAGGCGTTGTATGCACCACGATATGCTGATCTAGTTCAGAAGAGTGAAAAAAAAGAGATGAAAAAGCCAAACCTAGTTTGAAACAGCTTTCTATTTGTCTGTGCGTTTGTCATTAGAAAAAGCGGATATAAAATAAAGCTTAGAAAAAAAACATTTGTTGCTTGCAATACTACTTAGCCCGAGTACGGCATACATACTAGCAGAGTCTTTCAGTGATACTATAGGACTAACTGTGCACTATGCAGGTAATGCACCCTAGAAGTGTAGCGCACGTTTAGCAGTCTCGTTGTGTAATGCACCCATAGTTTATACGGAATAACTGCTTCATACCTTTAAATGCTCCTGCTCAAGATATTCAACTGCCTTTTACTTTGCAACAGTGCACGAATGAAGGTTGAAGTAATAAGTGCCAGCTGCAAGTAAAACCGGTGCACTGCATGCCAGCACTGTCTACATTAGCATGTTAATACACTTGTGTGAAGGTCAGATAGTCTAGTTACCATGTACTGTAGCATTATTCCTTAGTGGGCTACATGCTGGTTAGCATGTCACCATTTCTTTCAAGCCCTGGTTCTCTCGTGAAACTTTTTTCACCTTGAAAGTTAAGATCACTTCTGGAATTTAGCTGGTTTATACACCATTACGAACACAACATTTATTGATGCAGGGAAGGGGGGGGGGCGATTGTAGGGCTCCAGTAGATTGCCAGTAATCTGTTGAGAAGTGCCCCACATTAACATTCATTAAATTTCTTCTTATATGTATTGCATGCACATCACCACAAAAAAAAATTGAGCTAGTTGAGTGAGATTCACCACGAAAGAAGGTGAGGCATACAGGCACAGACAGGAGAAAAGAACAAGACAGTGAAAATGCGGCTGTCAGCAGAAAAGGCACACTGTGCCTTTCTAGTGAGCAACCATTTCGAAACAAAAATGGAGGAGAGTAACCAATATCTTCAAAAGGCCTCAGAGTTGTGCAAAACATTTTCTAGACATTGCCTCTGCACTTCAGGATCTGAGCTGGCAGTAGTCCCCTATATAATCAAGACTGTGGCTATACCCTCGATCGAAGCATTTTAATGTTCTGGACTGCAGCATTGCCAAGTAGTGCCTTAGGTCCTCAGTCTTCAAATAGTGTGTGCATGAAGTTAACGTCAGCCTTAATGCACAGATTATGCTTCTGTGCATTTATTCAAAGAATATTATTTTGCCAAGCCAGATAAGCATTTTGAGTCAATCTATAAAGTTCATGTGCAAAAAATCAGTACATCTCTCAAGCATATAATTTAGCAAAAATGAATGAAATGTGCAAAGAAACGTACGCAGTGAATTTTATTAAATCCATTGACCTCAAAAAATCGCCGGAGTTGTCCTTTAAGAGCACAGCACTTTTTTAAGTTATCTGATTAGTTAAATGTCCAGTCACTCACTGTGCATTCATACTGTCAAACCGCACAAGATGATGGCAATTATGCGGAAGATTTTTACCCGTGTCAAAGCAGCAGTTGACTCTCCACAAGAAGGACCCAATTCCGTAATTAATTTGACGTCCTGTTGCCACCAATTAAAGAGTTAATTTGATCTTTAAGTAGCCATAAATAATGTGTTCAGTATTCTACAATATTTTTTGCTACAGAAAGTGTAATCATAAAGGCAGCTAGTAAATATTAAATTTCACCAACCTTTCAGCACTTCCAGAAATGTTTCTAGAAGCACCTTGAATACCATGTTGATTGGGTGGTGCCACCCAATTTGGAGGCCCTGAAAAACCTTTCGTATGCTTCCTCTGTACACAAGGACACTCAGCACAAAGTGTTGAACTATGCAAATGTTTAGAATATATCTTCATTCACTTCCAAAGTGTGCCTAAATGTTCATTATTGTGATTGAAAACCCTCGCTTGTGCGACTGTCATTGACATCACTGTGTAGGAAGTGTAAACAATTTTAGTGAAGCGACACCACATTACAGTGACATGCAATGAACAGCGACTGACCAGCAGCTTTCTTGCCCCAGGCAACCAATAGGCTGGTGAATTGTGGCAACACAATTTTTCTCAGCCTGTTAGCGAAGTAGCAAAGTTGCTAGACTTTTAGAAAGTGCTTCACATCTTCATGCGAACCTTTGAAGGCAAATTTAGTGAATTTCACTTTGTTTAAAAATCTTGGCCTAAGCATACTGGGTTACCATGGCTGTAAATGTGAGACCAGATAGGTGGGGCCACAGATAGGTGAGACCAGATATATCAGGACAGCACAGAACTGATGTTGTAGATATGTGGCACACCCCAACTCTCTGCTGGTGTCAATTCTCATCAGTGATGTAGATATGAATGCAAAACTTTTTAAAACATTTTTCACCATGATCACTCAGGAAAAACAAAGAAACGTTCCTATATTTGTGGTTGCATGAAGTGTCAGAAGATGTCGATACCATTTTCTGGTAACTGGGTACTCCGCAAAGATCTCTGCACATACTGGATTTTTATACCTACTAATACTTTCTATTAGTAAATTTTCGTGCATTTTGACTGTAGCCAGAAATTACTTTTTTTTGTGTGTGTGTGTGTGTGTGCGTGCGTGCGTGCGTGTGTGTGTGTGTGTGTGTGTGTGTGTGTCTGTGTGTGTGGGTGTGTGTGTGTGTTTAAAAGCAGAAAATGCACCACTTTATGTGTTCCAGCTTTCTGGGGCCACGTGCTCAAGCTTTCAACGCAGTAATGTTTCCTGTCCATCTTGGCA
Organism: Rhipicephalus annulatus; assembly: GCA_013436015.1. NCBI lineage: Eukaryota > Metazoa > Arthropoda > Arachnida > Ixodida > Ixodidae > Rhipicephalus > Rhipicephalus annulatus. The sequence goes on along the minus strand of WOVY01010000.1, from coordinate 416,578 downwards.
CCCATAAACCGAAGCTGGAAGTAGTAATTCGTGTAAATATGGGGATATCAAATTATTTAGCAAGAATACGTGAATCCTGAAACACGCAGCATGCTTCCTAGAAAAATAAAAAAACATTTTAAATGAAAAACACACAAGCCACAAATTCTATAGCAACACCTCATTAGGAAAACTACCAGAGCATCAAGACAAAGGAAGCCAGATAGAGAATAAGATACATGTACATTGCGAGATTGCCCTGTGGTCTGTAGTCAGATGCTTCACATCCAATAAATGCTTCAATTCAACTGTTAGAAATCGGCTACACTGTTCATTTACTCAAGCATGGCCAACTTTTGTTCAGGTTGAAATGAAATGGAGATTTTATACGTCTATTTTCCCTGCTTTTACCAGACGTACACAGGGATGACACGAGTATAACTCGCCTTGATACCTTATCAGATATGGTGTAGCACTATTAAGTTCAAAGACATGGCTTCGTTCATTCTTCTAGGTGATGGCTGCATTTTAATGGACGCAAAATGCAAAAAGGCGCATGCATTTAGATTTCGGTGCATGTTCAAAAACCTCATATTGTTGACGTTATTATAATAGTTATGGTTATGGTAAAATACACAATTATGCCACCTTTGGCAAAATAAATAGCGTAAAAATGCGGAGGACAAATAGCCTACCACACAACAACTGTTCAATAGAGCTCTAGACTTGATTCTGTAGCGCAGCAGTATCAGCAGCAGTAGTGGCTAGCCAGCCAGAGATTTCATTGATATGTAGGGTTTAACATCATTAAACCCCCATATGATTATGAGAGACGCCATAGTGGAGGGCTCTGGAAATTTTGACTACTTTGGGTTCTTTAACGTGCGCCCAAATCTGGGCACACGGGCCTACACATTTCCGCCTCCATTTAAACTAAACTAGCAAGAGTGCAGTTAGGTCACTACACTCTTGGTACCTTGCACATTTCTGATCTTGCCCCGCCGCGGTGTTCTAAGGGCTAAGGTACTCGGCTGCTGACCCGCAGGTCGGGGGATCAAATTCCGGCTGCGGTGGCTGCATTTCCGATTGCGGCGGAAAAGTTGTAGGCCCGTTTGCTCAGATTTCTGGAGCCCTCCACTACGGCGTCTCTCATATTCATAAGGTGGTTTTGGCACGTTACACCCTACATATCAATCAATGAATCACATTTCTGATCTCGGAGGTCATGCATTTGTAGTAAAGATATCCAAGTGGCACAAATGAAAATTTACCCTAATAAAATTCGTGATTGTAACGTAACAGATGGCGGTCGAGCGAAAATATCTAATGGTTTGCGTTTCGCCCATTTTGTTCGCCTGATGGAGGAAAGGAGAAAGTTCTTGTTTTGTTTACTTGTTCTTTCTCCTTAAGTTATGTGGTGCTGCCCATCTGACTTGTGCATTGTTTTTTTATTTAAACTTAAACGGGAGCAAATCAGATCAAAATCAACTCCTAGTGGCACAAATGAAAATTTACCCTAATAAAATTCGTGATCGTAACGTAACAGATGGCGGTCGAGCGAAAATATCTAATGGTTTGCGCTTCGCCCATTTTGTTCACCTGATGGAGGAAAGGAGAAAGTTCTTGTTTTGTTTACTTGTTCTTTCTCCTTAAGTTATGTGGTGCTGCCCATCTGACTTGTGCATTGTTTTTTTTTATTTAAACTTCAAACGGGAGCAAATCAGATCAAAATCAACTGACATCATGCAGGTTTCACATACGAATTCTGTTGTTTCGCTCAATTTTATCATCAATACCACTGTTATTGATTTCATCATCAATATCATTTTTTTAAATGAAGTTGCTGTCATGGGATCCCTTCTTGCCCTCTTGATTACGTTTCAAGCTGTTAATGTAAAGCAAGTAATTACCACATTCGTAATGCAACTAATGCTGGTCTTGATCACTGTGTGCCAAGGTCAACAAGTATGTACCAATGTAGATACAGCTTATGCCAAGCGAAAACATGTGTTATTCGGTGTTTTAAATGATGACACCTAGTTTCCCTGCATAAGAACAATAGCCTCCTCAGTCTCTAAAAGAAAACTGCTGGTCAGTTTCTTTGAAACTTCTTCATTTCGGTCTTCAGCATTGAGCAAAAGAGAAACAAAAATAATTCAGATCAACAAAAAAAGAACTGACAAAACATGGCTGTCTCCAAATGAATCCTTTGGGTCCTAACAAATGTGGAAGCCCACACAGTATGTTCTGTTCTGAAGGCTGCAGAAAACACGCTTTTAAAAATTCGCTCTAGAAATATATTCATACTCCAATTTTCTGCTTTCCTTACTTCATGCAACCTTAGGGTTTACAAGAAAGTTTCCTCAAATGTCATGTCTCGGGTGGTGGGGTGGTGACAGAGTGATCCCGCGCCTTTGTCGGCCGGTCAGCATTTCCTTTCTGAAGTTTTCTTTTTCGTTTCCTCCTCCTCTACATTGTCCATTAGACACAGTACAGCGGCTGGTGCTTCGGTTAAACATGTTGCCGTGTTCGCTTTGAACTCTGAGTTAAGTCAACTTGAGTTTTCGAGACTATTGCTTGATTTTACATTTCATCCACACAATAGAGCATGAATGTTATATACAAAAACTGACCGAACATTCATGTTTGTTAGACACAAACCGGCTGGACACAAAGCGGCTGCTGAAGTTGACCTCTCTCATAATCCTGTAACAGTTAGCCACCATTCACCTTTTTCGTTCAGTCATTCGACCATACTATTTTTGCACTTGACAATGCATATTATTTTGACGCTTTTTTTCTCCACTTTACTGGACCTCTTGTTTCAGGCATCGTGCCAATTGAACTGTATTGTAGGCCATTGTTGTCCTCAGTGTCATCCACATGGCTGCCAATGTAAGCATCATTGCCAATAAATTCAGGATCATCAGAATGTGAAACATCAGCAGAATTTTCTTGTATGAAGTGCTTGCATATATTCTTCAGTCAGGTCCCTTCCAGTAATCAATAGTGTGGTCATAAGGCCTGGACACCAATTGGGGACAAGCAATTCGAACGCCTGTTTACTAGAAAATTCAACAAAGATTATGGCTAAAAATTGATTACAACTTGACTGGACACCCTGTAGTAGTGCTGTCTAACATACTAGCTGATGTCCACTGAGAAATACCATTTTCACACACACTATGCATCACAGATGCCGAACATCGAGGGCCATCTCATTGAACCTATGTAAGGTAATGCTCTGTTCTCCATGTGACTAATTAAGTTTCGGTACAAAATGTTTGGTTCACAATTAGCTCCACTTAGCTTAAACAAATGGCCTCGAATTGGGGTCACACGGACAGAAGAGAATAACGTAAGTCATTAGGCAAAGCATTCTAACAAGCACTACTTCAACCTAAAATCTCTTACTACTCAGCCAACTGAGCCATGCAGTTGGCTGGCCCTCTAGCAAGCTGCTGGACTAGATGGTGCCATTTTTTTTTCTCATCTAGCTACAGACGGTGCAGATGTTCTTGCTTGACTTCGATATTTGTCTTAGCAATCACTAAAAAGAGAATCAATGCATGAAAACAACATAATAATTTGAATGCTGGAAAAAGCAGTGCTGACGCACAGGCTACTTCTCTGCCTGCCCTAATGTTCAACTGGTTGTTTCCAGTTGCTTTTGCATTCACAACTCATAAGAAACGCTTAGATGTTCTTGGACTGTCCTTTATTGTGGAGAATTTTATTTTACCAGTAGGCAATACTTTGCAGGTGGTGTCCTGTGAATCCCCATGGTTGCACGGCGCCCAAGTTTCTACACGTGTTCCACAATGGTACAACGTGAATCCTAGAAAAAACAGGAAGAATTACTTTCTGTGGACAAATAAATTGGTGTGATAAACCTAAGGCATAAAAATGATGGCTGCCAATAGAGTCAGTGGACACATTCGCTGTATCAGTTTTTTCAGAATCAATAAAGACTTACCTTCAGTGCATTTTAGTGACTGGCAACCAGGGCTATTACACTTTGAAAAGACAAGTATATTCTCAAAATATAACACAAATTTGTTTGGTATGACCACTGTGGCAATATCCTGCATTCAAATGTGAAAGTCTGACAAATCCTGTACCTTTTCACATATTGTCACATTACAAATGATATTGTCTGTACAATCTTTATGCTACTCTCGTTCTTTTTAATAGGCATAAACTAACAATGGGTGAGGCCTCTGCCTTGCAGTGGGCATAGTTACACTGATGGCACCTTTATTCATTACAATACAGTGTAAGTAAAAAGTCGATATAATACAGAAGAAGGTCCCAAAGTAAAAACTGTCAGGGGGACCTCTGTGAATCCATGTATAAAATTAAAGAACAAAGATGGGCAACTAAGGAAAAAACAGCAAGCGAATACTTTCACTGATGATGACAATAAAACAAAATTTTATATTCTAGTATCCTTCAGAAGTTGTAGCACTCTTGGCAATCTTGGCCGATGCAAGACTTTTTTTATTTTAGCAGGAGTACACAAAAGTAGGCTTGAAGTTATATGTGCTACATTCAATGAGAGCAGTATTGATGCTATGTACAAGCAGGTCTGACAGACTACACTTAACCAAACCACGTTTAAAGGAGCGCTGACACATAGACGGCACAGAATATCCTTAAAAACCATGCGAATTAATTCTGGAGGTGGTCACCAAGAGGCCAGCTATCTGCACCATATTTCCAGAGAAGGCAGCCATATCGCTGGCTCTTACTATCTCTTTGATCACCACTACTATCAACGCCAAGTGGTTGAGCTGTCGATGGCAGTTGCGTGATGGCACGCATTCTATCAGGCTGCCAGGTGAGACACCCAAACTGCGAGGGATCATATCTGTGAAGTATGTGGGAGTACAAGACTATGCAGTGAAGTGCAATGGCAGACAGAGGATTAATCGCGCAATCCAATGTTGCACTTATCCGGGCTCATCCGCAAGAGGTACGGTACAGTAAGGGTACATGTCGTGCGCCCACCAGAATTGCTACACGTGAAATGTCCGATGAAGCTTGTCTGGATACCTAACCTCCCGATAAAGCTTCCGGCTTGTAGCTGTCATTGCAATCTACACAGTCACCAGCAAACTTGGAAGCATTACATAATAATACAGAAAAAAACTGCATTTGTTAAGGAGCCAACATATCGGAAACTTATGCTGTACTTCGATCCAAACTGTGTAAAATGTGCTATATCATGTTATTCTTGAAGAAACAAGACCAGCGTCGTTACCTTGGTGGCCACTAAAGGAGGTGCTAGAAAACCAGTTGTGATAGAGCTGAAATAGGTTATAGAGCTGCAAAATGATGCTATTAGAGCACAAAAATGCATATCTGGAGCAGTTTGAAGCACCCATGACACCAAATTGAAAAGCTTCAGATGCTTGTGTTGTTTATTAGTCCTCCATGCTTGGCCACTTCTGACCGATTACTAGTGATGAGCGTTGACTGTAAGATATTTTATTTGGTTTTAAGGTTATTATTTGTTCAACTTTTTTTTAACGTGTGAAAATGGTCATTTTTCATATGTTTTTGGAAGATTGATTTTGCCAGTTTGAAATGTATTCCAGCACGCATTGCTTCATACAAACTTTTCCGCAAAGATATTGTCTTTCCGAAAATTTATGTTCTGAAGCAACAATAATATTTTGTAATCAATAAAAATGTAGAAAGTGTATAATTTTGGGTCCCTAGCTGGTAACCAGTGCAATAAACAATACAATCTATGCAAAAATATTCAAGACAAACAAAATTCAGAATATCTATATTGAATACAAATGACCCAGGAACAATATAAAAAAGAATAAATGTTGTACAAAATGTTTCCAATACCATAGACAAAGAAAATCGGGTCAGAGGTGGTGCTTCGTTGCTCGTGCCTTGTGGTGAAGCATTGCTAAGTATTTCTTAAGGCACAAGAAAACTTGTAGAATTTTTTCACTAGTATTTTTTGCGATAAGGGCCTCCCCCAGGTGTTCTAATATAGCTGAATGCCCGTGATGTGAATAATACCTCGAAAAATTTGATATCTAATGGCCTTCAATATTTTGTCTAGCGTCACCTCTTTTCATGAGCCACCTCACTCGGCATAGGTTGGTGCTTCTATATTGCGTCGAAGCATATTTTTTAGCATTTTGCACATCGTATTAAAAAAATCAATATCGCGAGCAGTTCTAAGACGATTTGCGCTGCTCCATAATCAGGGCCAAGCTGGGCTCCGGTGGCCTTCCTACCGTTAGGAGAAGCTTCTGGTAATGCTAATACACTTGTTCCAGTTGGGTCATTCCACGCAGAGCGTCCCAGCCATTTTGGTGACCATTCCAAATGTATACGAAAGAAATTCTTATTTTCTGCATTGAAAACAGTGAACTGCTAGAATATTCGGAGAGAAAAAATTTTTTTGGTCACGTGGCTGCCTTCTGAACTTCCTGAGATGATGTTTTGGTGTTGGTTGGGGGAAAATTTTATTTTTCCACGAACAAAAATTTATTATGGCCAGCCGCCATATCGAAACACCCAAGAGCTTTTGAAACCTATTTATTTCATACGAAATTATAAATTATACATAGAATATTCTTAGTTATATTTGGTTCAAAAATATATTTACATGTAGAAGGTAACGAAACTTATTTCATTTATTAGTAAAATAGTCATTTTGCAATCTTTTTACGATTCCCTACAAAACCCAGACAGTGCTACCGTCGCTTCCAAATTACTGTCCCTATTTTCTCTATGGACATGTGACAGCGGCGCGGTTGAGTTGTCGTTCACCTCCCGTTTCCATGATATGACTATAGTGTACTAGAATATTGTAGTACACTGTAGTATGATATCAGAGAGTCTCGTGTTGAAGCAGCCAATCTGCGTGCAGGTGCAGTTGCTCTGCGCCTACTAGAACCTCGGGCACACCGTGACCCCGGGCCGTCAACGAGGCTAAGCCCTCGCTCGCTAGATTCTGTGCCGACCGGTTGTGCTTTCACGATCTCCGACGAAAGCGCAGCTCTGAACAACTGGGCTGGTCCTACGCCACCTCCTGCCGCCGGTTTCCTACGACGACGTCAGCGCAGACTCTGGCCGACTGGGCTAGCCCTACGTCACCTCCTGTCGCGAGCTCTCACAAGTGGTGCCTCGTCCTCGGACTCCTGTGACCGTCTTTCCATCTTTCATATCTCTCATATATCGTTGCTTGCTGTTCTAGCGCATCTCTATTTCTCTCTATACCTTCGATCCTATCCTTTTAATCCCTCCTCACCCCCATTCCTTGTGTGCTACTGTTGAGGTGTCGCACGCTGATGCAGACAGTTACAGGCTCACTTTTCTCTTGTTTTCCCTCTTAATAGCACAATCATCGAGGCTAAGAAACATACGGTCTTTACAAACAATCACATGACAAATAGGCAATTATGCCGATAAAAGATCCAGTTAGCTAATTAAAACCGGTTGATAGTAATAATTTTTAGTTGAAAAACATTAATTTTTGAAAAGAAAAACGCTTAAAACTTGCAGGTGACCATCAAACGTTTGATTGCCGTTTTTTTCTACCCTTTCTGACGAGTTGCAGGAGTTTGTGACATTCATATCGCTTGAAATGATGCTTGGAAAATGATGTATTCCATATGCGATTGCTGAGACGGGAAGGCTTTACGCTCTTATATGGTAGAGTACCAAGGAAGCACTGTGAATCGTTAATCACTCTTTCTTAACACTCATGCAAACGCTTGAATGGCGTTGTCTTATCAAGCCCTGGTCAGCCTGCGGGACGACTCCATGCTCTCCTATAGTAAAGTATCATGTATTCCGAATTGTTACCCAGTTTGTTTAAACAAGTGACAGTTTCGTAGTTCTTTAAGGACGGACTGAGGCTCACTGCGCCCTAGTGGTTATAAGACGGGCCATGTCCACAAAGCAACATAAGAAATAAGAGTGGTCATTCTGGCCCAAAAGCAGCGGTGCCACGCAGCTTCACGCCAGCCGTAAGATGTCAAATTATCACTCACTGCTTTCAAGGAAACGGGCGTTTTGGTTAACTAGTGCCTTTTCTAGTGTATTTTACGTCTACGTGTCTTTGCGACTGTGATTGCATGCTCTTAGCTGGTGTGCTATACTTACACAAGGCATCAACACCATGAACTGGCCTTAAATGTGTCGGCTTACAGTAATCCAGCCAGCCTCACCCCGGTGGTCTAGTGGTTAAGGTACTCGGCTGCTGACCCGCAGGTCGCGGGTTGGAATCCCGGCTGCAACGACTGCATCCTCAATGGAGGCGGAAGTGCTGTAGGCCCGTTTGCTCAGGTTACGGTCTGCATATTGGGAACAAAATACTGTAAGAAGACTGAAAAAAAAAGATGCGGTATGTCTTATGGTTATGCGCTTGCAAACCAGGCTCATAGCCAGTCAGCCAGATGGGAGGAAGGCTAAGAAACTCGCCCTCTCGTCTGGCCCGCTCGTCTTGAGTGCGCTCTGGGCCCTTGTGATGGAAAGGCGCGTCTGTACGCTCTCGTTACAATGTACTTCTCTTGCAAATATGTAAATTAAACGCATCTTCTACTTGTTCGTGAGACGCGTCGCAAGAGTCGTCCTTCACCGGATCCTGGGTGGCAGCTTCAACCCCCCCCCCCGGACATATCACCGACTGTCCAGTGGCCGAGGACGCGTCGCTCAGGTGGTGGTGTTGGTCACCCTGCGCACTTTTTTACGCCGAACGGCGGACAAGCCACGACAGGTTTGCCTTTCATCGCTACCTGCTTCGCTGGTTAGACTGCGTTAGGCTTGGTGCTGCATCGCATTGCTCTGAGTCTTCGTCCGTTCCCACATGTCCTATTTTATTGGTGTTGTATTTGTGAGTATGTGATTACACATCGATCAGTGCGACATGGGACGTTGTTGTGTTCCCGGGTGCCGCGGCAATTACGACAGTGGTCCCAAAGTGCGTGTTTTCGCATTCCCCAAGGATGAAGCTCGGAAGAAGTCTTGGTTAAAAGCCATTCCGCGAAAGGATTTCACACCAAGCATACACTCCAAGGTGAGAAACTGCTGAAGTTTGTTGTCTTACCGGCTATATCGCATTACTGCCGTTCTGGCTCTGTTACTGTTGAACGGAGCGAGTATCGTGAGTGGTGATGGTAGTTTTGTCACGCTTCAGGTAGGGCAGTGCGGTAAAATAGAACAGAAATACTCAAGCTCGTGTCAAAGTTCCCATTAGCCCGTTTCGTATGAAAGTAATGAAGTCACTGTTATGCTTGGCGCAGGTCTCCACTTCCTCGAGGCTGACTTCATCACAAAGCTGTCACATTTCGACGCAGCGTCGGGACGGACATTGACAGTCGACAACGAGAGGGTGCGCCTAGCGTCAAATGCTATACCATCGGTGTTTCCAAACTGTCGGTCCTACCTGAGCACGAATCGCAATCGTCGAGAATCTCCTGTCTCGAAACAAGCTCGAATAGAAGACGAGGCCTTGAGCAAAGTGATTAAGGACTCTATATGCGCAAAAAAAGCGAAGAGGAGAGAAATGCTGTGTCCTCTTTCGAACACTTAAGAGGCAAGCTTTCTGCTGTATGTAGTAATGATTCCTGGACCATCAAGGCCAACGATCGTTGTGTGATGTTTCTCCGCATCGAAGATAATCCTTCACCGCACGTGAGGTTTTCCGTCACTGTGCTTGCTGATCTCTCACTTGCAGTCTCAGCAGGTATGATCAAGCTGGTTTCATTACCTTGCGGAGGCGCAGTTCCAGACGCAGGTCGCGACATCCGGACGTTGTCCTCATTGCTCCAGCAGCTCGAAAACCACATGACTGAGACGCCTGAAGTTGCAAGTCCGTCGAAAACAGCGTCGGTGTTGCAGCATATCGGCTCTTTATCGAATGAACTGTCCCAAGACAGTGACACGACTGAAAAACACAGTGCTTTGTTTTGTTTGCTAAATGAGCAAATAGCTCTCGCACTCGCTGCCGCCATTCGTCGCGACAGTGCTGAAACATTAGTGTTTTCTAGCATCCTGCACTCCATATCTCCGCACGCCTATAACTTTGCCATATCAGCGTCGACGTTGACTTTACCCCATCCAACAACCCTGCGCCGCGTTTGGTCCAAGTATGGAGGCGATCCACTGAAGGAGCAAAACGAAGCGAACTTCCTCTCCTACATTCGAGAAAGAGTGAAGTGCATGCAGCCGCACGAAAAGATGGTGACGCTAATGAATGATGAAATTCAGATCAAGCCATACTTCGATTATAAAGGGGGCAGCATAGTTGGATCTGCAGCCAACTTTCAAGAGGCCGCCAAAACCGCTCATATTTTCATGCTTCAGTCGCTCTTGTCATCAAACAAAGATGTGCTTCACATTCTTCCTGTTGCTAAAATGACCGCCGAAATTCTACATGAGTTCTGCAAGAAAGTAATTTTAGAAGTGGAATCTATGGGCCTCAGGGTCATTGCTGTAATTTCCGACAACAATTCTCTCAACCGGAAAATGATGTCGTTTTTCTCAGAGAAACAGGAAGTAAGCATTGTATATCCTCATCCAGCCGACAACAATCGGCCTCTGTTTTATGTCGTAGACCCTGTGCACATACTGAGATGCATCAGGAACAACTGAATGAATAAAAAACGAAGGAATATGCTTTCACTTTCCTGAAGTGAGCCTGTCAGGAATATTGCCCGACTGGCCACCCAGAATGAAAGCAGCATCATTTGAAGCCGTACTGCAGCTGTATGCACTGGAGCAGACATCGCTTTTCAAGCTTGGCTACAAGCTAAATTCCAAGGCAATCAATTCAACACCTATGGAGAGACAAAATGTAAAGTTGGTGTTAAATGTCAATATTCCATTTGTATCAAACGCACATGAGACGCGTGGCGATGCCCTTGAAACCACATGTGCCAGCTCAACAGCTCTCTTCATAAACATCATATCGACGTGGTGGAAAATCGTCAACGTGAAGACCCCTTCAAAAGGTCACCGACTGAACGACACCCTTCAAAATCCAGTGAATTCTACGGTGGATCAACAGCTGGTTTTCCTTAGTGGCATGGTAGACTGGCTGGATGCTTGGAGCAGCGTCAACATGAGCCGTGGCTGCTTGACAAGGGAAACACATTCTGCGTTGAGACTCACTTGCTACTCCCTTGTTGAGCTGTCGTGGTACTGTTTAGAAGAACTGAAGTTCAAGTATGTCTTGCTGGGAAAATTTCAAACTGACACTCTTGAAGATCGCTTCGGTCGCTAGCGTCAGCTTGCTGGTGCACAATATTATGTTTCCGTCAAGCAGCTTCTGGAGTCTGAAAAGAAAATTCGTCTGCAAAAGCTGCTGATGCTTCCCCAGCCAGACATCAGCAGCGAAAGTGACACAGAAGTATCGCAACATAACGTCTCTGTTCACATCTCAAATGATGAAATTTCCAACCTAAAGCTTGACATGGAGGTCGTTGCTTATATCGCTGGATATTGTGCTCATTCAGCTCTGAAGAAGCTGTCACGCGCATTTTGCAGCAGCGTGCTCGTCCTGGAGAGCAGGAACATAGATGTGGAAGGTAACACAATGATTGACAACTTGTCAAGAGGAAGCTTAAAGTTTCCGCAGCCATGTACTGTGCACATGGTGCTGGTGACAACGCTTGTTGTCGAAAAGCTCACCAAGGGAGAAAATGCAAAGGCGTTCCTCGCGTCGAACAACCAACGGGGCATTGTAAGCCTAATTACCACATCACTGCTAGGAGATGTTGAGCTAGAGACTTGTGAAAATGGCCATACCTCTGAGACTATCGTGCAGCATGTAGTGCGTGTTGCAACAAATGTCGCTCTGAAGAAATTTTGTAGACTTCAAAATGACACCATCCAAAGCACTGCACAAAAAAAGGCAGCTGACAGAAAAATCAAAACCTTGAACAAGAAATGAGGTAGGATGCTTTTAGCCTTTCGTCCTAATAAAACCACTTCTACAAATGCATTTCTGACTATTACAGATTGATCACTAAAGTGTAAAGGCAGGCGTAAACAAATGCAGACCGCGCAGGAACAAAAAAAGAACAAAAAAAGAAACACCGGCTTTCAATAAGTGCCCACAGCAGATATAACGAGAACGAGTGGCGACGACGGCCGGGGTTCAGGTGGGCAACTAGCGTGACGTCACGCTCTCCCTGGAAGGCCCTTGTCAATAGTCTAGGTGGTGTTGGTTTATCGCGTGTGACAGCCATGAGGGGCGAGGCAGAACGGAAATTCGACTGCGTGGCAATGCAGGGCAGGGGAAAATTCACAACATTTGTCTCTCGTATACCGACCAGTCGGGAGCTTAATTCATCCTGACGTCACGTGGACAAACTGCTGGCATCGTGGATTGAGGCTCAAAGATGGGAAACGCTAGGATACAATAATGCACTATTTCTTCGTTTTTGCAGAGGTTCTTAAGGGGTTCATAAAAATGTTCAGGTGCCTCTAACGACATCAACTTTCAAAACAAGAGAGCGATCCATTTCGGTCTCACCCGTCCTAAAATTCCTATAATGACATTAAAGAGTAGAGAAGCAAGGTGCCTTATGAACGCCTCCTCTTTTTTTTTTCTCTGCCAGTTCGAACGCTCGCTCTTCGAAGGAAGCTGTCGGCCCTCTTTAGTTCTTGAAGTGGTCGTCATGCAATGCCAAAGAAAAGGTGCGCAAAAAATGTAAATTCTTGGTACTCCTTCGTTAATTTTCTCAGATGAAAGTCAGCACTCGTGTTGGGCCCTTCCCTAACTCTGTGTTCGTTTTTGTGCGCTGTTTACCTCGACCACCAATGAGTCGTTAACAATTTGCCCAGTTTATAATAATACCCAGAACTATTTCTAGTACACAAGGCTCCTTTTATGTCCTAATCCCCAGTTTGCTCATCCAGATGTTTTAACAATCATGATCACTTTATGTGTCTGCAAGGCAAGATCGGCTCCTATAGGCATGCTTGACACTCTAATACCCATGCCACACGGGCATAGGAAATGACATTTGGTGGCGAAGGCGTTCAGTTCCCGAATGACATTTGTTTCGCAGGCGCTGCTACCCGTCCAAAGCGAATGACATTTGACTTGATGATGTCGATCCCAGCACCTTCCAAGTGAGCATTGAGTGAATAGCAATAAAAAAATTAAGAAGCATTTACAAGCTTCATACACTTCAGATAATCATCAAATGTAGAAATAAGCGTATTACGCTGTCCTAAGTTTTAGTTTCTTGCTTTGTTTTACAACGTTGCAGCCGACCGTAGCAACCTAAGTCAACACTAGTCAGATCCACAGCGTAAATAGAAAATGGCGCCTGTCGCATCGCACCTGTCGCATCTCTCAGAAGAAGATGTTCGCAGAGTTCGTTTTTTCACGGCAGCACTTGCGTGTGGGAAAACGTTAACTCGTCAAAGTGGGAACTGATGAAAAAAGCAGAGAAAGTCACGGAGAAAGTGAGCTCGATGGCAATGGCGATGAAAATACCAGTGTTGCACGCTTGTTTGCCAAAGTTTCGCTAAAATTGACAAGCGTTTCATTATCAATACTTTATTTTCTTCGTATAAGGTTCAAAGCATCTTTTTAAGACTTTAGTGCAAAAAAAAGACGGGAAATTTTATTTTTAGCTCAATATGATTTGTTTTATCAACTTTCAGGTAAATCGCACTTTGCGAGCTGTGTCGTCGAGAGTAGGAATTTCTCAGTCAACTGAGTTCTGGGGAAGGCAGTTGGTGGTGAATGGCATTCGAATGGCATTCGGATGAATGTCATTTTGTTCGCCCATGTGGCACCGCGCGAATGGCAATAAATCTGAAGGCATTCGGGGGTAAATGCCGTTTTTTCTGCCTGTGTGGCACGGGTATAAGTGCAGCCCTGAAGTCTAGGTGCTGTGCCGTTTTCACTGACCATCACCCGCACATTCTCGAAGGATGTGCAAGATTCTCTGATCTGCATGCATTGCACCAAGTGAGACATCTGAGTGAGACATCTAAGATTGCCTCCGGTAGACATGCCGCAAGCACACGACTTCTAGCCGATATTACCAAGCGCGGTCAAGAGCAAGCTAGCAAGTAACAGAGTTTTTATGGTAAAAAAAGCGCCGTACGCTTCTGGCAAAAGCAAAGCCTGATGTTCAAAGGAAACTTTTGAATGCAAGTAATGAACCAATTCAATAAAATACGGGTAAGTGCTACGCCTAGGGCTAAAAGTTTGTGTCGAACCCCATCTTCACGCTGTTCAAATGGTTGCGTGGAAGTGCCGAGGAGACTAAAGGATGAAGAAAGGCCAAACTGTGTGTCTGACTGTGCCGACGTTTTCCTAAGGAACAACCGTAGGAAAGGAAAAAAAAAGGACCGGCGTCTCGTACCAATCGTCGAGTTCTTGGTATCTAAGAAACATCGCTGCTTGGGTTTCAGACAAGGAAGGCTTCTTTGTTCTGGTTGCTGAGCTCACATTTAGGAAAAAAGCAGGTTTGTCACAGCACGACATTTTGTTACATTTAAGGAGAAGGCAGCCCAGATTAAGCATCGAGCAATTGAACTATTGAATCACTTCAACCTAAAAACCATTACTGGTGGTGTCAAAAAAAACTTTGTTTGGACATACGCAACTAAAACATAAAAGTCCGACATGCTGTTCAGAGCTATAGCCTCTGAGCATGGCGCCTGGCTTCAAGCCATATCTCGTTACCTTCAAAGACAGCTAGATTGCCTATCAGAGTCTCCCTCAAACTAGTGAGAAAAGGGTCGTCTAGATTTCGCTGATGCTCGCACTACATAGATAAATAAGTTCTTTAGCAACAAGTTTCGTACAATTGTAGTGAACGGGGTGCTTCTGGTTCACGAAAGACGAATAGATAGAAAAGCTCGGATACCATGACTGTGACATCAGCTTTCTCACCCGACTAATACACTTTTGTTTGACGTGAGCCTTCTACTCCCACACAATGTTACCGGCAGAAGTTTTTATGCCTTGCCCAGCCAGTGCCTCCTCTATTTCATCGATGCCAGACAGATGCCCCCGATCCAGCCATTCTCTCCCTTCTCCTCTTTACTGGTCCCGCCCATCATCTACCCTTCACTTGTGCTTTCCGGTCACGGCGTGCTATGCACAATTCCCCGAGCTTCCCGGGCCGACGAGTTCGCTCCAAGCTCGCTCGTGGTGGCCATGGGATGAAGACAGTGCGGAGCGCGGGATAGCAGCGTTGATAAAATGGCTACAGGAACGCGCGTGGCGTTGGAAAGGCATGTTAACATTTTGCGGCAGTTATCAAAGAAACACCATGTTCGGTCACGTCAGCGCCGCCACTCAGTCAACATTTTAACACTGCAGCGACGTCAGTGTGATTGTCGCGCTATCGTTTTGCAACTCAACACTCAACTCCCACAGGCGTGTTCGTGGGCGTTTGTCCTCTTTCGGACAGGTTCTTTCGTTCCACTTGCAGCATGAAAATTTGCTCTCTGAAAGGCAGGACTCACGTGCTGCTCGTTTCGCTTCTATCAAATATTGCAGATATACATAAGGACAGGTGTCATCAGGGGCACTCGCATCATGGCGGCAACACGGCTGTGATTAGATACGTCGTGAGCGTGAGAAATTGAATGCGAGACATCCCGGCCGTGTGCTGATATTACTTCTGCGTGCGTCTCTGCATAGTCTTCGCGATAAAGCTCATAGATCAATCGTGCCGCTCGACGTGAGCACTGCTCCTCGGAAAGAGCAAACGTTGTGGGCGTACCCGATCTTCACAACGGGCGTCTGTCAATCAAACTGACTGTAGCGTGAACTCGGATACAAACTCGCTGATTTTGAGAAGGCCCGAGTTCAACTCATGACTGTCAAGCGTTTCATGCGGTGAAGGCTACGTGACAGCTTCTTTGCATATAAAATAATTTGGTGAGCTTGCACTACTTGTGCAAGAAAGGAGTGATAGAGGAGCTTGTGATAACTATAGATACTTGCAGCCTTTTAGGTTGGTCGTCAACTTATATGCGTGGTTGCCTTCGAGGTGAAGATCACATCAGCTCTGTCCTAATTTTATTGTACTTATTGGATAAGACTTAACGACCATTACACTGAGCTGTCTTGTCTTCATTAAAGATTAGATTTGTGGGGTTTAACGTCCCAAAACCACCATATGATTATGAGAGACGCCGTAGTGGAGGGCTCCGGAAATTTCGACCACCTGAGTTCTTTAACGTGCACCCAAATCTGAGTACACGGGCCTACAACATTTCCGCCTCCATCGGAAATGCAGCAGCTGCAGCCGGGGTTTGAACCCGCGACATGTGGGTCAGCAGCCGAGTACCTTAGCCACTAGACCACCGCGGCGGGGCTTGTATTCATTAATAAGGCTTCAATTGAAAGTGAACGATCTCGGGCGCAATTAGCAATGGCATGATCAGTATGAGACTTATATTCGTAATCCTGATTAGCATGATAATAATTGTCATCATATTAGTGATGGATAAATAGCATTGTTTTACTTAGTGTACTAACGTCGTGTTAATTAGCATAGTTTAGATACCTCACAAACTAGCATGCTTTAGTTAGCCCGGTTCTAGCTTTACATGACTTCATTAGTACTGTCATCTTAAGATGTGACTTAACTACCTCGGCTTTAGCATCACCTGGTGTAGTTATCTTGGTCATAGCATGTCCTGTCCTAACTAGTGAAGTATACCGTGCAGCCAAAAAAATCAGAACATATCCAACGAGTGAATGATGATGAGTGGGACAAAGTTTCGGAGGGTTTTATTGGTAAACCGTGAATAATCCGTCCATCTGCCTGCCTGCCTGCCTGCCTGTCTGTCTGTCTGTCAACACCTGCTGAGTCAGTCATCGAACTAGGCGGTCACGTACCACGAGCTAAGAGAGACAGACCCACGAAGCCCCTAAAGCACCTGCTCGGGTGCTAGCCCGCTATGAGGACAAAGACAACACGCACCGGCCGAGCAGGGCGCTAAGATGGACTGGCTGACCATGGTGATTAACCCGGGGCCTCGGATTTAGCTGAGTGGTTGCGAAGTTGTAAGACGCTATGCCGAGGCTAAGCTCGGAGGCAACCGTGCTGTTTATTCTAAAACAGACTTTGTGCAGGCATTTCAAAGCTGTAAAATCTACTGCGTGCGTCTGAAAAATATAGTGACGAAACGTTTCTGACACGTCTATTGCACGAGTGCACTTCTGAATTCGGTGGAACGACATACAAATGAAAAAAGATGCCTCTGGTTTGACAATACCGCCCAACTTAGTCGACAGTCTTTGACGCGATGAATGGTTCCGTCGTAACCATTGAAACGCAGCGCGCTGAGGGGTGTATTTGACCTTTTCGTACTGTTGGCCTGTTCATATTGAGGTGTCGCCAGAGCTCGGGAAGATCCCGAGTTTCGCAAACTCGGGCGAAACTCGGCCGATCCTGCATAGCCCATAGGGAAAAGTGCCCCTCATGCAGTGCCTCACGGCAAAAATAATATAAAGGAATTTTTTGTTCAGTTGTACACAAATACTTCGGGCGGTATCTTGCACACCTCGTGATCACAATGTTTGCAGTCACGCTGGCTCTGTAAGTGATACTGTGTTCTAAGATATCAGGTCGCCGTTCGTCCACCAACAGAAACGTGTCACGGTGACAGCGCCGCATAACTTGCACTGTAAGATGGCGGTGGCATTGCTTCCTGTCACAAAGAAAGACCACGAAGGAACAAGTCTGACAGACGTATGATAATAAAGAGATATAGGCACGCATATCGCATCTCTGGGGAAAAGTGCTCGCACACAAGCAACGGAACCCCTCATGCAGCGTCGCAAGACGACCATTTCCTGAACTAAGCCGGACCGACAACTCCCATTGAGAAACGCGCGTTTGCACTGGCGTTGACTGAAGTAAAGGACGTGTGTCCAGCGAATATGCAGACATAATTTTTCATCTAGTTCAAAATTTCGAAAATGCGGCACCACCAAACAAAAGCTTTTCGTTAGATTTATTTTTGCTCGGGTGATCTGACCCCGTATGCCTGCAGGGTACTCAACGCACGTATACTCTGCCATGAAGCGTGCTGTGACACCTACTACTGCCTTATCGAAGGAACTTTGGGACGGGCGTTCATACTTTTGCGGGATAAACGTAACACCAACTTAAAATTATGTCAATGTGCAAACAAATCAGCACCCATAGGAATCGGTGTTTCCGGATCAACTCGAAAAAAAATTTACACTCGCCGGTGAAGTTTTTATCGTTCAGATTATCCTACACACTTCAATTTTGATGGGAAACTTGCAATGTTCAGGGATCATGTTCAAAGCTGAGAATTATCAGTCTAATGAAGCTTACATATACATAAGCGGTAGCACCCTTGTAAAACATGTGTTTGTGTATGGAAACAAGCCTTAATGTGTTAGTGCGATCAAGCGTAGGTGATTGGTATTCAACAATTTCTGCTTTATTGTGTATGTGTCTCGGAATTCAAACTTTCAGACATCCGAAATACACCTAATGCGTTCGCATGTTTTCGTGTTCCCGTGAAGTTTTTGAACTCGGAGTAATGAGTACACTAATAGTAATAATTATATTAGGTGAACCCACCATGGTGGTCTAGAGGCTATAGCACCCGACCGCTGACCAACAGGTCGCGCGACCGAATTTCGGCCACGGCGGGAGCATTTTCGATGAAGGCGATCTGGACGCTCGTGTATTCAGAATTTTGCCGACGTTAAAAAATCCCAGGAGCTCGCAATTTCCGGAGCCCTTCTCCATCCCAAGCTAAAAATCAGGTATTTGTTTAAGGACGTTAAACGCCATCAATTATGAATAGTATGTCCTTTGAAATTGATTAACTAGATGACAGAGGCTGAAGAAAAATGATCTAAGAAGCAGCTTGAAAGTTCCTGTACCCCTCTCCCTCGCCCATTAGTACATTGGCGAGTTTAGAGCAGTGCACACCAGCAACCTTATCTAATAACCAGGAAGTGAGAAACAATGAAACGATGGAGAAGCAGGATTGTAAGCAACAATACAACACATTTTCATGACAATTAAAACTATTACGAACATACGGCAAGAACTTAGAGTGCAAAAAAACACCGCAATTCTGAGGATTTCAAGATTTACGAGAGGCAATATCCTGAAAACACTGAATTTCCTTTAAAAATTGAACACCTAAAACACCACTGGAATTTAAAAACATAAATAAATAAATAAATATTTAATTAATAAACTGCTAAACCCGGTAGCCATATATGTATACTTATACAGCACAAAGAGACGAGAAACACGCACACCCACGACCTCATTCTCGTTTTTTGTATTTTGTGCTATTTAGGCTGCACCGAAATGTAACACACTTGCCCGTGCGAGAACTGCACTGTACCAGAAATGTCTGGTGTCGTGCCAGCAGCTCAACGAATTGTATTTATAACATTTTTATATCCGTTCGACACTAATGTATGAAAATAAGCTAACGCGTTCTGATGGCATCCTATTAATCTGACAGCAAGGTATTGCGATGTCCGATGTCAGCATGAACCGTAACCAGTAGCCTTTCATATTTCAATGTTAAAAAAAGTGGCAGGTGCCATTTTTCCAAGATTCCATTTCATATGACGCAAGTAAACTTACTGTGCTGCACTTCCTTTTGTTTCAAGCCAAGCGTTCAAAGGAACATCAAGAAGTTTTTTTCTTTCTTCTCAGTGTAATAGTTATGTGCACCTTATAAGGTTACCGGAAACGTGGACTAAAGGCGCTTAAAGGGCCACTCACTACCACGCGTTTAAAGGCAAGGGGTGGCCTTCGCCTCTCCTTCTTACACACGATGCATCTTCCTGGCCCCTTGATTCTCAAAAGCACGCGAACAATATCGGCACCAAGCGCTAGAGCCTATCAGGGCTTCGCACTTCTCGGCTACATGCTGTTGTCGCCGCTTGCGCAGTTGTAAACGCACGAAATGAACTTGTGCCCGATGTTCATGCGAGAAAAAAAGAATTGATGGGCGGCTGCATGGCAAAGCAGTGCAGGAGACAAATCACGTGTGATATTTAACGAATCGTTGATATTTACCGTTGATATTTAACGAATCGAGAGCAAGTACGCCGTAGACGTCACGTGAACTACAGTAGTAAAGCAAAGAAGGACGAGAAATATCAAAAAAGAATATTGCGCTTGCATTTTTTTGTATTTTGGAAGCCTGATGAGTGGATCTTTAAAGGGTGATTCGTAGTCTGACGTAGCGTCAGCTCTCTCGTTAGATGGCAGACATTAGTATTATTGAAACCATGGGTCCATTTTATGGCGCACTGAGGTGAATATCTTGTGCAAATTTCGTTAGCTCTTCCTGCGGTGCCGACAAACACTTATAACTCGCTGAATCATTGCAATAATAGCCCTGTCACACTGGGAGTCTTAATATCATTAGGTTGAGATGTCATTCGGTTCGTGGTGGTGCTACACAGAAAAAAGTAATAAAAAGAACGGTATGGAGGGGAAGATGGAAGCTCGTGATGAAAAGTCCTTGAAGAGGGGCTGAGTCGAGCGGCGTCGTCACGACAAGCGTGGTTGTCTTGCTCAAAGTTAGAGCTGTTCTAGCCAAGAGGAAGACAAAGACCGCTTGTCGAAGCGTCGGCTCGACACTACCCCTGTTCAAAGATTTTTCGCCAGAAAAGAGTAATGTCATTCGTTTGTGATATAGATGCCGATAAAGAGAAAATAGGACCAGAAATATTCAGGAAGGTAAGTGTGGAGTGATGAAAAAGTGAACTTATTCATTTTGCAAGACATGCGGAAAGTCGCTTCGCTAAATAAATACGCAATAAAATTTTGTACCGTGAAATGTATGGGCACGATAGCCCTAGAAGTTGCGCTTAGCCATTGGTATCAGTCGATAGAATGTAGCGCGACAAGAAAATAAACGGAAAAGAAACGTGTACCACCCATTTAGGTTTCTGATCACAATGTAACAAATGCACATCTTGCGGTATGACCTGAAACTTAACAAAGTCCAGAGCGTTCCGCGTTTATTATAGCTTTAAAAGTCGGACTGCTCAAACACGGCCTTTTTAAACACGTCCATGCGGTGTTGTGCCACAGACATGTTCCTCGTTCGGGAGCACGTCTCACAAGATCGAGCCCTGTTTCGACGAACTGTCTCCCCCCCTCCCAGCGCCGCCTTCCGTGCAGAAGAACCGTGCAGTTCCGGGGATAACGTCGCTTCCTCCGCCGAACCACTTTGCAGTTGCGGGTATGGCAACGTCTCCCCCTCCGAGCCCGAGAACTGGTCTGAGAAAAAGGACCGAAGACGCTATTTAAGGCCGAGCCAGCCCCATGTTAGGGGATTTTGCCCCAGCCGACGTTGTCGTGCTGGCCGGCTCTGTACAAACGACAACCTGCTACAGTAAACGCTACTTTTGTTGCTGTTTTCAAAACGGATTGCCTCCCTGTTTCGCCTTCGAGCTAAGGCTTCAGCGAAGTCCGCTCGACGGCTCGCTGCTCTTCGCCACCGCTACCATCGCGAAAGAGCAAAATTCTTAACAGTGGTTGGTGTTTCAGAAGGACCAGAGAGACCGCATAACCGATACGTCTTCGGCTTATTGTTGACAGAACAGAAAAAAATGTGCAGAGCGTGACCCTGGCTGCTTCTTCTTCCTCGCCTCCGAGCTCCATCTTCAATCTGTTTTCTACATCTTCCCGCCGGCCAGATTCAACCGAAGCAACCTTCGAGCGAATACAACAGTTGAATCGGCCTCTTGACTAATTTTCCTTCAGGTGTATGAAGCAAGCATGTTCTCACTAGTTTATCCTTGCCTGGAAAAAATCTTTTCGATCTTGCAGAGTTTCCACCGAGTTCTTTTTCGCGCTTCTCCAAGCAGAAGTACATCTCCTTCTTGTACATTTGCGTGACGCTCTGTTTTTCTGCTGGCACACTTAAGCTCCCTCAGGTACTCCTTTTTCCATCTGGTCCACCATGTTATCATAGCCTGTTTTCTTGCACTCCAGTAATTCAGCAAACTGTATTCTCCGAGTCTGTTTTCTTCCTGCTTGTTCATTGCTTGCCTGCCTCCTATAACGTCCGCCGGTGTGATGGGTTGTGGCTCGTTAGGATCGTCATACACATAAGTGAGAGGCCGGTTGTTAAGTACTCCTTCTGCTTCAACAACCACAGTCCGTAGTTCTTCTTCATCCAAAAGTCGAGCACCTATAGTTTTTGCCATGGATGTCTTAAAGCTTCTGATCAGTCTTTCATAAAATCCTCCCCACCATGGAGCTAACTCTACAATAAACTTCCATTTTATTTTCAGGTTACTGGTATACTGTTGAACCCTTTCATCTTCCATCTTTAATATCTTGTTCATCTCTTTCCCAGATTTTTTGAATGCTCTTGCATTATCACTGTAAATAGTTGTACACAATCCTCTTCTAGCTACGAATCTTCGGAATGCTTGTATAAACGCTTCTGATGACATCCTCTTGACCAACTCCAGTTGTATGGCTCTTGTTACTGCACACGTAAATATCACAATGTAAAACTTTGTAACTTTTCCGCCTTTCTCCTCTCGAGCATTTAGCGGTCCAGCAAAGTCTATACCAACAGTGTCGAATGGCCTCGTCTGTGTAATCCTGTCAGCTGGTAGAGGTGGAATTTCTTGTGCCATTGGTCTAGAATTGAATCTCCTACATGTGATGCATTTCTTTATCACATAATTCACCATCTGTCGGGCACGCAGAATCCAAAACTTCGTTCTTAGATGTGTCAATGTTGCCGCAACGCCACCGTGCATTGTTACTTGATGCGCGTTTAGAACTAGGAGTTCTGAAAAGTGACTTTCTCTTGGTAAAATAATAGGATGCTTCTCATCAAAGCTCAAATCACTCCACTGAAGCCCCCCTTTTACTCTCAGGACACCTTGATCATCTTCGAAGATGTTCGTGCCGTACAGATTCATGTTGTCATATATTCGTGTCACTGCATTTTGTAGCGTTTTCTGCTCCTGCTTTATCAGCACAAACTCTGCCTTGTCCAATTCTTCTCCTGTCAGCGAACCTGTTTTCCTTTCTTTTCGTCGGTTTCCTATATAACGCATCACCCACGCGGTAACTCGTAACGCTTTCTTGTATGATCCAAATCTGCTCACATCAATTATCTTTTCTTCACTCGTGGTGGTAGTTAAGCATGCCACTGTCTTTTCTTCGTTTTTGTTGTCATCACTGTCCGATTCATGCGTGATGTCATAATCAGGGCTTTGTTTTTCATTCTTGATCCACGTGGGGCCTTTCCACCATAATTCACTGTCCAGCAAACGTTTCATCTTCATCCCCCTTGTCATAAAATCCGCAGGATTTTCATCACTTTTAACATAACCCCATTGACTCTCATTGGACTTGCTCTTAATTTCAGCTGCGCGGTTGCGAACAAACAGATCTTTCGTCTTGTTTGACTTTATCCAGCATAACACAATTTGAGAGTCAGTCCAGAATTTCACATGCCTCAGTTTCCTGATGAAATTCTCGGTTATATGACTGGCCAATCTGACTGATATTGTGGCCGCCAACAACTCCAATCTTGCTAGTGTGATCTTTTTGATTGGAGCGACTCTACCTTTTGCAATGATTAAATTTGCTTCATTGCTTCCATCGGAGTATTCTGTTACAATGTATGCTACTGCTCCATATGCCATTGGACTCGCATCGGAGAACACGTGCAGATTCGATGCTTTCACTTCAGCTTGTCTGTTGTCATAGCATCTGTTAACGGTGAAGTCATCTAAGTGCTGAAGCTCCTCCAACCAGTCCTTCCAAGTTGATCTATGCTGGCTTGGTAACGGGTCATCCCATTTCAGTTTATCCATCCAAATTTTTTGCAGCAATATTTTTGCTCTGACTGAAAATGGTGTCAAAAAACCTAAAGGGTCATATAGCTTTGCCGTGTCCTGCAAAACCTGTCTTTTTGAGAGTTGTCTCGTGTCCTTGTCATTTCGCCATGTAGTGTCGGGAAAGCTCAACACGTCGTCTACGAAATTTCATTTCAGTCCCAAAATCTTGATTTGTCCCTCTTTTCTTATCCCTCGATCCAGATCCTCTCCTTCTTCATCAAAGTGTTTTCTTAGCTCGGCGTCATTTGAAATCCATTTTCTTAAATTCATTCCCGCATAGCGAAAAATATCTCGTGCTTTTTTGTATATCTTTGTCGATGTCGAGTATTCGTCGGCTCCTAGTAAAACGTCATCGACGTAGATTCCTTTCCGGAGTTGCGCCACAACTGCAGGATATTTTTCTTCGAATTTATCCAAATGTCGATGAATCGTGGCCGCTAGAAGGAAGCTACTTGGTGTAGTTCCGAAAGTAACCCTCGTCATCCTCCACGTTTTTATCTTCGGGGTTGGCATATCTTCGCTGGGTATTCTTTCCCACCATATGAATCGCAGTGCGTCTCGGTCATTTTCATGTATCTTGATCTGCAAGAAAGCTTTTTCCACGTCGGCTGACATAGCGATCTTGTGATGTCGAAAGTTCATCAGCAAGCTTGTGATGTCGGGGTTTAGGTTTGGCCCCTTTTCCAAGTTGTCATTTAAGGATTCACCTGGATTCTGGCTTGACGATGCGTCAAAGACGATCCGTATTTTTGTCGTTGTTCGGTCCTTCTTGATTACTGCTTGATGCGGCATGTAGTATACAAATTTGTTCTGTATATCGGATCCAGCATCTTCTTCGACGTTTTCTGCTATTTCTTGCTCAAAGTACTCTCTAATAGCTTTGTCATAGGCTAGGAGTTCATCTTTATCCTTGTATAATTTTTTGGTCACCTGGATAAGCCTCTTCTCTGCAATGGTGGTGTTGTCGTCTAATGTCACGTTTTCCTTCCATGGTAGCCGCACTTGGTATCTTCCTGCCTTGAACTCCATTGTTTGTCGGACGTAGTCTAGCACATGTTCATCGTTCATTTTTGTTGCTGGGTTCTCCTTGATGCCCATGTTTTCCAAGTCCCAGAATCTCTGCAGTTGGTCCGCAGTCGTGTTCGACTTGGCACTGACCTTGAGTACCATAACCGTCGATGATTTCAGCGGCACACGATGAAGTCCTACAGGACCTTGGACCGTCCATCCCAATATTGTTTCTATTGCCATTACTTTTGGATGAATCTCGCAAATGCGACCAGTGACGACAGTCCAGTAATAATCTGCTCCAATTAATATAGAAGTTTCCATATTTTTTCTTTCTTTGTCCTTCTTCTGGTTGTCATCAGCCAAACGAATTCCCATCGATCTTGCTCTTTCGTGTATTGTCAATGGTGGCGATGGTAGCACGTCACAGGATATAACTTCTATCTCCAGTGCCTCAATCGTGACTGGCTCCGAGATGGGATCCTTCCTCACGCTGACCTCGACGACTTTCATGTCTAGTTCCATCTCTCCTCCTCCAAATGATCCTACAGTAATCCTTTCGGATCTTTTTACCTTGCCCGCTAGTTTTCTTGACAAGCTTTTGAGGATGAATGTCCTCTGACTCCCGTTGTCCAGCAGAATCCGTGCGTAGCACCCGCTGCCTTCTCCCTCCGTCCACGAAAAGGCTGTCTGCAGTAGTATGCACTTCTGTTCATCAGACTGCTGTGCGTGCATGTTGCAGGACTTGCTGGTGTCTAACCGGTCAGGTTGCGCGCTTTTAAGCACTTGCTCAACATCCCCGCTTTGCTGCTGTGCTGACTTTCCTGCAGGCGTACGTGGTCGACACATGGATGTCGCGTGCCTTCCCTTGCATGTTTTGCAGCGTACGTTAGCACGGCATATCTTCGCCGTGTGGTGAGGTCTGGTGCATCTGAAGCACCTTCGTTCCCGTTGTAAGGCTTCTTTCTTCTGTTGCATAGTAATGCTTCTTCTGCAATCTTCCGTGTAGTGTCCAGTCATCTCACAGAAGATGCATTTCTTAATCGATATGCTTTGAAGCGTAGATGTTCTAGTCCGCCTCATACTGTGCGGTGACTGGGTCACGTCGTATTTTTTCTCTCGAGTTTCTTCTCTGCTGCGTATATATATGTTTAAAAACTCCATAATTTCTTTCGAACTGCTCGTGCTGTTTCTTGACGCTGAGTTCGATTCCGTAGTTGCTGGTCTGTTGTCACCTTTCTTTAACTCCTTCATCTTCATCTCAATCCTCATATCCACCGGTAGCGCAGATTTTACAACAGGAGCTATCACTGTGGCGTAACTATCCATTTCCACTCCTAACGACTGCAGTGCTCGTGTGTTCACTTGCAACTTTTGGAAGAGTTTCTTCAACCCATCTACATCTTTAGGACTCTTCACTGCTTCCAAATTTGCAAGCTCTTTTATGTAGTTCTCTTTTAAATTATCTTCTCGTCCGAAGGTTTCTTTCAAAAGAGCGACTGCATGCTCGTAATTCTGATCAGAAAACTGCAAGCCTTCTATGAGGGAAGCAGCCTCCCCGCTCAGAGACGCCAGAAGATAATTAAATTTTTGATTCTTCTGCATATTCACTCTGTTATGCACCGATGTCTCGAACTGATGCCAAAACCTTGGCCATGCTGTTTTTTTCCCATCAAACTTGATCATTTCAAGGCGTGGCAACTTAACAAGCTCTTGCGTCTGCGAGATTTGGTCAGTACCTTGCACTGAACTCGCCTGTTCTGTGACTATTCTCGTAGTCAGTTGCGTCGCTTGTTCTAACTCGCGTAATCGCTCCTCAATTTTTGTCGTTGCAGCGACGATCTTCATCTCATAATGCAAAACTCTTTCAAATTCTGCCTCCGCGCTGTCTTCTTCAAAGAACGGTTCTATCTGTTCGTTAACTTGTCTTAGCGTCTGTGACACGCTCTTCATCTGGTTTAGAAGCGTCATAAGTTGCGCTCGATCGGCGTCTTCTTCTATCTTCTTATCGATTTCGCTCGTAAGCGTCGTCACATTTGCTCGAAGCGTCTTCCGCTTCTTCGATAGGACCTCTTTATTCATGCCTAAAACGTGTTGAAAGAGCTCTTGCCTTTTTATGTGCGTCGCCAACAGCCGTCGGTCGTGGTCCTTCTCTCGACGGTTCGTCCTTGAGCCAGACGCCACTGCTTCGTTCTTCAACCCGTTGTTGCGAATGGGGTTGAAGTCTCTGCGTCTGTCTTCAGATCACTCCTGGTCACGGCACCATGTTTCAGAAGGACCAGAGAGACCGCATAACCGATACGTCTTCGGTTTATTGTTGACAGAACAGAAAAAAAATGTGCAGAGCGTGACCCTGGCTGCTTCTTCTTCCTCGCCTCCGAGCTCCATCTTCAATCTGTTTTCTACAGTTGGCAGCTTCGGGATACGATATCCTACGTTTGGCACGCCGAATCAGACCCCTGGAAACTCGAGCACGACCGACCTGATATCAGCGTTTGGATAGGCTGGTATACGCTACCCTGTTCTCATCGTTTGGCAAGCTGGGACAAGCAACTCCGGATCTCAACATTGGCAAGTTGGACCGGATCCCTAAAGGCCTGATACTGTTCGACGGCAGCCACGAGTTGGACCATCGTCGGCTACTTTGGTTGGGTGAGTGCCCAACGTTTACTGTTCATTTCGCCAGACATCTCTAGCACAGGCAGATGTTAGGAGAGCGTTTTGTGTTTTGTTGGTTGTAATTTATTATTCACGTGCTCTAGATCATGAGATTAGCTTTAGAGTACGGTGAATATCAATAGCAGAGCATCACGAGAAACGAGATCGCGATGGAGCAGTACCTTGTGGAGGACCTCCTCGAAATTTGTCGAGCCATGGGGATTTCCACCGGGTCCGCTAAAACAAGGGAAGCGATTCTCGAGGTGATGCGGGCAGAGAATGTGACGGCCGAGGAAGCTGACGAGTTTTGGGAGCTCATCTGTGATGAAAAGCAGAAGGCCGAAGAGCGAGAGGCTAGAAGTCACGAACAGTGGCAAGCCGAGGAGAGACGAAAAAGGACAGAGCATGCTCTCAAAATGAGAGAGCTTGATCTTAAAATTCAAGCACTTAAATGGGAGCGAGCTAAACACCAGCTCCACAACTTTCAGACAGGTGAGAACATCGCGCATTTTCTTGATGATTTTGAAGTTGTCTGCTGTAATGTTGGTGTAAGCCGCGACCTTTGGGTGGAGAAGCTCGCCACGCTGTTGCCGCGCAAGATCGCGCATGTTTTGAATTGCTTACCCTTTGAGGAAGCAGGAGACTTCAGTCATGCTAGATATGCCTTGATAAGATATTTTTTTCTTTCGAGTCCTGCTGACTGGGAAAGTCGGAGTGGTAGAGACAGCGCTGAAGCGCGTCAAAGGGCGCTAAAGGTAGACGCCTGCCGAAAAGAGCGTCAAGATGAATCGCGTCAAAGTGAGCATGAGGCCGACTACAAAGGCCTGGGAACAAGGGCTATCTTGGAAAGGGAGAGACTCTTACAAACTGAAGAGAAACCTTCAGTCGAGTTGGTTAACTTTAAAAGCATCGGGACTACCGTTCTGTCACAGGCAGAGACAGCTAGCATGGGGCCCGAGGAAAAGCTAGGTAACCAATCTGGAGCTTTATCTCCACAAAGTGAAGGCAGCGTACTTTATAGTATGAATGCCAGTGCTATGAGCACGGTGATAAGTTCCGTTGGGAAGAGTCACCGTTGCAAATATAAAGCGAAGTCGAATAACGCCAAGCGCGCGAAAGTGGCTAAACGCCATGGCTCTCAAAATGCCATACGCGATGTCAGGGCTGAGGTCGGGACAAAGCTCAGTAAAAGAAGGTTGAAGTTCAGGCCATTGCTGAGATCTAGGTCAAACGCGAAGCGCGTCGCGAAGAAAGGAACTTCAGCAAAATTTCGAAGCCGAAATCTTCGTTTGGTCTCACCTCCAGAGCAGACACCTAACAATGCCCACAAAGATAAGTTGGTTCAGCCGCATAGAGTTTTGGCAGAGCCTGTCGAAGGCATTGCGCTTGTACATAAGGGTGTCGGGGCTTCCACTATTCCTAGCCAATCGAAGAGAAAAATGCATCGGCAAAAGCGTAGCGCGGAAGAGACGAGAGGGGTCAAACATGTTAAAGCAGCTGTTAAGCGCCGTGACGTCTTCATTCAAGACGCCAGGTTCAAGGCTAGGCGCACGAAAGGGCACCCCATGAAATGTTTGAAGCGCAGATTGTCACGCACATCAAGATTTGGCGGACAGCGTGTTCAGAAAAACCGGCTTTCGGGAAAATTCGGACGCCGAGATCGTCGCCTGGCCTTACAAATTTTGAAGCCGCGTAGAGGCAACCACGAGAGGAAACATCGCGTACCTCTGAGTTGTAACAAAGGCTGTAGTTCGCCACCGTGGCGAGGGGGTTACTGGTCGAACGGGCGGCGTAAGCGATGCAGTGCAGGTGCCCCTTTTTTCGAGTTCAGCGGCTGCGGGTCAAAAGTCGCTGCTACTGAGTTCGGCGAACAGGTTAAGGCGTCGTCCTTTTGTCCAGACCGCAACCCTGAGAAGCTGTGGAGTGCGCGACTCCCCAGAGTTCACTTGAGAGAGTGCCGCCTTGCTAATACGAAGACTGTATTTTTTGTATTTAATTTTGATAATAACTTTTTCTAGTGTCTTCTGCCGATGAGCAAGGAATGGTTCTAAATTTTTGTAAGTTTTACTTGCCTTGTCATCGAAGAAGCTCGCATTAGTATGTTTGTTCGATTAAATTTGTTTTCATAAAATTTCAAAAGTAACAGTTAGTGTGCTTTATTTTAACAGAGAAGGCATAGTAAAAGCCCCTGTTTAAAATTCCTTCTGTGTTTTGCATTACGTGTTAGTATGTACGTAAATGTAGGTCAACTTTTCGCTTTGTTTTGTGTAACGCGCACAAGTTTAAATTTTAGTGTTACTTTCTTACCTTTTCAAGCGTGCATTCCCTTGTTTTGATGATCGTTGGCAGCGCGCATTGAATGATTGCTTGTAGGATGACAAACTTTGTTATGTTTAACAGTCTGACGCTTGCAAGAGACGCCAATGTGCGTGATTCGGGTGTTCTTGGTATTCTAAATTGTAGATTCGGGGCCAAATTGAGTTAACCTCAGCAGCTTCGATCGTCCCTAATCTGCTCGGGTCACAATCGAGAATCGCTCACGGAAACAAAAATTCTGTTTGGTTTAGCAGCGTCATGCACTGTAAAGGAGTGTCAGCACTGTGTATTCCTCCCGAGATTCGTTGCTCGTGATGCTAATTGTTAGGCCCGCGCAATCTCGAGGAAACATTTGGTTTCTGCTGGTCTGGCGATTTGATCAGCATTTGGAGGGTGCTTGCTTTGGCCGGAGTGGTTCGCTTTTGTGTTCGACTCCGTCGTTCCAGTGAACCTCTACAGGCCTATGGAAGTCTCAACGGGCAGAGAGAGCGGAACGGCTACCGATGGTCAACCAGCACCACTCCTTCTTGCCGCGCTGACGGCTCAAAACTCCGGATGCATTGTCTGGAGGCGGGGGTGCTGTTGTGCCACAGACATGTTCCTCGTTCGGGAGCACGTCTCACAAGATCGAGCCCTGTTTCGACGAACTGTCTCCCCCCATCCCAGCGCCGCCTTCCGTGCAGAAGAACCGTGCAGTTCCGGGGATAACGTCGCTTCCTCCGCCGAACCACTTCGCAGCTGCGGGTATGGCTACGTCTCCCCCTCCGAGCCCGAGAACTGGTCTGATAGAATGTACCGAAGACGCTATTTAAGGCCGAGCCGGCCCCACGTTAGGGGATTTTGCCCCAGCCGACGTTGTCGTGCTGGCCGGCTCTGTACAAACGACAACCTGCTAGAGTAAACGCTACTTTTGTTGCTGTTTTCGAAACGGATTGCCTCCCTGTTTCGCCTTCGAGCTAAGGCTTCAGCGAAGTCCGCTCGACGGCTCGCCGCTCTTTGCCACCGCTACCATCGCGAAAGAGTAAAATTCTTAACAGCGGGCAAACGTTTGCCAGCTTGCGACGAAACTGCTTTATGAGAGCAAGCCTCTCCACCCGGGTTCATAGCACTCATGCAGCTGAGCTGATGTCGTCGCTACCATCCGCACTCTAGCCTCGTTAAAATGATAGATTTCCTAAAAAACAACATTGTAGCCTGTTTATATGAATGCGGGTCAAATATAAATAAGATGCCGAATTCCTTCCGATTCGTATTTGAAAATATACTTTGAGTTCGACTGTGACGATAAATGCGTTTTTCAAACTCAGTGGACTGCCTAAGTTATTCGATTGTAATGAACCTATATAATGCTGTGTAGCAGCTACATACTTTCATTAGATGTGAATGTTATTCCATTCAAATGACATTCAAACGTCCAGTGCCACAGGGGTATAAGATTGCTATATTTATTGGACTTCTGTAAAAGCGGAGCCAGTGGTGCAACTAGAGTTGACGTTACCTATACATATATACTCCTGCAACACAAGAACATATATTGCTCTGTTATAAAATTAGATAGACACTACTGCAACAACAATTGACGTTGCACCGACACTGAAGGGGCCCTGCAGCGCTTTTTGAGCATGCTTAGAAAACGCTGAAGTCGAGGTTCTCGAGAACACGCGTGTGAATTCTTATGGCCCAGCACGCGGCTTGGAATTCCCAATAAATTCACAAATCAGACAAAAATTACTTTCTCTTCTATCTGAAAGTGACGCAAGAAGCTGTGTGTCTGACTGTGCCGACGCTGTTTTCTCCTGGTAACACCAACCGCACCTACTTCGCTTTAAATGGGGGCTGCACCTGTTGTCATTTTAGGTAACAAAGGAACCACTTTTTACCACTTTTGCATTGGTCACTTGTGCAATATTTTTTTCCCGCTGCTGCTGCACGTACATGTCCTTGTCACTTTCTTTACCTCAGCATGTTGCAAACTCAAAAGTCAACAGTTGAGTCAAATTTTGCATAAGCGGGGATTGTCGTGGTCTGTAGTTTTTCGTATCGCTTTTGATGGGCTAGCAGGCGCGGTTGAAGTTTTGAGTCTATGCTTTGACGGCCAGCTAGCCAAGTCTGCGGTAAAATATTAAACGAATGATTGTGTAACGTACGCGCTTCATGTAAAACCTACTCGGCCTTCCTACCAGTGAGCGAATTGGCACCGTATGGAGGCACGCTTTAGGGTGAGTCCCTGACCAAATGTGTTATACAAGGCAACACTTTTGCAGAACTTCTGTACACGTATACTTTCCAACCAAGCACTGACTTTGTATTGGTGTCCATAGTGAGCCCTCGAGCCATAGCGAAAATATCCACATCCCCCGCATTCTAGGCAATCTGTTGGTCCAGCATCTCCACTGTAGTGTTAGTGCAGTCATCTATAATACGTGATAATAACCTCATTATCCCATTCGAGAAGGTTGGGTTCAAAACACTCCGTACCATCTTCCATTCTTCACCTGTGATGGAAAAAAAGGAGGATCAATTGGTAAGTTGGAGGTCAACAGAAACATTAGTCAGGTTTACAGTGCTTTAGATAGAACTGCGTAAGCTTGATGCAATATTCTTTGAATGCTGACTATATTGTAGCACTTCTAGCATGTTGACAATAACAAAAAATGTACGCCATCACAAGTGTGTTGGGGTGGCAGGGGGGTTCCCGGTTTCGGCATTCAGTATCGCTATTGATCAGCATCTATTCCTGCCCATTAGCAAGACACGACATGCAATTCATACGACATGTGGTAATATGCCCGAAATTTAAACCGACACACTGCACCATTTCGCCACTACGTGCAGGGCATTAGCAACTGGTGTTTTTGGAGAGCTCCGGAATGACAGCTACAGATAAGTGTTTTTGCATGTTTCCAGCTTGCCTCTGTCTGTAGCGTTATGAGAACGTAAGGCGCTAGCGTAAAGCTTGATTAGGTCTATTACGGTGTACGTTTTTTTTAGTATTTTGTACTGTCTTTTTTTTCTCCAGCCACCACGTGGCTGAGGTCTGCGCGTAGACCGACCACGTGCATGCGCAGGTGCTGTGAAGTGTAGCGTATTTATTTATTATTATTGTGGTTCTTTTTGGCTTAGACTAGTGTATTTTAGTACAGTTTTCTAACACGTGGGCATCGGTAAACTGAGCTAGCCATGGTCAAAAAGACCGTAAAGTGTTCAGAGTGCGGGGTAGGTTGGAAGGTGGAAGTTAGTGCGGAGGAGAAAGCAGAAGATGACGCCAAGTGTAGACAGTGCGAGTTCGAGGAGAAAATTAAAAATATGATGGCGGTCCAGAGTGGGCTCATGGAGAAAATCGCAGAGCTGGAGAATGCATTGGCGAAGGAGCGAGAGAAAACGTCAGCCATGGAAGAGAGGCTCCGGTCAGCCGAGAAGGGCCTATCGAAGGTCGTGAAAGGGAACGAAGACGCAGGTGACGGCGGAAGCATTATGGCGACGACCCCCCGTGCGGGAGAGATGAAGGAAACAGGCATGACAAAGGCAGATACATTGGCCACAGGCCCAGCTACCGGGAAGTAGTTTTGAGGGAGGGAGGGAGCAAACCAGCAGCCGTGACTCACGCTCGTCACCTAGTCAGCAGCCAGGTGCAGGTTTCAGAAGGAATGTCTGAACAGGTCATCATCGCCGGTGACTCAAATTTAGTCCGATGCGCAGCGGCAATCAAAGAAAGGGTGAAAGGCGACAAGAGACTTGCGATAGGGACGTTCCCAGGACAAACGCTGGGGACAGTAATGAGTCAAGCGGGTGAACAACTCGCAGCTAAATCTAACAATCGTAACCTCGTTGTAATTGCGGGAGGGCTAAATGACGTCCTGAAAAAAGAATCGTCAGGACTAGCGACGACCTTGGCGAAAGGAGTGGATGACATGCGCGCCGTGTCCCCCCAGGTGCAAATTGTAGTATGCACAGTACCGGAAGTACCAGTACGCAACGTCAACCTGCAAAGAGCGGTTGTCGACGCAAACAAAGAGATATGGCGAATTAGTCGAGAGAAGGGTTTCGAGGTAGTGGATTTAAACAGGGAAGTGCACAGGTGGGGTGGATTCCAAAGAGACAAGATTCATTTCGATAAGAGGCTTGGACACGAGGTGGGCTGGCGACTGGCAGGACGCGCAGTAGCTTTCTTGGGGGGCTCACGGGCCCTTCGGAGTCCGGGGTAGCTCGTAACAGGGAAAACAACCAGGAGGACGCTTTGACAAGTAGAATTGCGAAAAACCAGAAAAAAGGTAAAAGAAAAAGGAAAAAGGCGCGTGTTGCAATTAGTTACATAAACATGCAGGGTGGCAGAAAGAAGGCAAAATGGTTAGAGATTGAGGAGCAGTTAAACAAAGAACAGATAGGCGTGTATGCGGTTACAGAAACACACCTAAGAGACTTGGAAGAGCCACCACATATTGAAAATTATGTTTGGGAAGGGTGTAACAGGACCATATCGGAAAGGAAAGGTGGGGGTGTAGGAATGCTAATTCATCGCGGAGCCAAATGGGTTAGAGTGAAACAGACGTGTTCAGAGCACCTCTGGGTTCTGGGCACAGTAGGTGGAAAGGAAACGTGGCTAGGCGTAGCCTACTTTTTGACGGGGAATAACTGCAGAGAAAAGAATCAGGAGATAGTGCATTGCATGAGTGCGGATATTAAGGAATTTGGTAATGGGGCCGAAATCATCCTTTTAGGGGACATGAATGCCCACATACATGACCTTGACGGATATTCAGACACCAATGGGAAGTTATTACTAGATCTTTGCGAGCAACATAGTCTGGAGATAGTTAACACGGGGCCTAAATGTGACAGCCAGATCACATGGGAAGTCGGAAACAAGCAATCAAGTATTGATTATTGTCTCATGACTGAAGGAATTTACCACAAACTGACAGAAATGAGGATAGACGAGGAAGGCATTAACAGCTTGGGTAGTGATCATAAACGAATAACATTACAAATGGGATACGAAACTGAAAATATGAGCATGGAATCAAAGTCTGGCAGCTCGTATTTAAATGACAAACAAATAATAAATATAGCCGCAAGAGTCGAGGAAGAAGTAGGCGAAATACCAGGCAAGGACTGGGAGTATAGTGAGCTGTTACATCTAATGACGAAGGAGATAGGGAAAGAGAAGAAAACTGTTTGCTGGAAAGGAAAAAGGAAGCCAAAAAGTTGGTGGAACAAGGAAATCCGGGAGGCGATCGAGAAGCGACGCGAAGCATCACGGGAGCATAGAAAGGCAAAAAAGGAGAAGCGGCCGCAGGACGAAGTAAAAAAAAATATGGGAAATATATTTAGAGAAAAAATCCCTTGTACAGAAATTGGTTGAGGCAAAAATTAAAGGTGAAAGTGAACGCTGGATGACAGAGATACACGAAAAAAAGGAGGCCGCGCCTAGGATTTTTGGAGCCACATAAAGGCGCTAGGTAGGAAGTCTGTCACAACGCAACAACATATTCTAGATGAAGGAGGAAATCAATTGGAAGGGTACGAAGCGCTAGGTTACATCCAAAAGGTAACAGCCGATTCGTTTCAAAAGAGCGTCCAGGGGATCTCCCCGGTGAGTAAAAGTGTGGCGGAAAAAGTAACAGAGGAAGAGCTAGTACTTGATAATTTCAACTGGAAAAAGGCCGAAGGAAAAATTCCAAAGCGCACTGCCGCGGGTTTAGATGGGATTCCCGTTAGCCTCATTAACGAACTAGGACATAACACTAAAGAAGCACTGTTAAAAGCAGTAGAAAAAAGCTTAAAGGACGGACAAATACCGGACAGTTGGCGACAAAGTAGAATGAACTTAATCTATAAAGGCAAGGGAAAAAAGGACAAGATTCGCTCGTATAGACCACTAACCATTACATCTGTACTATACAGGTTGGCGATGCAAGCAGTAAAAATGAAAATAGAAACATGGGCCGAACATAACGATATTTTGGGAGAACTTCAGAATGGATTTCGAGTCGACAGGCGGTTAGACGATAACCTGTTTGTTCTCACTCAGTGTATAGAAATATCTAAAATAGAGAATAGGCCCTTGTACGTGGCTTTTCTAGACATCACTGGGGCATACGACGACGTTAATCAGGAAATTTTGTGGGATATATTGAAAGGAATGGGCATGGGCGACGACTGTATACAGCTTTTGAGGGAGATATACCGAGAAAATACAGTTTGCATAGAGTGGGAAGGAATGCGTAGCAAAGAGAACGTGGAGGTTAGCAAGGGTCTGAGACAGGGATGTCCTTTGTCCCCGCTGTTATTCATGCTGTACATGGTGAGTATGGAAAAAGCGCTAGAAGGTAGCAACATTGGTTTTAATCTGTCACACAAACAGGGCGGCATGATGATTGAGCAGAAGCTTCCAGGTTTATTTTATGCGGACGATATCGT
The DNA here is from genome assembly GCA_013436015.1 of Rhipicephalus annulatus. Taxonomy (NCBI): domain Eukaryota; kingdom Metazoa; phylum Arthropoda; class Arachnida; order Ixodida; family Ixodidae; genus Rhipicephalus; species Rhipicephalus annulatus. The sequence continues at coordinate 380,337 of WOVY01010000.1, read as the reverse complement.
CTTATTTGCGGACAGTCGAGATGATATACAGCAGCTGGCGAATATATGCGGAAGGGAAGGTGAAGCTCTTGGACTAGGATTCAGTGTAACGAAGTGTGGATTGATGGTATTCAATGATCCCTGTGATCAGACGGTGTCCATACAAGGCCAAGAAATACCGAGGGTAAGTGAATACAAGTACCTTGGAGTATGGGTAAATGAGAGTGATAGATACATGGAGGTACAGGAAAAAGCCTCGGCAGCAAAAGGAAAGAGGAATGCGGCAATAATAAAGCACAGAGCGTTGTGGGGATACAATAGGTATGAGGTGCTTCGAGGTCTGTGGAAGGGTGTAATGGTTCCAGGGCTTACTTTTGGGAACTCAGTGGTGTGCATGAGGGCAGAGGTGCAATCGGGAATGGATGTAAATCAAAGGACTGTGGGTCGCCTCGCGTTGGGTGCTCACGGGAAGACGACAAACGAGGCTGTAAAGGGCGATATGGGGTGGGCAGGTTTTGAGGCGAGGGAAGCGCAGAGCAAAATAAGGTTCGAAGAAAGGCTAAGAAATATGAAGGAGAGTAGATGGGCAGAGAAGGTGTTCCGTTATTTGTATAGGAAGAGCGTGGACACACAGTGGAGAAAAAGAACTAGAAGACTCACTAGTAAATATACGGCTGGTATTGTAAGCCATATGTCAACAAAGAGCGTTAAGGGAAAAGTCAGGGAGGCGGAGAGGATTTACTGGATGGCAGCTATGGAGAAAAAACCGGCTTTGAGTAACTACCGAAACGGCAAAAATGAAATAAGGAGGGAGGCATTTTACGATAATTCAAGGGGAAGCGCTTTACTGTTTGAAGCGAGATCGGGTTGCCTTAGAACGCGTAGTTATAAAGCAAGATTCAGTAAAGAAGAAGAACAATGCACATGCTGCGGGAAAGATAAGGAAACGGCGGAGCATGTTCTGATTGAATGTGGAGATATCCACCCAGGTGTACGTTTGGGCACGAGCCTACAGGAAGCCTTGGGTTTTAGGGACAACAATGGAAAGCTGAACACACCCGCGATTGAAATAAGTAAGAGACGGTTAGAGTATTGGTGGCAGAAAATTAGAGAGAAAGGACAAAAATAAATATTGGAAAAATAAAATATGGACAGTGTGCCGTAAATGGCAGAGAACTTAAGCTGAAAATTTACCTTTTTTTCCATTAAGATAGAATTTATCGAAGTAGAGGCATTAGGCCAACATCAAAAAAGAAAAAAGGGTTTTTTTTGTCGAGCCTGGTGGCATACTTGTCACCACCCCGTTATTAAGGGGACGCTCAAAGCATCCATCCATCCATCCATTCCATCCATTCCGTTTGCAATTTTGGCCATATTAGTATGTTTACATTGAATGGCCTGGTTGAAACACTTCTTTGCCGCTTATAGTATGTTTACATGCGACAGCTTGGCTGGAGTTTCCGAAGAAACACTTCTTCCAACGTGAACCATTCTTGTTTTTGGGGTATGGGCGTGCTTTAGCCCCCCGCAGTGCAATGGAGAGGCCAAGTCATGGGGCCCCCAATTTCTTGATCATCGGAGAGCCCCATACCAATTAAGTATGCAACACTTCTTTGTGGAATGGCCAGTCATTTTTTAGGGTAGGGTACATTGCACAAGCTGCACTGCCCTGTATCGTACCAAGCCCAAGAACCAAGTCTCGCAACTGTTTCTCTCCTTGCGCAGCTCTTTGTGGTATGAATAAGCTATATGCATTATGCACTTCGAAAATGAGATCGGTTGCACTTCATAGCAGCTTCTCGTAAAATAGGCAGATGGCCTCATGTAACATCATTGATTGCATATATGTATGCGCAGTCGCTATGCCGCACTCTTCCATGGCCCAATTATAGAGAAAAAATTAATCTTAATAAAGGTTATGAAGGGGCCTGTTCACCCCTTGCGGGGGCCGGCCCGGTAGCTCCTCCCATGTGAGGCCCTCGCCAGCCACTTTTTGTGCCTCTAGACGGTCTTGTTTTGAAGGACCCTGTCAGGCTCCCGAACTCTCAGTAAAGTTGCGAACCCACGAGCACGGCAAACAAAGGTCGGTAGCTATTGAATGAAAACGAAAAGGCCCAGTAAGATGCCGAATGGTGTCCCGAAAGCACCACGACCTGCCTTCAATCAGGTTTGCCAGTGGAAACATGCCAATCCACATGGCTAGAGTTCGCATGCACGCAATTCATGCTGCGTCACTAAACTGATGCCTGATAATGTGCTATGAATGTTCACAAATGTTCCCTGTCATGTCACCAATTTCAAGCGCCACGCCATGCATGCTGTTTACCCTGAGAGCGAGTAAAATATTTGAACGAAAATCACAAAATATTTTTTTTTGCTACAAATACCTGCGAGATGCGATTTCTTTTTTATTATTTGGGTCTTCATCTTACTGGCCACAAAAGCGTCTTCTCTATGGCAGCATCGGGTATTTCGTATCATCGAAGAAACCCTATTTTATTTCTAACATTGAAAGCTGTGGATTGGATAATGGCACTAATTGGTTAGTGACTGCGTGACCACGCCTCTCCGTGTCTGTTGTGACATCTCAGAATGGGCACTGTTGTTTCCTAGCAAACTCTAGGAATCATTTCCTCCTCAGACCTGAGCGCAATGCCGTGTGCGAAACTTACTCGTGTGGACTGCCGGGATTGTCCTTCTTAACAAAGCTAAAAATAACTATATGTCATTCACGCATGGTTCCACAGTACTTGTCCTCCGACATGGACATCAGGTCTATTGTTTAGAGTTTTTCTGTTGAAATCTTAGCACCTATGCCTCTGTAGCGGGACCAGATGTTGGAAGTCCGAGGAGGATAAACATCAGTGGATGTGATCGCACATCAAATTCGGCGTCCCACAGCATTTTCGTAACCACCCGTTACTTCTGCTTGCAATAACTGTCGAGAAATCACAGCACGCAAGTTGCTTTTATTCAAGCGAGAGAAATGACGTGGCAAAGTGGCTTTAACTTTTCGATCACTTCGTTCGCTCCCCCGTGTTCTCTTGTGCTGAGGTGACGCACGGGTCCGTCGGTTACCTCCTAGACACAGCGTACTCCAGCATGTCGACGCGTGTTCCAAACTGGTCGGTACTTTCGTCATTTGAGCAAGACTCGTCTCTCCTGCAGCCGTCTGTGCAAAGCCAAAAATTGGCATATGCCCAGAATCACAGCCGTGAATTGTCTTCGTGTAACTTATCTGCAGTAGATAGAACTCACTCGCTGGATTCCGTGCCGACCAATTGTGCCCTCGCGATCTCCGACGACGATGCAGCTCTGGCCGACTGGGCTGGTCCTACGCCATCTCTTGTCGCCGGTCCCCGACGACGACCACAGCGTAGCTCTGGGTGACTGAATTAGCCCTACGTCATCTCCTGTTGCCAACAAGCGCTCTCGCCAGTGGTGCCCCATCCTCGGTCTCCTGCAACCGTCTTCATCTTTCTTATCTTCTCCTCACTTCCCTCGTTCGCTGTCCCTGCGCCTCGCTCTCTCCTTCGTCTGTATCTATCTCTTTACCTTTTAATCATAACTTTTTCATCCCTCCTTTACCCCCACCCCTCCTGAGCTACTATTGAGCTGTCCTCCTCCTGAGAGACAGGCGTGGAGCTCACTTTTCTCTTCTTTTCATTTAAAAACACTCCCCCCCCCCAATGCAGTAGATACGTGAAGTGTGGCTGTATATATGAAGTGTGAAGCTTACGGTTATCGGTGCATATTTTAGCCTGCGAATTTTCATAACATGTTGACAGTGCTTCGAAGCCTTTTCAATAACATATGTCTTTAAAACTCACAGGAAATGACCGAAGCTTGTAAACCTGCGCAACAGGAAGCACGTTGTCATTATTTATTCGACTACGGGCGTTCAAAAACTTAGTTGAGATAGTACAACGAAAATAAATTACTCGTTAAACTTTCCTTACACAAGTAAGAATTATTCTGCACTAGAAGGATGGTTGGAAAGCCCACTTGCTTAAACCCCTGCTTTTTTGCAATGCCCCGCCGTAGTGGTCTAGTGGCTAAGGTACTCGGCTGCTGACCCGTATTTCGCGGGATCGAATCCCGGTGTCGGCGGCAGCATTTTCGATGGAGGCGAAAATGATGTACGCCCGTGTGCTCAGATTTTGGTCCACGTTAAAGAACGCAGGTGTTCGGTTTTTCTGGAGCCTTCCACTACGGCGTCTTTCATAATCATATGGTGATTTTGCGCGCGAAAATAACAAAACGCATATGAATAATGGCACACATACAATGTAAGCAACAAGCACAATGCATATTATCGCGAACATAATCATACTGCAAATATAACCAATATCAAGCAATGTCTAGTAAATACAATGGACGCCCACAGCCAAAAAAAGTGCCCTAGGTCCCCCCCCCCCCCGATTTTGAGATGGAAAGAGAGTGGCGGTGTTTTTCAAGGACCTCAAGAACGACCCCCCCCCCCCTCCCGGAAAAAAAATTTCGCATCCAGCTTGGTACACATGAAAAGAATACTTATGCGATTAGCACCATATGTAAAGTTTCAAGGGCAGATGTGAAGCTGGTTTGTCATAACTTGATTACGTTTGTTCCCTGGGAACGCGTTGCATTCTTCAAAAAAAAGGGGGGGAAGGCGCTACTTTGTTTTCAATAGTCTTCTTGCTGTGGTTCAATCTCGTTGCCCATTCTCAGTTGTACTGCACGCAACTAAAGAAATTGATATTGGCTCTGCTGTTTTCAACTTTGTTAAAAAGCATTTTTTGCACGTGGCGTAGTTTTGTGCGTGATTCTATATTTAGAGTAAAAAGACCACTTAATTTCCTCAGCTTATCCACGGACACATACATTCTACAGGCACTCGTGATGAATCACGGCACTTTTTTGAACACATTGTTCACGGTCCTCAATATTGTGACGATGATGTAGCTTCAAGTTCCACGGCTTCTAAGCAATAAGAACAACCGTGTTACGAATGTGGCCTTCATACCTTGTACGATACACGAATACACATGCAAAAAAAATTGTGTACACCAACTTATTCCTGTTGCAATTGGTCTATATTATTTTATGGAACAGCAACTGCGCAGTGAATTCTCAGTTTTGGTAGAGAACGTGTACAAGCTAGTACACATGACGTATTTATAAAATTTATTTGCTAGTACATTCCGGGCATAAATGCACAACCAACATCTAAAAGAAATGAAAATGGTTGAAATCGCCCAAAAGGGGCATGACCTTATTTTACCCATTGGCACACAATTTACTATGATGGAAGTTGGCGAAACAAGAGGTAAAAATATCGTAACCAATCACCTGAATTACTAATCATTATGGCATGAAAAAAAAACACGCCAGGTCTGCGCGGATCGCGCCGCACAGTCACATCGAAAGCTGGAAGAGCAGCCTTTCAGAGCCTTTTCCAAACACTCATTGGGTAACTACTGCAAGCACACTTGCTTGATACCCACTTGGTCATTAGAAAAAAAATTATTTGTGTAATAGGTCGCCATTCGTTATGCTATTTTTCGTCATTCTTTTGAGAAGCTGAGAAGCGTAGTATCCGCTAAACTTTTGCAAGAAATTTTGTGCCAGTTGTTCATACATTGGCTGATGACGATGAGGAATTCTGGCTGAGGTGGGTATGCGCTACAGTTAATAGAGGAACAAGAACAAGCTTTTGTACGGGGTTGGAGCATTGGATGGCCCACTCGTTACGCTATTAGCATTATGCGACGACTGGTTGTTTTTTCGCTGTTTTGAAACGCTTTAGAGGTCGTAATAATGCGATTGCTTTCTCGACATCAAGCCTGCATGAGGCAAGTTTTACAAGTCATAAGCACCGGTGTAGCTGAGTGGTTCAATAAAGAAAAAAACGGCGTAGCTCAGTGGTAGAATGCTGGGAAGCTCCCGGGTTCGAGCCCCACCAGGTTATCGGTACTAGGTTTTTTTTTCTAATTTCACGTGATGTGGTTACGGACACCAGCGGTGGACAACTACGCGTGACCCGAGTTGTGATCTCATAACAGCTTTCACTGTAAAACGGAGGCCTGATTCGAAACAACCCTCGTACATCGGAGGTTAACCGTTTGCAGTGTCTGAGTGCGTAGATCCTATATTGCCTTGCGGTTGTCTAAAATGAAAGAGCCTTTCAAGGTGAACATTCTCAGGCGTTGAGTGTTTCAGTGAAACCGACATAGTCGCTAGGCGTTCTAGGGAAGCACAATTTCATTCTATATAGCACCGAAAGATTTTCTCAATAAACAAGATGAGGAATGAATCTTAGTTGTAACGTAAAAAGTTTGCCTAGGGCCATCCTGCTTTTCTTAAGCGGCCTGCAAAGTCCGGCAATTTTACTTGTTTTATGATGAAACGGTGCCACCGTCATCAAGCAACTGAAAGAAAAAACTGTGCCACAATAAAGTGATTGCGTACATGTTAGAAGGGAGTGATAAAACGGTGTCAGGGAACAACAACTTTGGAGATCTTTGGATACTCCATAATGTTATCTTATTCCTCAGAGTTTTTTAAAAAAATACTACGAAAATATATGCTTTGTTTCTTTTTTTGTATAGTCAGCCTAATGGAACCTTTTTCTTGCAATAGGACATTTGCCCTTGTAACGCGTGCAAGACTGATGCACCGAGACAACCTCAGAAAATTATAATCAAAGTTGTATTAAGCCTCCTGATGATGCAGCTGATTGTACAGCTGGTACCCTTCGAGGAAGGCAAAAAAAATTGCCCGCAGCTTCCCTCGGGGGAACACTGAGGAGGATGCGGAGCATATAATTGCTTAACGGGGTGTTAAAGTACGACTTACTTGGGTCGATGTCTAAAATGGTTAACGTGGTTGTGAAATGGGGTGTTAAATTGCGACTTACTTGGGTCGATTACTAAATTGGTTAATGTGGTTGTAGGAGAGGGTGGTAAATGAGTGAACACGTACACACGTATGCGATAGGGCAGCGCTGGTCGAAGGGACGTCGACCATTGTGTTTGTGGATTCGTTGGAATTCATTTCACCGCTACCTTGGACGTCGACGCGCCGTACAAACCAACCGACGAGCGGCAACTGAGCGAGCGAGCGCCGACCTTGAGTATATATACAGCGCGACGGCGCATGCACTGTCAGCTGTCGAATGTTCGAGAAGAGGGAGAAGCGCAACGGCGCATGCGCGCGCGTCAGCTGCCGATGTTCTCGAAGCGCGACGGCGCATGCGCGCGCGTCAGCTGCCGATGTTCTCGAAGCGTGACGGTGCAAGCGCGCTACATTATACAGCTAGCGAATGTTCGTGAAGAGGAGAAGCGCACGCGGTGTGTAGAGGAGGAAGGGCGCACAGATGGCGGATGAGTGAAGCGCGCGCGGTGTGTAGAGGAGGAAGGGATGCACAGATGGTAGAAGAAGGAGGAGGAAGCTTGCGGACGGCGCCGCACTACAAGCCTCGAGTATTAGATGCTCCGCATCTAAAAGATAGCTTTGGGGGTGGAGTTTCCACGTGCCATTAGAAGTGTGCGCGTAGTACTTGATCTGCAAGCACAACTCATTCAAATAGTTTCCGACTTTCCTCGCGCGTTCAACACAGGGCTGTCTGCACGCATTTTATTATTTATTGCTGGTTTGGGAACGGCTGCCAAGTGTTGCTTAGGAGGAATGGTTGCGCTGAATACGACGATTTCTCCTATAAAGTAGCGTTGCAACGAGTACGATGTGAATCACGTGAAAAGCCCGTGACTATGGAGCTGAATGTTCGCCATCCTGCAGTGAAGGTGTCGAACGCAGGAGCAGGCATCCCGAATAAGTCTTAAATGCGGAGCATTTCCTAGTCGAACAATGTCGCGGCTCCGGCATCGACGGTGCCGTCCAGACTCCCAATGTGCATGCTCACGTCTCGTGCCGCATGCTTGCGTCTCCTGCCAACTGTCGCTCCCTTCACCCTCTCTCGTCTCGAGGGGCCGACACAGGCAGCGTCTGCTAGTAAAAAGAAAATAGACTGCTCGAGTTGCACAACCATTCACTGGCCCCCCTTTATTAGTACCGGATCGCGTGTTCGTAATTCAGTCAAGGGCGTCTTTATTTCGCTTTCACTTGACTTGACGCTTTGCTTAACTCGAGTATAGATGCAATGGAAGCAACAATACCTTCAACCAGGAGTTGGGCATAACCCAACATCAGCGTCACACCACTCGTTCAAGGCAACGCCTCTCCTTCATTCAATAAATAGGAATAATAAAGACGAAATAATAGTTAAACAATCCCTAACCAAGCCTAATTACGCAAATTCACGCGATACCCCTAACACGCTGCGACGCATTTACTATAGAGTTCTCCCCGTGTGAAAACGAGGCAGGCTTTATCTCTCTTTTTTCACCAATAAGCGTCTTACGCCTCCTCCACTGCGTAAACAGTATAAATTGGTGATCGAACGGCACTTGAAGCAGGGGGTGGAAACTCCCTATACCTCGCGTGTATTCGCTGTCGGCTGCGGCAGCACCGCTTTTACCACTGATGGTTTCCGGTCATCCGACGAGAAAGATATCGCGAACAGAAAAAAATTTTCATAACGTCAGTGGTGAAGTCCATGCTTAGAGGGAAAAAACGAAAAATCGCAAGGAGGAGGGCTGCCGCGGAAGCCCTTGTTTCCCACTTCGCATGCAAGCGGAATGCGCTCGTGCCTTTTTGAGGTCCTGGCCGCTTGGCGATGCGGCCATTCGTAAAATTTTGTTGTCCTTTTTTATTTTGTTCGTGTTTTTTGAAGAGGCGAAACTTAAGCTGACTGATTTGTCAGCAAGAGGAAACTCGATCGGCTCAAATTGAATAATCTTTTTATTGCGCAAAAACAAACATACACCTAGTGTAAAAGTGTCAAGTCTATAAAAGCAGCTTCAACTTACAAGCGACACTGCACTTCTGTCAGTCCAGTCAGGCTTGCAGAGAGCTGGGTTTAGTAATATGTACTCATGCAAAATAAATACTTGCTCAAATAAGGGGTCAGAATTCTTGTGCTCACCCGTTGCATCTAGGAGGCGTTGAACAACCTTCGCGAAACTAGAAATCCGTGGTTTAGCCCTCAGCAGAGCCGCGGAAAACATGTGTTGCCCAGTTGAGCCTTCTGCGCTGGGACCGCTTTTACGGACTCGACGCTGCGTGAAAATTGTATGCGGAACTTCGCGCTAACAGTACTTTTCTCTCTTTTCTTTGTAGCCTATCTAATAATTTGCATAAGAATCTTTTTTTTTGCGATTGCAGACATTTCGCCTAATGCACCTTTGCGTGCGTGGTTTTGCGTTTTTTCGTGCTTGCGTTGTATTTATGCAAAGATTGTGGACACCCGTGCACATATGGTCGCTTGGATGGGATGAATGGAAAGTTGTAGTTGATGATTGGAAAGTTATACTATAGAAGTGAATCCATTGTATCTGCTGCATTGACTGATTTTCATGTAGTCATCTAACCAGGATGGCATCCTGCTCTCCCATAGTAGAGTACCACGTACTCTTAATCGTTTAACACTTTCATAATACACAGCGCTAGCTGTGTTGGTTAAGTACAAAGAGCAATTGATTCGTGGGGTTTAACGTCCCAAAACATGATTGATTGATATGTGGAGTTTAACGTCCCAAAACCACTATATGATTATGAGAGACGCCGTAGTGGAGGGCTCCGGAAATTTAGACCACCTGGGGTTCTTTAACGTGCACCCAAATCTGAGCACACGGGCCTACAACATTTCCGCCTCCATCGGAAATGCAGCCGCCGCAGCCGGGATTCGAACCCGCGCCCTGCGGGTCAGCAGCCGAGTACCTTAGCCACTAGACCACCGCGGCGGGGCTAACGTCCCAAAACAACCAAATGATTATGAGAGACGGTGGCTGTAGTGGAGGGCTCCTGGAATTTAGATCATCTGGGGTTGTTTAACGTTTGCCCAATTATGAGCACTCGGGCCTACATCATTTCCGCCTCCATCGCAAATGCAGCCACCACAGCCGGCATTTGATCCCGCGACCTGTGGGTCAGCAGCCGAGTACCTTAGCCGCTTGACCACCGTCACAGAAAGTGGTGGCACTGGTAAAAATGCCCGTGCGGCAGCACACTTCGGACCGGAGGTCGATGCAGACGGGCACCGTAGTTCACAATCCTTTGCGTGAGCCACGAGAGAGAGAGAGAGAGAGAGAGAGAGAATAAAATATTTGTTTGCGACCAAGGAAGGAATGTCGGTGTGTGGAATCCTTAGTCCGGATCCCATATCGTATTGGCACAGGCCACTGTCCTGGCTCGTCTCACGAGGGCATCTTGAGTCTTCGGACCCGAGCTGGAATCGGCTTCTTCCCACCCTATATTGTGTTGTGTTGTGCTCTTGGTTGTAGAGGTGGATTGTGTGGACATTCTAATACCATATGGTACAGGGTGGCTGTTTTATTGACGCAGAATCTGCATTGTGGTGCCAACGTGTCGGGATCTATCTTGGACAGAATGTATGATTTGGAAAAGACTAGGTCTGCAGGCGACGCCTCGCTAGCTGAGATGCTTTACTGAGCTTTTGCCCCGGGGGCGTATGTTTCCGTCTTTCGAGTCTTTGATCTGTGTATGTTAGCAGCGGGTTCATACGCATACCCGAGGGTGGAGGTCTGGAAGAGATAACCCGGGCCGAGGCATGGGCGAGTTCATTGCCCGTAACTCCGCAGTGGCGGGGTATCCATATCAGCTGTTTCTATTCGCCCTGTGAGCGTGAGGACGAGAATTGTGTAAGAAGTCGATGCGCAATGGGACCAATGTAGCCTTTACAATAATTTCGGTAGGCTGCTTTTGAATCTGTTACAACGAAGGTGGACCTTGGGTTTCGTAGGGCAAGGGCAATTCCTGCTTCTTCCATACTAGTTGTGTCTGTGTCCTTGGCTGATATACAATCAACCTGCTTTTCACGATGAATGACACTTGCTGTATATTTGCCATTCACTGATTCAGCTGCATCGACAAAGAACGCACCCTAAGCATCTGAGTAGTTGTCGGGAACATTTGCCCGTGATCGACGTCGATGTTCGTGGAACTGATGATGCATGTTGCGGTAGTGGTTTGATGATGAAGTCCTGCCTCCATTCATGTGAGATACGTTGTTTTCCCCTTCTCTCAATGGGGGCTTTGATGCCACGTTATGATAGTGTTTTCCGTCCCGTTTTAGTGATGGCGAGGCACATGGCTTCGTTCGTGTGGTGTGCATGGAATAGTACTGATATGGTATTGTGGAACCTCATTTGAAGCTGACGTTCCATGCGTGTCTACGGGTTAAGGTTCAGAGCCTTCTTGAGAGTCACACGTATGACTCTGTCTATTTTCTGCTCGTCTGCTTTCAAGACCCTCAGGTAAGGAAAGCTATAGATTATGCGACTGAAAACAAATGCCTGAATGAATCGCATTATGTTGTGTTTTTTCATTCCTCGTCATCGGTTAGCCACCCGACTAATCATGCGAGAGATTTGTAGGCACGACATTTCTAGTCTATGTAATGCAAATGAGTTGTTGCCTCGTTTATTGAAGTGGGACCCCAGAATTCAGATAGTTTCAACATGCTTAATTTGCGTTCTATTGAGTTGTACCTTTAGGGATGTATTGTCAAATGCTTTATTTCTACATACTAGAATTGCTGATTTCGTTGGGAAGAAGTCCAGCATATATAGCGTGGCGTACTTGCGAAATTTCAGTTAAGGCCTCCGGGAGGCGATGAGGGCGATATTAAAGAGGAAGGGGGAAAGGGCAGCCCCTTGGGGAGTACCGAAATCACCCATGGTGATGGGTTGAGATTTAAGGCCCACTATGTAAATAGTGACTTGTCTGTCTGTAAGGAAGTGCTGCACATGTGCATATAAGTATGGACCGCACTTGAGTTCCCGTAAGTTTTCCAAGATATTGAAGTTCCGAACATTGTCAAAGGCACCCTTGAAATCAATTTTAAGAATGGCCTTTTACGCTTGAGTGGTACCGCTGGATAGGTTGACAATCTCGTGTTTTTGTTGGAGGAGGATGTCCTGCGCTGACAAACGGGGACGAAAACCGTACATATCCAGGCAAGAGGTTCTGTTTTTCTAGATATTCGGTTAGCCTTATTTGTAAGGCCTTCTCTATCACCTAACCAGCGCATGACGTGTAGGATATGGGACGGAGGTTATCAATATTGAGCGCTTTCCCGGCTTTCGGGATGAAAGTGAGCTCGGCCGATTTACACGCTATGGGAAGCGTATATCAGGCGTCCCAGAAGTGGTTCATTTTATCTACTAGCAACTGAGTCATGTCATCGCTTAGGTTAGAGAGGAGCCCTATGGATACCTGATCGGGTCCCGTGCCGGTACCTTCTCACAACAACCTGCCTTTGGTCACCGACTTTCCGTCGGTAAACCGTCGGTAACATAGCCTTTACGAAAATTAATTACAAAATTTCATCTAGGGCCTCCGGGTGGCGCAAGAGGGCGATATTGAAGAGGAGCGGGGAAAGGACATTCCCTTGGGGAGTACTGAAATCACCCATGATGGTGGGTGCCTGCTTGACTCGTTTGATTAGGTTCGGTTGCCGCGCATATAGTGGTTCTCCGAAACCTTCCCCGTGTCTTTTAACTCACACACACACACACATACATACATACATACATACATACATACATACATACATACATACATACATACATACATACATGCATACATGCATACATACATATACATACATACATGCATACGTACATACATACATACATACACACACACACACATATATATATATATATATGGAGAAAGAGAGGGGTAGAGAGAGAGATGTATAATATTAATTTCGCGACCGGATTTTGTGTCCGAGTTTTTCTTATATTGCGCTTCCGTTACCTCGCAATAAAAGGGGCGTGTTTATGCCGGGTTGAGTCATCCGTCGCGGACGGCCCCCGTATCGTCTCGCCCTTTCCCCCGGCCTTCGCTGCGCATCGCGCCGACGAAATGAAGAGAACTTTCTTGAATCTCCCGCGGAAGGTATTTAAGTCGAGCAGCCGACATGAGAGAGCAGCAGAAGAAGGAAGTTAATGCCAGAGTGCGTAGGGTATCCCGCCGCGTCTGTCGGTGAAGGTTTTGTTCTTAGTGGCAAAGCAGGAGAAGAAGAAAGTATGCGCAAGAGAGCGTAGGGTGTTCCGCCTTGTGGGCGAAGCCTTTTGTCTTCCGTGACAAAGGAGACGAAGAGGAGGATTTCCACCTGAGGGGAGACGACTCGAGCTACAGGCAAGAGTGTGTGTCTACCGCTATCGAGCAAAGACGCGTGGCAACCGCTGCGCGTGTGAAGCCGACGCGTTTCCGGCGAAGAAGTTTAAAGCTTCGAGAGTGGCCAATTGAAGACGCGAGGTTTCCTGGAAGAGAAACTTCGGGGGCAGCGGAACGACAACAACGCTGGACTTTGAGTAAGTGATTCTCGGAAGAGTATCATTCAGACTTTTGTTCCAAGAACTTTGGACTGAATAAGTTTTCTAACTCTTTAGTCTTTTAGTGTCTTGGTAGTTCAATGCATGCGACTGCATTGTGGTGCGTATTGTTGTCTGTGTCCGTTGTTTCGAGTGTGGCTGATTGTTCTGTGTAGTACGTTGTTTGATTGGCGACATATTGTATTCAACTATTGTGGAGAGTGCATACTTGTGTATCGTTTTGATCTGCCATTATTCAGAATATAATTTTGCTTTGTTTATCAACTCTCGACTCTGACTTGTTCTTTGGGCCACAGCTGGCGTCCGCTGGCGCGCCAAAAAGGACCACTTCTAAATTGTCCACGCTTTCGTGGTGCGGTTCGGGGGGCCGATACTTCGGCCATTGGAATTAGCCCGGCGATCGCCTCCCAAATCAACGGGACCAGTGACAATTAATCTGGCGTCCGCGACTGAACGTTTTGGTGCACAGTGCGTCCAAAATAGTGAGAAAGAGCCTCGAGTTGTTGATAGTGCTATGGGAACGATTTTGTGTGTTGCTCAGTGTTCTCGTTGACCAGTGCAGGAGAGTGTTCCGATATACTGATTTAGCCAGATATTTTATGCACGCGGCAAGATTTTATTTGCGAGACAATGGATCTCGAAAAGCTAGTCACTCTTGGTGAGAAGATGGGTCTTTCCGGCGCCGAACTACGGAAGTGGGTCACCCAAAAGGAAAAGGAAGAAAAAGAGAGGGCCACAGAAGAAAAGGCAACTGAGCTGGAAAAAGAAAAGTTGGCGGTCGAAAGAGCCATAGCGGAAAAAGAAGCTGAGTTGGAGAGAAAGAGGCTGGCAGCTGAGAGAGCCAAGGAAGAAAAATCAGCTGAGTTGGAAAGAGAGAGGTTGGCAGCTGGGAGAGCCAAGGAAGAAAAAACAGCTGAGTTGGAACGAGAGAGGTTGGCAGCTGAGAGGGCCAAGGAAGAAAGAGAGCAGAAATTGAAGTTTGAGCTAGAAAGAAAAAAGCTGGCCGCTGAGAGGGCGAGAGAAGAAAGAGAGGCAAAGGAGCGACAGCTGAAAGAAGAAAGAGAGGAAAGGGAACGGCAGCGGCAGCACGATATGGAACTCGAGCGGCTCCGTTTGCAACAGCGAAGTGAAACTCCCGTCCAAGCTAGAGTTGAAAGCAGCGAACGAGAAGATCACAGCTTCCGCTTGAACCCAAGCAAGCTGCTCGTAGCGTTTGATGAAAGGAAGAACGACGTTGACGCGTACCTTCACCGATTTGAGACGGTTGCGAGGAGCCAGAATCGGCCGGAACATCAATGGGCAACTGCTTTGAGTACTTGCTTGAGTGGTGAAGCGCTCAGTGTGTACGGTAGGCTTACGCCGACCAATGCAGCCAACTATGCAAAGGTGAAAGCTGCTTTACTGAAGCGATTTAGATTTACTGTGGAAGAATTCCGGGACAGATTTTGGACAGGAAAGACAGCTGATGGTGAGACGGCTACGCAGTATGCCGCCCGACTTTGCCGTTATTTCGACAGATGGAGTGAACTTTCAGGGACAGCGCAGGAGTACGATGAGCTTAGAGAGCTCCTAATTAGAGAACAATTTCTTACTAGTTGCCACCCAAGCCTGTCGATGTACTTGAAAGAGAGGAAGGCTGAGTCATTTGAAGGGATGCTTGAATTGGCTGATCAATTCTTGGAAGCGCAGGGTGGCACAAATTTGGCCAGAGTCAATAAGGAGTGTCCCGAAGACTCGAAGAAATCGGCACCCGAACAAAAGAAGCGTGCACCGGAGATAGTTCCGCGATGTTTTCTGTGTAACCGAGTTAGTCATCGCGCTAACAACTGTCGAACTAGCTTTGCGAGTCCAATGGTCGTAAAGTGTTTCAAGTGTGGTAAGACTGGGCACAAAGCAGAGGCATGTCGTAACGGAGCGAGTCAAACTCACCAGGTATCCTGTGTGCTAGCAGCACCAAAATCCGTTGGTGATACCATCACCAATGAATTCGTAGAGTCGAAAAATGGAGAGAAACTTCCTATTGTGCGTGCTGTAATGACAAAACAGCCAACCGGTGTTACGAAGGGAATGCCGACGCTGCCTGGAAAATTTGCGGGCAAAAAGGTTACGGTGTTAAGAGATACCGGTAGCTCCACTGTTATCGCGCGAAGAAATTTGGTGCGGGAAAGTGAGTTGACAGGCAAAACAAAACCGGTTTGCCTAATTTACAGTACGGTTCGGATGCTTCCCGAAGCAGAAATTGAGGTTGAAACCGCGTACTTCAGCGGGAAGGTTAATGCTTTATTCATGATGACCCCCCTATACGACCTCGTTATCAGAAACATCGACGGGGCGCGAAGGCCGAATGATCCAGAACGTTTGGGGGAAGACCCGAAGATAGAGCCCTCGCCAACCCAGCGACCGCGAGATACAGTGGAGGAGCATCCCATGATGGATCTCACTTGAGCCCAAGGTGAAGCCGCGGTGCAAGAAACAGTGAATGAGAAAATGATCGTGTTCAATGAGTTCACATGCTGGGCAGCTGGACTTACGTCGGCACGACCTCAACCGAGCGACAATGTAAAGGTGACGGAGTCGGCCAGCCAGGCAAAATGTCGTGATATGAACAAGCGGGTGAATAACTGGGCAGGATCGGTTGAGCATCATGACCCGTTAACAATGTCGAAAGTGCCAACGATGGCCGAGACGCCGCCTCAGATACCGTCGTTGGAAGGGGCTCGCCGGAACAAAACGAGGAAAAACAATAAGAGATCGAGAGAGCACCACAAGGGCGCAAGCACCGCTCGAAATGCACAGGATAGGTGTCGAAGTCGATTGGGAATGTGTTTGACAGTGCTATATGCTAAGTTAATGTGGTTGTTTTGCAGTGCCACAACTGTATGTCGAGCGAGTCAAAATGTTTGTTACGGTGATGTGATGTATTGTATTGTATAATTGTTGTACAGACAGAAATTTGTACATTTGTATTGTCTGTAATATGTGATGAAGTGTTGTAGTCATGTACCTGTGGTTATATTTCATGTGTTGTGAGATTGAATTACAATGTACAATTGTACTGAGTGATATATTGTGAATGTGACGTGTCATGAACGACGGACTAGGTTACAGTCTTTGAGTGTGTGGGGTCTGTTCGCACTCGTTTGTGTGGTTTTGAATAATATGAGATAATATTCTTAAAGGGGGGGCAGTGTCACAAAACGAGCGCTCAAAAAGGGCGCGCCGCCAAATTGCCGCGACGAAACGCCGGAGTGACGCCACAAGGTCAACGATAAAAAAAGAAAACAAACATCCAAAGACTCCCCGGGCGCGCGTCTCTCCCTCGGAAGCGTAGGTTCGCTGACGAACCTCTTCATCCCACATCGGCGGCTGAGCAAGCCCTCATAATTTCTCGATGGAAAGGGGCGTGGTGATGCCGGGTTGAGTCATCCGTCGCGGATGGCCCCCGTATCGTCTCGCCCATCCCCCCAGCCTTCGTTGCGCATCGCGCCGACAAAATGAAGAGAACTTTCTGGAATCTCGCGCGGAAGGTATTTAATCGAGCAGCCGAGATGAGAGAGCAGCAGAAGATGGAAGTTAACGCCAGAGTGCGTAGGGTATCCCGCCGCGTCTGTCGGTGAAGGTTTTGTTCTTAGTGGCAATGCAGGAAAAGAAGAAAGTATGCGCCCGAGAGCGTAGGGTGTTCCGCCTTGTGGGCGAAGCCTTTTGTCTTCCGTGACAAAGGAGGAGAAGAGGAGGATTTCCACCTGAGGGGTGACGACTCGAGCTACAGGCAAGAGTGTGTGTCTACCGCTATCGAGTGAAGACGCGTGGCAACAGCTGCGTGTGTGAAGCCGACGTGTTTCCGGCAAAAAAGTTTGAAGCTTGGAGAGTGGCCAATGCAAGACGCGAGGTTTCCTGGAAGAAAAACTTCGGGGGCAGCGGAACGCGAGGATTCCTGAAAGAGAAACTTCGGGGGCAGCGGACCGACAACAACGCTGGACTTTGAGTGAGTGATTCTCGGAAGAGTATCATTTAGACTTTTGTTCCAAGAACTTTGGACAGATTCTCTTTAGTCTAATAATGTCTTGGTAGTTCAATGCATGCGACTGCATTGTGGTGCGTATTGTTGTCTGTGTCCGTTGTTTCAAGTGTGGCTGATTGTACAGTGTTGTACGTTGTCTGATTGGTGACATATTGTATACAACTATTGTGGAGAGTGCATACTTGTGTATCGTTTTGATCTGCCATTATTGAGAATATAATTTTGTTTTTTTATCAACTCTCGGCTCTGACTCGTTCTTTGGGCCACAGTCGGCGTCCGCTGGCGCGCCAAAGAGGACCACTTCTAAATTGTCCACGCTTTCGTGGTGCGGTTCGGGGGCCAATACCTCGGCCCTTGGAATTAGTCCGGCGATCGCCTCCCAAATTAACAGGACCAGTGACACCGAGCCACGTGGAAGCAGCTCGTCTTTCTGGCGCATTGTCTTGCGGCGGGGGTGCTGTTATGCCTGCGAGTCCACAGCAAACGTCCATGCCTCAGAAAAAGGCAATCTGTGGCAAGGCCAGCACGCGAGCCCGCCTGACGTGAACAACTCAATGGCGTCATCACACGGCGGTGTCTCTCTGCCGTGCACGCACAGTGAGTCACCTCAGCCAGCGAGCCCGTCGAGCAAGCAATCGGCGCCTTCCTCTCTGGCGCGTCTGACGCAATGCGTGGCGACGTCACTCGTCCTTGGGTGCAGCCACGTGCAGCGCAGCGGCTCCAGATTCGATGAAAATGACGCGGCTCAGCGGCGACACCATTGGAGGATTCTGACCTCACGACCAGCGGCGCTCCTGGTTGGACATTTGGTTACTCAAAGAATCCACCCGTTGCATATAAAAAAGCTCTGCGGCACGTCGCGAGCAGTACACGTATGTGTCAGAAAAGAGAGCTCAGCTCTTCGCGCCTCTAAACTGTCGGCCCCAGGGCCGAATTTGTAACGCCTCTGTATATATGCTGTACATAAACTTTGTTTAACTCACCGTCGTCTCGTCCACTCGTCTATCAGCTCTGCGCAGAAGCAGTCGTGAGCTGAGAAACCTACGCTACCAAACGGCTGGTGAGCTTGCCGGTGGAGTTCGAAGCAGTGGCGCCTCCGGGACCGTGTTGGCGTCGCCGTCTTTCGAAACTTTAGTTGTAGCGGTGAGATTCGTGGCGCCCTTCGTAACGTCGTCGGAGACGCGCTTTGTAACGCGACACCACTCGTCCTTGGCTGCAAGCACGCGCAGCCGCTCCCGATTTGATGAGAATGGCGCGGCCCAGCGGTGACCCCATTGGAGGATTCTGACATCACGGCCAGCGGCGCTTCTGGTTGGACATTTGGTTACTCAAAGAATCCACCCGATGCATAAAAAAAAAGCCTGCGGCGCGTCGCGAGCAGTAGATCTATGTGTCAGAAAAGAGAGCTCGGCTCTTCGAGTCTCCAAGCTGTCGGCCCGAGTGCCGAATTTGTAACACCTATATTTCTTTTCTGTACATAAACTTTGTTTAACTCACCGTCGTCTCGTCCACTCGTCTATCAGCTCTGCGCAGAAGCAGTCGTGAGCTGAGAAACCTACGCTACCAAACGGCTGGTGAGCTTGCCGGTGCAGTTCGAAGCAGTGGCGCCTTCGGGACCGTGTTGGCGTCGCCGTCTTTCGAAACTGTGGTTGTAGCGGTGAGATTTGTGGCGCCCTTCATAACGTCGTTGAAGACGCGCTTTGTAACGCGACGCCACTCGTCCTTGGCTGCAAGCACGCGCAGCCGCTCCCGAATTGATGAGAATGGCGTGGCCCAGCGGTGACCCCATTGGAGGATTCTGACATCACGGCCAGCGGCGCTTCTGGTTGGACATTTGGTTACTCAAAGAATCCACCCGATGCACAAAAAAAGCCTGCGGTGCGTCGCGAGCAGTAGATCTATGTGTCAGAAAAGAGAGCTCGGCTCTTCGAGTCTCCAAGCTGTCGGCCCGAGTGCCGAATTTGTAACACCTATATTTCTTTTCTGTACACAAACCTTGTTAACTCTTCGTCATCTCGTCCGCTTGTCTATCAGCTCTGCGCAGAAGCAGTCCCGAGCTGAGAAACCTACGCTACCAAATAGATGGTTACCATGTCAGCGGAGATCGGAGCAGTGGCGCCTTCGGGACCGTGTTGGTGTCGCAGTCTTTCGTAACAGTGGTTGGCAGCTGTGGGATCGGCCGGCGTCAGCGACATCGATGCGGTGAGTGCCTGATGTTTTCTTTCCCCCCAGTTCACCAGACTACTCTAGCACAGGTTATAGTAGTTTAGAGAAGGGCTGTGTGAAGCATTAGAGTGAGCTTTGATCGTTTCAAGCAAAGTCGAAGTGGTTTGAAACCAAAGTTGAGGCCTGGGTAGATATCAAAGCACGACGCGAGGAGGCTGAAAGGCTAAAAGTTCGCGAGCGTGAGGAGGCCGAGAGGCAGGAGCACCTCGATTTGAAACAAATAGAATTGGCCATCCTACAGTGTTCGCAGGCGCCTAGCGTAGCTTCTTCGACAGTTCAGGGCAGCGGTTATAGAATTCGGGACCAACTGCCACCGTTCGTAGTAGGTGAGGACATGGCAAAGTATCTCGTCAAGTTTGAACACGTCTGTGAGCGAAATGCTTAGGAGCGGTCTCTTTGGGCGCAGAACCTGTTAAATCTTCTTCCCGGCGAAGTGTCCGACGTGATAACGTGCTTGTCAAGAGAGCGTTTGAGAGCTATGACAAGGTTAAGGAAGTGCTCTTGAGACGTTATAAGTTGTCACCCGAGGCTTTCAGGCAAAGGTTCCGGTATGCTAAAAGGGGAATGAGTCACACGTTGACTTCGCGTTTCGTCTTAAAGCCGATTTAATTGAATGGCTCAAGGGCGAAGGTGTTTATGACGATCGCGATAAAGTGGTGGAATGCATTGCATTGGAGCAATTCTACCACTGGATCTAGGAGGACGTCAAGCTTTGGCAGCAGGACAAACTTGGTGAAGTGCAGCTAAACAAGGCAACAGAGTTAGCTGAGGAGTAGTATACTCGCCGAAAGTTGCATAGCAGGGCAGTGCGCGGTTGAAAGGGTGAAAGGAAAGGGGGATTTTTAAAGAAACCTGATCAACGGAAACCGCTCCGCACCGTTATTTCAAGAAGGGCCCATTTCTGACGAAGGAAACGTCAAGGGAAGGGCAAACGGAAGCGGAGAAATCGAGTGCGGTTCCTAAACAGCGCACTGATACCGCACGGGCGTTTGAGTCACGGAAACCGCTAATATGCTACAACTGCAAAAAAGGGCACATCGCAATAAACTGTAAGCAAAAGTTTTCTTTCGCAACAACCCGAGAATCGGAAAAGAACATGCGGTTGTTAGAGTCGTATCTCCAAGAAAAAAAGTGTGAATGGGAAAACGTGTCGAGCACTTAGAGAATCAGCGACAACCATGGACGTTGTCTATGCTTCTTTGGTGTGTCCGGATGACTTTGCAGGAGAATGCGCGTGGATCAGGCAAGTCGCCGAGGAGCAGAGTGCTTCCTTACCAATCGCTACGGTTGTCATTTAAGACCCGTTCGGTGAGCTTCGCACCGATTTGGCTGTGTCTGCCGCGCTTCCTAATAGTTTTTCTTTTCTTTTCTCTAATAACTCAGAGCAGCTTGTCAAAGAGCAGGCTAAATCGTTCTTCTTCTACTTAGCGTACATGGCCCCCACGCGATCGCAAGCGCGGAAGCTTTCGCAGGTGCTTGATCTTGTTCAATGTGGTGGAGCATCAAGTGACCTTCGCGGTGAGTTGACGGAACCTCAGAGAGGAAATTCTCCGTGTGAGTAATTTATTTATTTATTTATTTACAATACCTTACAGAGCCCTCAAGGGGCATAGTGTAAGGGGGGCGGTACAGATAATATGTTAGAAAAATACATACACGTAATATCTACACATACATAGGCAAATAATGAATATAATAGAAAGTGCAGTTCTACATGAACATGTAAGCAAAATACATACTAGAAAAGTGAGTACAGTATGTGAAGGTGAAATACAAAAATAACTATTATGACAGTAACTACAACCTAGCAATAGTTCAAAAACATCGGCAACAGTCCTAGAAACACTGATGATTACGAAGATGCGATAGAGCAGTTTTTGGTGCATAAGTATTTTTTAAGAGTACGATAGAACTTTGTGTGGTCTTGTTCTGACGCAAGATCATCTGGCAAATCATTCCACAAACGAATAGCTCGTGGAAGAGCCGACTGGTTGAAAGCGTTAGTATTGCCGTACATGCGTGACAAGCTAAAGGTGTTATGTAGTCTGCTCGAAGTTCGATGTGCTAGATTAAGGTGAACAGATGGCATCATGCTGGTGTGGATGCATTTGTAAAATAGTGATAAAAGTGAGATGTCGCGGCGAATTTTCAGTGGCTCGAGTGCAAGGCTATGTTTAATCTGTGTTACGCTGGACGGGTAGCTGTGATTACTCGCTATGAATCGACTAGCTCTGTTCTGCATACATTCTAACTTATCTATGAGGTATTGTTGATATGGTGACCGAATAGAGGATGCGAACTCCAGTTGAGGACGGATTAGAGCAAGATAAGCCAGTTTGCGCACATCAGAGGGAGCACTGTATAGATTTCGGCACAGAAAACCTAATGATCCTGATGTGTTGGCACAGATAGATGTGATATGTGTGGACCACGAAAGTGTAAAAGTTAAGTTTATGCCTAGGTATTTGTAATGATCAGTGCGTTATACTATGCTATTATCGATTTTGTATTGGCTATTAAAGTTATCACGTTTGCGACTAAAGGTGATTAGTTTGCATTTGGAAACATAAAGTGTCATCTGCCATGTTTTACACTACTCAATTATATGCTCGAGGTCTCTTTGAAGAATTAGATTATCGCTATTTTTTCGTATGGGACGATAGATAATGCTGTCATCGGCAAATATACGCATACCTGAGGATATGTTGTCAGACAGGTCGTTAATGTAGATGAGGAAAAGTAAGGGACCAAGAACACTGCCCTGTGGTACACCAGAGGAAACGTAACAGACTGATGAAGAGTGATTGTTGGCGATATTGAACTGTTGGCGGTTAGTTAGGAAGTTTCTGAGCCATGTTAGCGTGAGTGAATCAAGTTTTAGTGATGACAGTTTTAATATCAAGCGACAATGAGCAACACGATCGAATGCCTTTGCAAAATCAAGAAATAAACAGTATGTCTGTACATTACTGTTCATGTTAGAATGTAGGTCGGTGGTGAACTAAAAGAGTTGAGTTTCGCAAGAATGACCCTTTCGGAACCCGTGCTGGTTTGAGAAAAAGAAATTGTTAGATTCTAGATGCGCATAAATGTTAGAAGCTAAGATATGCTCAAGAATCTTGCAACATATGCACGTCAAGGAAATGGGGCGATAATTTCCAGGTGAACTTTTACTACCACTCTTATGAACTGGCACTGCCTTCGCTATCTTCCAGTCAGAAGGCAACATTCCTGTAGCGAGCGACTGCCGAAAAATGTGAAACAGGATATTGCCAGACACATAAACAGTGATCTTTAATATTTTTGAATTGATATTGTCAATACCAGAATATGATGACATCTTCAGATTTTCAATAATATTAACTATGCCTTCAATTGTGATATCTATAGGTGAAATGAATGAGTAATCGCGTTCAACAATTTCTGGAAGATGAACATGCTCGCTAGTAAACACGGATGAAAAGAATGAATTAAAGACATGAGGACAATCAGTGTTGGCAAAAGGAGTGTTATTTGCATCGTGTAATAAAATGAAGTTATCGTCACGATCAGGACTTATTACTTTCCAGAATTTTTTCGGATTAGATTTTAGGAGTGAAGGCAAATCCTCGGAATAGTATTTATTTTTCGCAGTTGGAATTTCGTGGCAATATTTTTTTAGGCATTCCTCGTATCTATCCCAAGACGTTTGTGGACGCGAATTTTTTGCAGACCGATAAAGCCGCTTCTTTTTGTTTCTAAGTCTGCGCAAAGACTTGGTGAACCATGGATTAGTTTTATCATTCGTAATCGTTATCAACGGCACGTGTTTTTCTATTAGGGCTGAAATCGCATTCTTCAAAAGAACCCAGTTTTCCTCAAATGAGCGACTGTAAAAGGAAGGCAGCAGCACATTGTCAAGAAAAGACTGAAGTTTCCTGTTAATGGCTACGTAATCGGCTTTATTATAATCTCTAATTTTCTTTGATTCGGTTCCTGCAAAAGGTGGCAAGATAGAAAGATCAACTTGAAGCAGTTTGTGGTCACTAAAGCCATTCAAATAGTTTATGTGGTCTATAGTTTCAGGTGCAGTTTGAACCGCGAGTTGAGTGAGTGACGACCTGAGCCAAATGAAAGTCTAAAGTTAAGGTAATGATGTCAGTTGAGTACTTACAAGAAGATGACAGCTGCTCCCAGTCAATAAATGGTAGATTGAAATCACCGAATAAATAAACGATGCGAGCCTCACAGATTTCGATGGCAGAATTAATGCTGCTGCGCAACTCTTCTAAGAAAGAATGATGACAATCGGGCGGACGATAACAGCTGCCGAGCAACATCCTTGTGGAATGGATTGTGCAAACTACCCATATAATTTCAATCTTATAATGGGAAGCGATGACATAAGACGTGATGGTTTTTTTAACAGCTATAAGAACACCACCACCCCTCTGTCTGGACGATCGTTTCGATAGACGTTGTATCTGTTAGCATATGTAAAAATCTCATTGTCACTGATGTCAGCGTTAAGCCATGTCTCAGTGAAGACAAGAATATCAGAAAGGCTATCATCGATATAAGATGACACTATTTCATGTTTGGATAAGATGCTTCTAATATTAGTGAATGATACTGTTAGTGATAGAGGAGTGCAAGGCTTATGCAGGTCCGGCTTCCTAAACGTTTGTACGTGTCCTTCTAGCTATCTGCCTGAGCGTATAACTGACTTAGAGACGGCGTCATAGACGTAAATAACGTTTTCGATGCGCAGCTTGTCCACTACAAGCCTAAATGGCTTATTTTAGGTTCTGGCAAATTCTATCAGCTTTCTGCGGGTCTGTCGCGTTGCCAATGAAAAATATTCGCGTATTGAAAACGTAGTGCCTTTCAGATTTCGGGCACGCGACAAGATTTGGTCCCTATCTTTGAAAAAGGTAAGTTTGGCAATGATTGGTCGACACTTTTCTTTATCATGTTTACCCAGTCTATGAACCCTTTCATACTGAGTACCAGTGAGTGTAAGCTGCAATTTTCCAGAACAAAACTTAATAATTTTCCGTTCAGAAGCTGCCCAATCCTATTAGCATTGTCTTCCAAACCGAAAAAAAGTAGGTTGGATCGACGCATCCTATTTTCCGCTTCATCACATCGTGATGATATTGATGTAAGCTGATCCGTAAATCCTCGCAATGTGTCGGCAGGTGTGGCCTTAGAACTCATACCTGCTGAAGACTGTGCCTCTTCAAGTGATACCACTTTTGTACTTAGGCGTTTAATCTCATGTACAGTTGACTCCAGCTTTTCAGACATATCGCGAAGAGCTGGTTCGGTACTGTCCTTAGCCGCAATTCCGGTGGCCTGAACCTTTTCCAACGCATCGACCTTTAGCCTTAGTTGCTTCATTTCGTCGAGGACTGTATTATGTTGCGTTACCAAAGCAGCGTATTCATCTTTGTGTTCCCGTACAGTTTCCAGTGCCTGGGCGAATGCGTCAGCCTCCGCCTTCGACATAGGCACTTGGTTTACCTCAACGTCGCCCGCAAGCAATGTGAGCAGTCACTCGAGCGGCCCGTCGCCGAAGTGACTGGCTCGGTTTCCGAAGCAGGAGGAGACGACATGGCGCTATTGAGTCAGAGTGAGGGGGTTGCAACGCTCTCGCCTGTAGCGGAAAAATTGGAGTGAGCTGTCGAGGGTTGATTGAGAAACGCTCATTTGAGAGCAGCGTGAGGACTCCCGATTAAAGCGCTAATGGAAAGCGTAAACTTGAGAAAAAAGAAGAAGAATGTTTCTTTTCTTGAGAAAGCAGGAATCCTGTGTCAGTGCTACACAAATGCGCAAGGTCGCAAGTATGAGCAGCTTTTGGTGCCCCAAAAGTGCCGTCGCCACCTATTGGAACTGGCGCATGAAAACGCGTGGGCCGGGCATCTCTGCGTAAAAAAAAGACCAAGGCTAGAGTCTCAGTACTATTTCAACTTTAATCACAATAATCACCTCCGAAAGCTTCGCCCCTTAATTATCTTCAAGCAGCTTCAAATGCAGTGATTTGTTTACATGTGGGTCTAACCACCAAAAAAATTCATTGTGATTGACTGCAGTAGGAATTGTACAGAAAAAAGGTTAAAGTATTAAAGATGCAGCTCGAGGGGCAAGCTGGGCGCTCACTTCGTCTTCACGAGAGCGTGAAGACAATGCAGTAGGACGCTTACACAGAAATTGTTTTAAAATATGTATTCAAGGGATCTTGCTCACGTGTCCTATAATGATACAGCGTAAAGAAAACGGGCTAAGTAGTTCAAAGAACCCCCGGGATGTTTCGCTTGTTAAATGCGAAGCAATTCTTGTCGAACTTCAGCGATTTTGAGCGTATCTATCTATCTATCTATCTATCTATCTATCTATCTATCTATCTATCTATCTATCTATCTATCTATCTATCTATCTCTATCTAGCTGCTTACGTTTGGGTGCTCTCGTGTTCACCCGATTTACTTGGCGTGAACCAAAATTAGCATGAGAGGCTAAGATGGTTTGACGAATATGACGCGCTTATCAATACGTGAATAATGTCACAATCCTGTCGCGAACGTCGTCGAACACTTCCCGCCAGACAGTGGCACATACCCACAGGTGGGTATGCGCCGCTGGTATATGGGTATGTGCCAAAGGTGATAGACAATTGGTGTCTGCTCAGGAACGACGAGAACACACATGGGCAGTTTTAATGCGCGAGTGTCAAGAAATACCCAATGTCGGTAGTGTCGACCCGACGAGTCTCAGCTGGGACCGAACCCAAGAATTCTGGGTGCCATTGAGGCATTTTACCACAGAGCTACGCCAAATCTCGGAACTAATTTTTAAATAGACGCTAATCTTCGTGAAACGCTAATAGTGGTTCCAGTTCTGCGTACCCAATTTTTTAAACATTACATATGTACAATTTTTTATACAGCCGTCACGTCGGGTTAACGTCAGATGTGGTTAGTTGCCATGCGCTGAAATTGATTTATGTTGCAGTGTCCAGGGCAAGCATCTTCGCGAGCATCAGCGCTTCATATCTGCTAATGGTGTTGCTAATACGCATGCTCCAGTTGGTATCTAAGCGCAAGTGCGAACAACTGGCTATATAAACATCTGTAGCTCATTAACATATGTCTGTGTGTGCGAAATTTGAACATTAATTTAGTGTCATTTCATGACGTGTTGCTCAATCAAAAAAATTCAACACGGTCAGCTTTCTTTCGCATGCTTCGTATAACGTGAATTCTCAGGTACGTGGGATCTGCCAATTTTTTTTCTTGCTTTATGGCCTAGCACGCACTTGAATAGAAGGCCGACAGTACGGGATTGAATACGAAACCACTAAATTGTCGTTCTAGACAGTATGAACGGTCTCTTGAAATCATACTCATGGAACCGTCCGACAGCGTTCCTGTACCTCAGAAAATGACTGACATTTTCACGTACAACGAGCAAAGGACCAACACAAACCACACCAACACTTCCTGCAGATCGTCGTATACGGAATCATGGACGCTGTCGAGCAGTTTTCTTTATACGGCATAAAGACAGCCACCTCGGCAGTGTATTCGAAAACAATAGACATCATCGATACACGCCGCGTTCTGCACTTGCATCTTCGTTTTGGCAGGAGTCACCACGCTGTAGTGCCGCGGCTGCATCTGCACTTGCTGAACTGCTGCTGCGCGCCCACAGCAACACTGGCACCACCGTGACAATTTTCAAAAGTAGTGCAGGCAGTGCAAGCAAAACTGAAGATACCCGGAGTATAGTATAAAAGGTTTGTGCTTTTAGTTGCTTTATATTGTTCTGTCGCAATTATGCTTCACATTGCTTACCTGTTAAAATTTTTAGCGTCTGACATTCAGTTGTTTCCCAGTGACGGACACCGGGGAGCGGCTGTAGCTGGGGGTCATTTCGTCATTTTACGCAAGAGGCCGCGTTCCGTCGCGGTGGCAGTTGGACGCATGTCACGTCACCCCTGTCACAAATGGTGAATGTTGCAAAATTTCGACAAATATCCTCCAGAAACTGATACAATTAAGCGTTTCAGCGAAATCACCCGTAACCTCTGGATACCTATTTCATACAGGTAGGCCCATTTTTTTCGGTAATTTACAACTGATGGAACTTCACTGGACACCTTAGTTCGGCTGGGTCCGTCTCCGATCAGACACGCCCGGGCTCCTAAGCCATGGTAGCATCCACAAAAACAGGCTATGAACCCGATGTAATGGTAAGTTTAAATCGAGGCCGCAGAAGCACGGCAAGACCCTATACCGCATGAAGACGAGTATCTACAGATTATGGTTCGCTAAATCGAAGAGAAGCTCGTTGATAAGAAGACCCAAGGTTCGAGGGTCATCGCCAAGCCACGGGGTCACAAAGCAGGATCGACATCCACAGCTTGCGGCGAGTCCCTGCGGCCGCTGGTGTCGTGGAAGTGAACACACACACCTCAGATCCGGCCAGACAAGTTGGTGATTGTGCTTAAACCAAGAATAGTCATGGATCTTCACGCTGCGCGTGTCTCAGGCGGCATCGGCAACACAGTGCAACGCTTCACCGGCAGTACCTCGTACGCTGGTACGAGTGTGGCCGATGTCAGAGCAAAACATGGTTGTTGTGGGTGTGAAAATAGAAAGCTTGACCTCGATGGTCATCGGAGACGTCACGCTGACGATAGAGGGCCACAAGGTACTGTTGCAATGACATTTAAAACCGGCCACAGAAACCTGCAAGGACGTCGTCACCATCGCAGGCAGTGAAACTTCGGAACCCCTTCAACGCAAGCTCGAATAAATTGACGGCGAAATTCTGTATGTGCGAAAACTAAGAAGATATAACATTGCACTGGTCACCTTTCAGAGACATCGTCCTGTAAGGTTAATTCACTACTGCTCTGAATATGTGTAAGTGCGCTACTACAAATAAACTGTTCCGGAGTCCTACCAGTGTGGGGAGTGTTAGCAGTGTGGGGAAGTTCTACCAGTGTGGGGAAGTTATTAAAACCAATGTAGTGTAAATAAGAAGAAAGAAGAGTGGGTGAAAAAATAACTTGCCGCAAGGCAAAGATATTTTTTCGCCTACTTTTCTATTTTTTTATTTACAATTCATTGGTTCTAATACCTTCCCCTATACATTCCTTGACATTACTGTCTGTTAAATCTCAATATTATTGTGTCGAAACACGTAAAAAAGAGCCCTTAGGTATACAACTCATTCACTTATATATATTGTCGCGAGAGGAAACGATAGGCAGGAACTCGAAGTGGAGGACTGTTTACTCAGCCAGAGCTGCCATTGACTTCTTCGCTCTCGTCTTCTGCCACCAACACAGCGTGGCATTACCCTCTCCCCAATGAAAAAAGAGAAGAAGAAGCATCGAATGAATGCCATGGCTCCAAAAAACAACGAAAGGTAGTAAGAAATGTTTGTGTCCATTGAAAAGAAAAAAGGATGAAATGAAAAATAAAGAGGCAACAAAGTAATGTGCAATTGTCTTGAAGGATATTGCCACATCACAAAGTTCTTGTCTTGCAGTCAACGAGAATAGTACGGCTTCATCCTGGAGACGTGAACCACATCCGAGGATCGGGGTCTGCGAGAACGGTGTGACGTGTCTGCTGGGACAACTTCGTAGTTCACTTCTCCGAGGCGATGAAGAACTCGGTAGGGTCCGAAGTACCGACATAACAATTTTTCTGAGCGTCCACGTTGACGTATAGGAGTCCAAACCCAGACTAGGTCTCCGGGTTCGTATACTACTGCTCTGTGGTGGGTGTTGTACCGGAGAGCATCTTGATTTTGCCGCGATAAAATGCGAAAGCGCGCCAGCTGCCGGGCGTCTTCGGCACGCTGAACAAATACATCTGCGTCCGGGGCGATCGTGTCCGGCAGAGTTGGTTGCAGCATGGTGTCAAGCATTGTGGTGACGTCGCGGCCGTAAACCAGACGAAAAGGAGCAAAGCCGGTGGTTTCCTGCAAAGCCGTATTGCAGGCAAATGTTATATACGGGAGGATTTCATCCCAATTCTTCTGATCCTTGGCGACATACATCGAAATCATATCTGCAATCGTTTTGTTAAGACGTTCGGTTAACCCGTTAGTCTGTGGGTGGTACGCAGTTGCTGTTCAGTGCGTCGTGCCGCTCAGCAACAGGATCTGTCGGAGCAACTGTGCCGTAAAAGCAGTACCACGATCTGTGATGACGACAGCGGGAGCACCGTGGCGGAGAACGAGGTTCTTGATGAAGAAGTCAGCCACCTTGGAAGCAGTTGCTCGCTGGGCGGCTTGTGTTTTGCAGTATCTGGTCAAGTAATCGGTGGCAACCACAATCCAGCGGTTACCAGCCGTAGACTTCGGAAATGGGCCGAGTAAATCCATCCCGACCTTTTCAAAAGGTTCGTGGGGAGGTCGCAAAGGCTGAAGCAGACCGGCTGGTTTCGTCGTTGGAGTTTTGCGGCGCTGACAGGCTGTGCATGTCTTGACGTACTGCTGGACGGTTTTCGTAAGTTTCCGCCAGTAGTATTTGTTTTTGATCCGCGCCAGAGTACGCGCGAAGCCAAGATGCCCTGACGATGGCTCGTCGTGACTAGCACGCAAAACATCATCGCGGAGAGCAGCAGGAACGACGAGGAGGTAAACAGTTTTCGTTGAGTGAAAGTTGCGCTCGTAGAGGATGCCTTGGCGTAAACAGAAAGATGACAAATCACGCGCGAACTGATGTGGGGGTTGTGGGCGACGTCCCTCAAGGTATTCGATCAGTGGTTGCAATTCTAAGTCTTCGCGTTGCTGCTCAGCCACGTTTAATGATGCGAGAATAGCAAGGCAGCTGAAGTCTTCATCATTGCCTTCTTCAGCGACCTCGACGGGTGCGCGGGAAAGACAGTCAGCGTCGGTGTGTTTCTGGCCAGACTTGAAAACCATCGTTATATCAAACTCTTGTAACCGAAGGCTCCATCTTGCGAGACGGCCCGAAGGATCTTTCAGATTCGCTAGCCAGCAGAGAGAGTGGTGGTCACTTACAATTCGGAAGGGGCGTCCGTACAAGTAGGGCCTGAATTTCGTTATGGCCCATACAACCGCCAGACATTCTTTTTCAGTCGTCGAGTAGTTCTTCTCCGCAGATGACAACGTGCGGCTAGCGTAGGCGATGACGCGTTCCACGAAATCTTGATATTGCACGAGAATAGCTCCGAGGCCAAGGTTGCTCGCGTCAGTGCGGACTTCTGTGTTTGCTTCGGTGTCGAAGTGACCTAGGATCGGTGGCGTTTGTAGACGTTGTTGAAGGTCGCGGAAAGCGCTGGATTGTTTGGGACCCCAGACGAAGGCGACGTCATCCTTGACGAGTTGTTGTAGAGGGTCGGCGATTTTCGAAAAGTTTGGCACGAAGCGGCGGTAATAAGCACAAAGTCCCAGAAAGCGGCGTACATCAAGCTTTGTTTTCGGTATCGGGAACAAAGCAACTGCCATAGCCTTGTCAGGATCGGGGCGAACACCACTGCTGCTGACAATGTGGCCAAGGAATTTCAGTTCCTCATATCCAAAACAACACTTTTCCGGTTTCAGAGAGAGGCCGGCAGTGCGAATAGCCAGAAGAACCGCCTCAAGCCGCTCAATGTGCTGTTCAAAAGTTGTAGAAAAAACGACTACGTCGTCTAAATACACTAAACAAGAGTACCACTTCAATCCACATAAAACTGTGTCCATCATTCGTTGGAACGTAGCTGGAGCGGAGCACAGGCCAAAAGGGAGTACTTTAAATTCATAGAGACCGTCCGGTGTAATAAACGCTGTTTTTTTCTCGGTCCCGTTCATCTACTTCAATCTGCCAATATCCGCTACGGAGATCCATGGAAGAGAAGTAACGGGCGTGTCGCAGGCGATCCAAGGAGTCATCAATACGAGGAAGAGGATATACGTCTTTTTTCGTTATCTTGTTCAGTTTGCGGTAGTCGACGCAGAATCGTAATGAACCATCTTTCTTTTTAACCAGAACAACTGGTGACGCCCAAGGACTAGTCGATGGTTGAATTACGTCGTCGTCGAGCATTTGTTTTACTTGATGACGTATAGCATCTTGCTCCTTCTGCGACATGCGGTAAGCATGTTGGCGCACGGGTTGCACGTTGGGCTCAGTGATAATTCTGTGCTTGATTAAAGGAGTCTGCCGGACTTTCGAAGTAGTGGCAAAACAGTCACTAAAGGATGAGAGGAGACTGAGGAGCCTTGCCCTCTTAGGTTCTTCCAACTGGCGATTGACGTTGAGGCGACTAGTCACGTCAGTATCGAAGCTGTTCTCAGTCGAGATTATCGTAATCAAAGGGAAGGCGTCCAAATCATCCAATGCCTCCAAGTAAGCTATGGTTGTGCGTTTCGCAAAATGCCTGTGTTCTCCACTGAAGTTCGTAACTAAAACCATAGTCTGGCCATTTCGCAGTTGAATGAGGCTTCGAGCAATTGCCACTTCCCTATCAAGCAATAACGTCAGGTTACTTTCGGCGATGCCCGTAATCGACTGCTCCCGTGGACACTCAACAAGCACGAAGATACTACTGCGAGGTGGCAACGTGACGCAATCATCGACTACGCGTAAGGCCACGCCACGATGTTCGTTCTCGATGTCGGAATCTGGAGAAACACAGTTAACAAAACTGACGAACAAATCACGCAGATTAATTATCGCTCTATACTCTTGCAGAAAATCCATGCCCAAAATGACCGGCCGAGAACAATTGGGCAGTACAAGGAATGATGCTACAAAAGCCGACGCACAAATCTCAAGCCTGGCGGTGCACCATCCTATTGGGGATACGAGGTGTCCTCCAGCGGTGATTAGTTGAGGGCCGTCTCACGTTGTCAGCACCTTGTGTAGACGGGTGGCCAATGAAGCACTCATCACCGAGTAATCAGCTCCCGTGTCGACAAGCGCAGTCACCGGATAACAGTCTACGGAAACAGTAATGGCAGCGGACGTTCTGTTGGCGGTTTCACAAACAGGCTTTAACGGCACGTCGTAAGGCAGCGGCGGAGGGTATTTGTCGGTTCGCATGACAGCGGCCTCACCTCCGGAGGTCGCCGTTTTCAGTTTCCCCGGCGTGGGCTTGCGCCACTGACACCAGGGGACCCAAAGGCGGGTCGGGCGCGGTGCGTTGATGTGGACGGACGGGGTGATGGTGACCGCGACTGTCGTCGCGGCGGGACAGGGGCGTGATGACTACCCTCCAAGTAATCCGCAATTTCCTGTGGGCGCTCACCGTAGCGTGGACAACGAGCATCTGGGTGGAATCCGCGTAGGCCTATTCGTCGGTAGTAACAGTCGCGGTACATGTGTCCAACTTCGCCACAATGGTAGCACAAAGGACGATTGTCGGGTGCATGCCAGACGGTGGACTTCCGCGGGCCAGGACGAAAATCGGTCTGAGAAGGCAGGCGACGGGCTGGACTTTGAAAGCGTCTGGGGGTCCCGGTAGGTGCATGAACAAAATGTGCCGTCGGTGGCGTAGAGACGCGTAGGGCATCCGCGTAGGAAAGCGTGGGAGGTTCGACTTGCGATGGTGATGCAGAGTGAACGAACTGCCTGATTTCGTTCCGAACGACGTCCGTAAGAGCAGCGCTACTGGGAGGGGACGCTGCATAAAATTTCCGAAGTTCTTCTCGTACAACTTGCCGTACGAGTTCTGTGAGGACCTCCCTGTTATCACCTCCTGGTATAAGCGAGCACGCAGCGGACATGGCCGTCTGACGCTCATACTGCGACACCCGCTGCCGAAGCATGCGCTCCATAATTGTGGCCTCACGTATGAACTCGGACACGGTCGTAGGAGGGTTGCGCACAAGGCCCGCAAAAAGTTGCTCCTTTACGCCTCGCATTAGCAGGCGCACTTTCTTGTCTTCTGGCATGTGGGGGTCAGCCCGTCGAAACAATCGCGACATTTCTTCGACAAACATGGCGACGCTCTCGTTCGGCATTTGAAATCGCGAAGAGAGTGCCTGCTCCGCTCTCTCTTTCCGTTCGGGGTTACTGAACGCCTCGCGAAGCTGCCGATGGAACTCCTGCCAACTTGTGAATGAGGTTTCGTGGTTCTCATACCACACTCTTGCCGCGTCTAAGAGGGAGATATACACGTTCTTCAACTTACGGCGATTGTCCCAGTCGTTGATGGCAGTGACCCGGTCGAAACGGTCAAGCCAGTCTTCGACATCCTCACCGGCATCCCCGTGGAATGGGTTGGGTGTGCGAGGCGTGTTGATGACACAGGGTACGCTAGCGAGTGGGTCATGCTCGGTTTGGGTTGCGGATGTGGCAAACATTGTCCTCAAGGAACTTGCCAAGGGGCCGTACTGTGGTGGTAGTCCTTGAAGGCGGTGGCTGCTTCGATAGATATCAGCAGATGCCTGGTCACTGGCGGTGGTTGCTTCTGGTTCAGGACCAGCAGGCATAAGACGTTGCAGTACAGTACCCTGCACGTCCACCAGTCTGTCGCGAGAAGAAACGATAGGCAGGAACTCGAAGTGGAGGACTGTTTACTCAGCCAGAGCTGCCATTGACTTCTTCGCTCTCGTCTTCTGCCCCCAACACAGCGTGGCAATATATACATACATATATATATATATATATATATATATATATATATATATATATATATATATGTGTGTGTGTGATGCTATGATGAATGGGAGACGTGGCGTGGCTCATACACCATGTTTATTCTATTGTCACTTCTTCCTTCTCTGCCTCTACTACCCATCGCTTGATACGTCACACGATTCCCCCTCCCCCCAAAAGATGGCACTGGTTACAAACTATAACAAATTAAAGAAGTGAATGAACAAAACAATGCCCAAATTCACAGTTTCACGTCCAAACGGAGTTCCACAATCTCACTAAATCTTCAAGGCCGATTGAGCAATCCAATGAATTTTATGACAACTCTGGTGGGCGAGGTTGACTGTTGCGTTCTGGCCAACTGAAGCACACCTTGAACGTAGAAATCACTGATGACACAGCGATTCTTATCATGAATGAACAAGGGTCGAAGTAATTGTAGCATTTGAGAGTCGGATGTCGTAGGCAGGAAGTTCTCCGTCGTAGACGCTGCTTTCTGTGTCATAGCTGAGACAGAACGAGTGCTTGCAGCCTGCATGTGCGAGAACCGAAGCTGATGGTATGATGCCTTTGTTCCTTCATTGTAAATGTGGTAGCTGCACGTCTCTTTCGTAGCTTTCTGTGGTCTTCTCTCAGTTTGTTGAATCGCAGGCACGGCGTTGAGAACTGGTGCAGAAAATTTTGTCGACGTTGCTTTCTGCTAAGATGGCTTAGGCATCGACTTCGTCTTTGCTTCTTTAATTGATGTTGTCTCTGATGATCTTTCAGCCACAAGTGTACTCGTGAGGAGGTTTCACTTGATCGTTGTTCTTGTTCGAGTAGCCGTTGCAGTTCTTGGAGTTGGTGGAGTTGTCTTTGTTGAAATTGCTCGTCTTCTTGTAAAAGTTCGTCAGATAGGCCTCTTTCAGGAACATGAATCCGCTTTTCTTTAGATGGTGATGTGATCAGTAGATTGTCGGTAGTCGACACTGTACTCCTAGGCTTGTCCTGCGATGAAAGCAGCGTTACAGACTGATGAGGACGCTCCCAAGATGGTTGTGAGTCATCCTTGATTGTAAATGCTTCTGTCAGTTGACAATGCACCGGCGTTGGTGGATGCGAAATTCCTGCAGTGCTTTGACTCACATGTGTGTTGTCACTTAACGATGAGAGCACTACAGACATGGCTTCAGGTGGTTCTGATGGCATATGTTTTTCTTTTTGCAGCGTAGTTAGGCTGACAATGTCTGTCGAACGACCCTGGTCCGGAACGTCATGGTAGGGGCTGGTATTGTGAGGATTCACTAGCTCGTCACGCGTGAATTCCGTCGCACGCTCGAAACCGTCTGGGCCTTGTGTGTGACACGAAGCATCAAGGAATTCGGGGGGTTCAGTAAAATGTGAAGTGTTGTGGTGCAGTGAACACGTTGAAAATGCCGATTTCATTGTTCTTGGGAAAGCCGGCTTTAGGTTTAGTCTTTTGCCGAAATGGTCTAAATTCCTTTCCGTATACGGAGGCTTTACCTTGTCTGTTGCGACGTGCAAGTTACCAGTCGGTGTTCGAATGCGTGACGTTTTTTCGGAAGAGTCATATTGCCACGTTCCATTTCCCAAGTTTTTGTTATCGTCCCAAAACACCACACGATTCTTAGCGCAAACCGCGCCTGAAGTTTTCTAGAAGGTTCCGGACTGTAGTAGATCATTTCGATAAGATCACGCCCACTGTGCGAACGGTACAGATTGTTCTGGAAGCTACGCCACCGCCAGCGATAACGCTAGAACATTCGACGGCAAGAGTATAAATGCCGACGCGCTTCGCCGCTTGTCAGTTGTTGATCGAAGGCCGACGCTCCGTTCGCCGCTATCAGTCCGAGACTGCTATCTGTGCGAGACTACTGCTGTAATTGGACTTTCCGTTTACCGGGCACAGGTTCGCCCAAATAAACAGTTAAACCCGAACACGAAGTCTCCTGTCTTCGACCACGTCACGACCCCGTGACATCTGGTGGAGGTGCTGCTTCGTTCATGTACCGGACGCCCCCGTCAAGCCGTGAACCCAGCCCACGTCGCGGAGAAGACACCGACGCCAACCAGGAGCAGCGAAGACGCCGCCGACAGCAAGGGCTACCACCGGAGTACGGGCTTCTAGAAGACAAGGCGCGGAAGACCAAGGCCATGACTGCGACTGCAGCGACAATGACAACCGCCGCATCCCAGCCCACGATGGTCATGCATCAACCCAGGGAACCACCAATTTTCTATGGGTCATCGTTCGAAGACCCGGAGACCTGGCTGGAAACATACGACCGTGTGGCCGCCCTCAACCACTGGGACAACGAAGAAAAGCTCCGTCGTGTGTACTTCTACCTGGAAGACACCGCAAGGACCTAGCTAGAGAATCATGAGTCCACGCTCCGAACGTGGGATGTCTTCTGCGGCGCATTTCTGCAAACGTTCGCGAGCGTCGCTCGCAAAGAAAGGGCCGCTGCTCAACTAGAGACCCGGGTTCAGCTCCCAAATGAGAAGGTTGGAATTTTCACAGAGGAGATGACCCGCCTATTTCGTCACGCTGACCCAGACATGCCTGAGGAGAAGAAAGTTCGTTTCCTCATGCGAGGGGTCAAACAGGAGCTCTTCGCGGGACTAATGAGAAATCCACCGAACACCGTCCAAGAATTTGTATCCGAGGCGACCACCATCGAAAAAACCCTTGACATGCGCACCAGACAGTATAATCGTCGCCTGACTGCAGACTGCGCTGCTGCTCAAGCCAGTAACTCCGGAGACCTGCGTGAAACGATCCGAGCGATCGTGCGGGAAGAGCTGCGCAAGCTGTTGCCTTCGGCGCAGCCTCAAGTGGATTCAATGGCCGACATTGTGCGAGAAGAAGTTCGGCAATCGCTTCAACTTGCCCACGCATCGCTGCCCGAGCCCGCAGCTATGAGCTATGCCGCTGCACTGCGCCACAACGCTCCTCCCCGTCCACGCCAAAACGCCACCCCGTCGCACTTCCGTCGACAGACGCCACCGCCGCCACCACCCCCACCAAAGTCATACCGTTCGCCAGCGGCCCAGCGCAGTGCACCAAGGAAGACTGACGTCTGGCGCACCCCTGACCATCGCCCGCTGTGCTACCACTGCGGCGAGGCCGGACACACATACCGCTGTTGCCAGTACCGACAGATGGGACTGCGTGGCTTCGCCGTCAATGCACCGCGTCCACAGCCAGGAGAACGACCACGTGACATCGCCGACTACATGACAGCAACTCGGTGGACACCACGAAGCCTTTCGCGTTCGCCGTCGCCCAGCCGCCGCGCGTCACCGCACCACCGGCAGTACTCTGGCCCAACGCGGGGCCGGTCTCCTAGCCCATATCCGGGAAACTAAGGGCAGCAACCGGTGGAGGTGCGGTTGCTGTGCGACGAACTACCGAAGATCCTCCGACGACGACGACGCCGCGACGGAGCTTTCCGAACACAACGCCAACCAGGCAAAGCCCTGATGGCGAAAGCTCACTTACCGAAGGTGGCCTGACGACGCAACATGGAAGCAGCGGAACAAGCCGACGCAGCCGTGACCCGACGCCACGCCCTAACTGTAATGCGAGACGGCGAACTAGCGACCTCGACGTTCTTATCGACGGCCACAGTGTGACCGCTCTCGTCGATACTGGAGCCGACTATTCTGTCATCAGTGGGTCGTTCGCCGCGAAGTTAAAGAAAGTTAGGACAGCTTGGAAAGGCCCTGAAATCCGCACAGCTGGAGGTCATCTCGTAACGCCTGCAGGAATCTGCACAGCGAGAGTCACCATTAACGGCCGTATTTATCCTACAGACTTCGTAGTCCTACAGGGTTGCTCGAGAGATGTCATCCTTGGCATGGACTTCTTATGCCTCCATGGTGCTGTCATCAACTTAAAAACAAAGTCGATAACGTTATCCACAGAAGAAGCACTACCGACGCGCACGCCGTCAGGACACCATGCCTTGAATGTGCTGGAAGAACAAGTCACCATTCCGCCTCGCTCAAGCGTCATTATTTCAGTTGGCGCTCCTAAATCACCTGACTTGGAAGGCGTCGTTGAAGGCAGTCAGCATCTGTTGGTCACCCGAAATATTTGCGTCGCAAGAGGAATTGCAGAGCTGCGGGGAGGCAAAGCAACGGTTATGCTCACGAATTTCAGCAGTGAGTACAAACATGTGAACAAAGGAACAACGGTCGCATACATCGAAGAAATTGTCGAAGCCACCAGTGCTTTCGCCCTCGCCGATTCTGCGGAACCCGCTCAGAGGAACCAAGCCCCTCCCATAGCTTTCGACGTCAATCCCAGACTTCCGAACTATAAGCAAGAACAGCTCAAGGCCCTGCTCCTGCAATACGAAGATTGCTTTTCGTCGTCATCAAAAATTCGGCAGACCCCAATCACGAAACATCGCATCATAACCGAAGAAAATGCTAGACCACTCCGTCAGAGTCCGTACAGGGTTTCGACGCGAGAACGTGAGGCCATGAAGAGACAAGTTGATGAAATGCTGTGGGATGACATTATCCAGCCGTCCAAGAGTCCATGGGCATCCCCCGTGGTGTTAGTGAAGAAAAGGGATGGGACCCTACGTTTCTGCGTCGATTATCGCCGCCTGAACAAAATCACAAGAAAGGACGTGTATCCCCTCCCACGAATAGACGACGCACTTGATCGGCTCCATAACGCCAAGTACTTTTTGTCAATGGACCTCAAGACTGGCTATTGGCAAATCGAAGTCGACGAAAGAGACCGAGAAAAGACGGCGTTTATAACACCGGACGGCCTCTTCGAGTTTAAGGTGATGCCCTTCGGCCTTTGCTCAGCGCCTGCAATGTTTCAACGCGTTATGGATACAGTACTGGCAGGATTGAAGTGGCAGACTTGCCTTGTGTACTTGGACGACGTCGTCGTGTTTTCCTCGAGTTTCGACGAGCATCTTCGGCGCCTTGAAGCTGTACTTCAAGCCATCAAGACTTCCGGACTCACACTGAAGCCAGAAAAGTGCAGATTTGCGTATGAGGAGCTCTTGTTTCTGGGGCACGTTATCAGCAAGTCTGGAGTTCGTCCCGATCCACGGAAAACAGCCGCCATTGCCGACTTCCCGCCGCCCACTGACAAGAAAGCCGTGCGCCGATTTCTGGGCCTGTGTGCCTATTATAGGCGGTTCGTGAAAAACTTCGCCCGCATCGCCGATCCACTCACTAACCTTACCAAGGCCGACGTGGAGTTTAAGTGGGAAACGCCGCAGGAAGACGCTTTTCGGGAGCTCAAACATCGCCTCCAGACACCTCCGTTACTTGCCCATTTCGACGAATTCGCCGAGACAGAAATACATACTGACGCAAGCAGCGTAGGTCTTGGCGCCGTTATTGTGCAGAGGGCTGACGGACTTGAAAGGGTTATTAGTTACGCCAGCCGATCGCTATCCAAAGCAGAAGCAAATTATTCCACAACAGAAAAGGAGTGCCTCGCCATCATCTGGGCTACGTCGAAATTTCGCCCCTACCTCTACGGCAGGCCCTTCAAAGTTGTGAGCGACCACCACGCATTGTGTTGGCTAGCCACCTTGAAGGACCCCTCAAGTCGCCTCGCACGATCGAGCCTGAGACTTCAAGAATATGACATTACTGTCATTTACAAGTCCGGTAAAAAACACTCCGACGCCGACTGTCTCTCTCGTGTGCCTGTCGACCAACCGCTACCCGACGACCCGGATGACGACTACTTCTTAGGAACGATAACTACCGACGACTTCGCTGAACGACAGAGGGCTGACGCGGAACTTAAGGCCCTAATAGAATACCTCGAAGGCAGGACCACCGAAGTCCCGAAGGTATTCAAGCGCGCACTTGCGTCGTTCTTTCTACGAAACGGTCTTCTACAAAAGAAAAACTTTTCACCGCTTCGAGCTAAGTACCTCCTTGTGGTGCCTTCAGCTCTGCGACCAGAACTCCTGCAGGCCCTTCACGACGATCCGACGGCAGGGCACCTCGGTGTTTCTCGCACGCTCGCGAGGATACAAGAAAGGTACTACTGGCCACGTCTCACCACCGACGTCACTCGTTATGTGAGAACATGCCGGGACTGTCAGCGACGCAAGACACCGCCGACAAGGCCAGCGGGACTTCTGCAGCCAATTGATCCACCTTGCCGACCTTTCCAGCAGATTGGTATGGACCTACTGGGGCCGTTCTCGACGTCGGCTTTCGGAAACAAGTGGATCGTGGTAGCTACCGACTACCTCACCCGCTACGCCGAGACAAAAACCCTGCCAAAAGGCAGTGCATCCGAGGTAGCTAAATTCTTCGTCGAAAATATCGTCCTACGTCATGGCGCCCCGGAG
The DNA here is from genome assembly GCA_013436015.1 of Rhipicephalus annulatus. Lineage (NCBI taxonomy): Eukaryota > Metazoa > Arthropoda > Arachnida > Ixodida > Ixodidae > Rhipicephalus > Rhipicephalus annulatus. Next base: position 339,691 of record WOVY01010000.1, on the reverse strand, counting down.
GTCCTTATCACCGACAGAGGAACGGCATTCACTGCCGACTTAACTCAAGCAATCTTGGCATACAGCCAAAGAAACCACCGCCGGACGACAGCGTACCACCCACAGACCAACGGCCTCACCGAGCGGCTTAACAAGACGATCGCCGACATGCTGTCAATGTACGTCGATGTCGAACACAAGACGTGGGACGCCATTCTTCCGTATGTGACCTTCGCATACAACACGGCGGTGCAGGAGACGACGCAGATATCTCCATACAAATTGGTCTACGGAAGGAGCCCGGCAACGACGCTCGATGCCATGTTACCCAACGTCACCGACGAGGAAAACCTCGATGTGAGCGAGTACCTTCATCGAGCTGAAGAAGCCCGACAACTTGCGCGTCTCCGTATCAAGAATCAACAGACGACCGACAGCCACCGTTACAACCTTCGACGACGCTTCGTGGAATACCAGCCCGGTGAACGTGTTTGGGTGTGGACGCCGATACGCCGACGTGGACTAAGTGAAAAGCTTCTGCGGCGGTACTTCGGACCGTACAAGGTGGTTCGACGTCTCGGCCCACTTGATTACGAGGTTGTCCCCGACGGCATCACGAACTCTCAACGACGCCGATCGCGACCTGAAGTCGTCCATGTCGCGCGCCTCAAGCCGTTTTATGTGCGTTAACAAACTGAACCAGTGTTTTTTTGTAATATTGTTGTATCGGAATTTATTTATTGTACTTTCTTGCATTATTATTGTACTTTCATCTTTAGTTAAAGCATCGGGACGATGCCTTTTTCAGAGGGGGGCAATGCCACGTTCCATTTCCCAAGTTTTTGTTATCGTCCCAAAACACCACACGATTCTTAGCGCAAACCGCGCCTGAAGTTTTCTAGAAGGTTCCGGACTGTAGTAGATCATTTCGATAAGATCACGCCCACTGTGCGAACGGTACAGATTGTTCTGGAAGCTACGCCACCGCCAGCGATAACGCTAGAACATTCGACGGCAAGAGTATAAATGCCGACGCGCTTCGCCGCTTGTCAGTTGTTGATCGAAGGCCGACGCTCCGTTCGCCGCTATCAGTCCGAGACTGCTATCTGTGCGAGACTGCTGCTGTAATTGGACTTTCCGTTTACCGGGCACAGGTTCGCCCAAATAAACAGTTAAACCCCAACACGAAGTCTCCTGTCTTCGACCACGTCACGACCCCGTGACAATATGATGGTACAATGGTGGTATATTTTCTCTGAGGTCTCGTTTGGAAAATAGGCTTACTGCGGGAAGACTTCGCGTAACTGTGATGGGCCAGTTGAAAAGCCTTCCACTGATGAGGTATGAACAGGTCTTCATTGTATTCTTTGAAACGAATGATCATTTCTTCTTTGATCTTTTTCCAAGACTCATCGTTCTCGAAGATGTGGGTGAGGTAAAATTTGAACGCCTCACCTGAGATGTAGTCAGTAAAATAGATGACCATCTCCTGTTCCGACCATGATGCAGCGGTAGCGTGGAGCTCGTACAGGGAGAACCATTCCTGCACGGATCCATCGTCTGCTGCTCCGGTGTACTTGGGAATGGGAAGGTCATCTGACGCTGCTGTCATGATGCTTGGTGATCTTGGTGGTCTGCGTTCTTCTGTGGTCCGCGTTCGGTCACTGCGTCTAGCTGAGGTCTTCGATGATGATGGCCGGGCGATGAGATGAAGTGGTTGCGAGGTCTTCATCCTGTCGACTCGTGTGACACTATGATGAATGGGAGACGTGGCGTGGCTCATACCCCATGTTTATTCTATTGTCACTTCTTCCTTCTCTGCCTCTACTACCCATCGCTTGATACGTCACATATATAATTATATATATATATATATATATATATATATATATATATATATATATATATATATTAAAGCAAGACGTTTAGAGGCAGTATTTGTTTATCCATTAGCTGGCATCTTTTGACAACTGGCGTCGTAATGTTCATCTTCTTCACTACATTTTCTCCCTCTCCGGAAATAGGGCCATACTGGCGATTTAGGGGCAGAGGATAAAGGAGGAAGTATTGAGAGGATCCGGTTGTTCTCTGTAAAGCAGTGTTATGCGCTGTTATGCGTGTGAGTTCACACCGAAAGGCAATCTGTGTCAAGGCCAGCATTCGAGCCCGCCTGACGCGAACAACTCAACGGCGTCATCACGTGGCGGCGCTGGTCGGTCGCGCAACGCACAGCGGGCCACCTCAGCCCACGAGCCCGTCGAAGCAGTCGGCGCCTTCGAGTCTGGCGAGTTTTACGCAATGCGTGGCGATGCCACTCGTCCTTGGCTGCAACCACGCGCAGCCGCTCCGGAATCGATGAGAATGACGTGGCCCAGCGGCGACCCCATTAGAGGATTCTGACCTCACGACCAGTGGCGCTTCTGGTTGCACATTTGGTTACTCAAACAATCCACCCGGTGCGTATAAAAAACCCCTGCGGCGCGTCGCGAGCAGTAGATCTATGTGTCAGAAAAAAGAGCTCGGCTCTTCGAGTCTCTAAGCTGTCGGCCCGAGTGCCGAATTTGTAACACCTATATTTCTTTTCTGTACACAAACCTTGTTAACTCTCCGTCGTCCCGTCCGCTCGTCTATCAGCTCTGCGCAGAAGCAGTCGCGAGCTGAGAAACCTACGCTACGAAACGAATGGTGACCGTGTCAGCGGAGATCGGAGCAGTGGCGCCTTCGGGACCGTGTTGGCGTAGCCGTCTTTCGTAACAGTGGTTGGCAGCTGCGGGATCGGCCGGCGTCAGCGACATCGATGCGGTGAGTGCCTGATGTTTTCCCCTCAGTTCACCAGACTGCTCTAGCACAGGTTATAGTAGTTTAGAAAAGGACTGTGTGAAGCATTAGAGTGAGCTTTGATCGTTTCAAGCAAAGTCGAAGCGCGTTGAAACCAAAGTTAATGGGGAGGGAGGGTGTTAACACGGGAGTTTAAAAAAATTGCTTGCGCGTCTTGCTAGTAGACTTATAGTGAGTACGGCAACTAGATCCTTAACAGGGGCAAACAGCAAGAAGTGTTATCCCTGCGAGTCCACAGCGAACGTCCATGCCTCTGGAAAAGGCAATCTGTGTCAAGGCCAGCACGCGAGCCCGCCTGACGCGATGAACAACTCAACGGCATCATCACGCGATGGCGCCTTTCTGCCGCGCACGTGCAGCGAGTCACCTCAGCCAGCGAGCTGGCGCCTTCCTGTCTGGCGAGTCTGACGCAATGCGTGGCGACGTCACTCGTCCTTGGGTGCAGCCACGTGCAGCGCAGCGGCTTCAGATTCGATGAGAAGACGTGGCCCAGCGGCGACCCCTTTGGAGGAGTCTGACCTCACGACCTGCGGCGCTTCTAGTTGGACATTCGGTTACTCAAAGAATCCACCCGGTGCATATAAAAGAAGCCCTGCGGCGCGTCGCGAGCATTTGAGCTATGTGTTAGCAGTAGGCATGTGTGTCAGAGCAGACGTATGTGTAAGAGGATAGAGCTCGGCTGTCCGAGTCTCTTAAGCTGTCGACCCCAGGGCCGAATTTGTAACGCCTCTGTATATATGCTGTACATAAACCTTGCTTAACTCACCGTCGTCTCGTCCGCTCGTCTATCAGCTCTGCGCAGAAGCAGTCGCGAGCTGACAAACCTACGCTACCAAACGGCTGGTGACCGTGTCGGCGGAGATCAGAGCAGTGGCGCCTTCGGGACCGTGTTGGCGTCGCCGTCTTCCGTAAACAGTGGTTGCAGCGGTGTGATTCGTGGCGCCCTTCGTAACGTCGTCGGAGGCGCGCTTCGCAACAGTGGTTGGCAGCTGCGGGATCGGCCGGCGTCAGCGACATCGATGCGGTGAGTGCCTGATGTTTTCCCCTCAGTTCACCAGACTACTCTAGCTCAGGTTGTAGTAGTTTAGAGAAGGGATGTGTGAAGCATTAGAGTGAGCTTTGATCGTTTCAATCAAAGTCAGAGTGCTTTGAAACCAAAGGTAATGCGGAGGGGGTAAACATGAGAGTGTTAAAAATTGCTTGCGCGTCTTGCTAGTAGACTTATAGTGGGTACGGCAAGTAAATTCTTAAGAGAGGGAAACGGCAAGAGGCTAGTGTGAACGATGGAGATCCTTAAAGTGAAGGAATTCATCGAAATTTTTGAGGCACTCGGCATTACTTTGGGCCGTGTGAAAGGAAAGCAAGCGATCCTTGAGATCCTGAAGAATGAAGGAGTGTCGGCTGAGGAAGTCGATGAGGCCTGGGAGGATATCAAAGCACGCCACGAGGAGGCGGAAAGGCGAGAAGTAGGAGCACGCGAGCGTGAAGAAGTTGAAAGGCGAGAAGTTCGCGAACGTGAAGAAGCTGAAAGGCGAGAACTTCCTGAACGTGAAGAAGCTGAAAGGCGAGAAGTTTGCGAACGTGAAGAAGCTGAAAGGCGAGAACGCCGCGAGGAGACCGAGAGACAGGAGCGCCTCGAGTTGAAACGAATAGAATCGGCAATCCTACAGAGTTCGCAGGCGCCTAGCGTAGCTTCTCTGACGATTCAGGTCAGCGGTTATAGAATTCGGGACCGATTGCCACCGTTCGTAGTAGGCGAAGACATGGCAAAGTATCTCGTCAAGTTTGAACACGTCTATGAGCGAATTGCTTTGGAGTGGTGTCTTTGGGCGCAGAACCTGTTAGCTCTTCTTCCCGGCGAAGTGTCCGATGCGATAACTTGCTTGTCGAGGAAAGTGTTTGAGAGCTATGGCGAGGTGAAGGAAGTGCTCTGGTGACGTTATAAGTTGTCAACCGAGGCTTACAGGCAAAGGTTCCGGTATGCAAAAAAGGGGAATGAGTCACACGTTGACTTCGCGTTTCGTCTTCAAGCCGATTTAATTGAATGGCTCAAGGGCGAAGGTGTTTATGACAACCGTGATAAAGTGGTAGAATGCATTGCATTGGAGCAATTCTACCGCTGCATTGAGGAGGATGTCAAACTTTGGCTGCAGGACAAACTTTGTGAAGTACAGCTAAACAAGGCAGCAGAGTTAGCTGAGGAAATTGCATAGCAGGGCAGTGCGCATTGAAAAGAATGAAAGGAAAGAGGGCTTTTCAAAGAAACCTGATCAATGGAAGCCGCGAATCTGCTACAACTGCAGAATGGAAGGGCACATTGCGATAAACTGTAAGCAAAAGGTTGCTTTTGCAACAATCCGAGAATCTGAAAAAACATGCGGTAGTTAGAGCCGTATTTTCAAGAAATTAGTGTGAATGGGAAAACGTATTGAGCACTTCAAGACTCAGCGGCAACCATGGACGTTGTCCATCCTTCATTGGTGTCTCCGGATGACATTACAGGAGAATGCGCGTGGATCAGGACATTCACCGAGGAGCAGAGTGCTTGCTTACCAATCGCTACGGTTGTCATTGAAGGCCCGTTCGGTAAGCTTCGCACCGAAGCTGCTATGTCTGCCGCGCTTCCCGATCGTTTTCCTTATTTTTTCTCTAACAACTCAGAGCAGCTTCTCAAAGAGCAGGGTAAATCGTTCTTCCCCAACTTAGCGTACATGGCCATCACGCAATCGCAAGCGCAGAAGCTTTCGCAGGAGCTTGATCTTGTTCTATGTGGTGAAACAAGTTCAAAAGCAGCAGATCTGTGTGACCTTGGCGGCGAGTCGACGGAACCTCAGACACAATATTCTGCGTGTGAGTTATTTGAGCCGTCACTCGAGCGGCGCGTCGCCGAAGTGGCTGGCGCGGTTTCTGTAGCAGGGGGAGGCGACATGGCGCCATTGAGTCAGAGCGAGATGGATGCAACACTCTCGCCTGTAGCGGAAAGTGGAGTGAGCTGTCGATGATTGATCGAGAAAAGCTCCTTCGACAGCAGAGTGAGGACATCTCGATAAAAGCGCTAATGGAAAGCGTAAACTTAGGGAAAAAAAGAATGTTTCCTTTTTTTGAGGAAGCAGGGCTCCTCTATCGGAGCTACACAAATGCGCAAGGTCGCAAGTATGAGCAGCTCTTGGTGCCACAAAAGTACCGTCGCCACCTATTAGAACTGGCGCATGAAAACGCGTGGGCCGGGCATCGCGACATAAAAAAGACCAAGGCTAGAGTTTCCCTTGAGTTTTATTGACCGAAATGCTGGAAGGATATCGAAGACTTTGTACGCTCATGCGACACTCGTCGGAGAGCGGGGAAATCCACGGACAAGTGGAAGGCACCCATGAAGCTTGTGCCAGTTATCACAGAACCTTTTCGGCGCCTAGTAATTGATATTGTCGGGCCACTGCCAGAGTCAAGGCAAGGTTGTCGGTACAACCTGATGGCTCTCTGTGTAGCCACAAAATTTCCGTAAGCGATACCATTTAAGGAGCTCAATTACCCTCATGTCGTGGATGCTCTGCTGTCTTTATTTGCACGCGTCGGATTTCCTTCTGAAATCCAATGCGACAATGGTAGTGTCTTCACCAGCTGCCTTACCTCTACCTCTATGGATAAATATGGAATATAAGTAGTGCACAGCTCGATCCATCACCCGCAATCTAATCCGGTAGAGTGTATGCATTCCGTAAACGGATACTGAGATCTCTTTGCTACGAGCACAAACGACTGGGAAGAGTGTATTCCTCCCGCTATGTTTGCTTTGAGCTCAGCTCCTCATTAGAGCACTGGTTTTAGCCCTGCGGAGCTTGTGTATGACAGAAGTTTGAGAACTACATTGCGAATGCTATGTGAGTCCTGGGAGGGATTTGATGAGGACCCTAATGTAGTTGCGTATGTTCTAGACCTCCTTCAGAGGCTTGGAAGAACGATAGATCTGGTGGAAAGCCACCTGAGGGCTGGACAAGTGTTGTCGAAGGAGTACTACAACAAATCGGCGAAGAAGCGCGCTTTTGAAGTTGGAAGTCAGGTAATGCTGCTGCGGCCGTCCAAAAAGAACAAGCTTGAGGTTCATTGGGAAGGGCCCGCCAAATCAATATCGAAGCTTTCTGATACCAATTACGAAGTGAAATTAGGAAGGCGGCCGAACAAAATTTACCACAGTAACTTGATGAAACCATGCGTTCAACGTCAAGTGGTCGTAAATCTGCTGTTGAATGCTTCAGAGGAAGAGGGAGCATAAATTTTGAGTTCTAGTGATGTAATCGAAACGGGATTGGAGGTAATCTTGGAGCAGTTGAACCTAGAGCCTAGGTTAAGTGAAGGCCAGAAGGAGGACTTGCGAAGGATTGTTTCCGAGTTTAAAGACGCGTTTTTGGATCGTCCCGGGAGCACGACGGTGATTCAATGCAATGCGAGTGATCGCGGCGTGGGAGAAATATTGTGCCACGATGACAGTGCTGGTAACGAAAGGCCAGTTTTGCATTCAAGTCGAAAACTCAGCGGCAGGGAAGAGGCAAACAGTACCTCTGAAAAGGAATGCACTTGCTTCGTGTGGGCCGTTCAAAAGCTAGCTTGTTATGTCTCCGGTTTGAGGTTTGTGGTGGAAACGGACCACTGTCTAACCTGGTTAAATAACATGTCTCCTAAAAGTCGCCGGTTACTGAGGTGGAGCATGATACTCCAACAGCACAACTTTGACGTTAGCTACAAAAAAAAGCTAAACGCTAATGCAGACGCATTGAGACGCGCGTTTTAGCTAGTACCTTCTCCACTTTTCGGTTTCTCGCTGACAATTCGGGGCAAAACTTTGTTCTCATCATGGCCTTAGCTGAGCGCTCTCGTCCAAAGTGAGCTCAAGGAGCCAACTTTATGTTCTATTCTATTTCGATACGTTGTTTTACTTGTAAAAATTTGAGTTCTCAATTTAAGAGTCTTTTGTCCCACATGTGCCTCTTGATGTAGAGGGAACGAAATTCCGATAGACACATAGCTAGGTATATGTTGTACTATACTTTGTCTGGTGTTCTGTCGGGGGACTGAGAGCACTTACTTGTGTCGTGTGTTGTTTGTTGTCGAACCATTCTTGACAAGTTGCAGAACCATCGACAAGTCCTGAGACCAAAAATTGTCAGAAGAGACGAGCGAAGCTGGCCGACAAGTTGTGGCGACAAGACAGTGGAGCTGGGATCCGTCCTCAACAATGGGATGTGTTCACGGAACGGAGTCTGGAGCTGCATTCTCCCCATGGCCCTGGAGGCGAACCTGGAGGGACCTGGCGAACGAGTACGCCTGACATCCGAGCCACGTGGAAACAGCTCGTCTTTCCGGCGCATTGTCTGGCGGTGGGGGTGCTGTTATGCCTGTGAGTCCAAAGCGAACGTCCATGCCTCAGAAAAGGCAATCTGTGTCAAGGCCAGCACGTGACGCCGCCTGAAACGAACGACTCAACGGCGTCATCATGTGGCGGCGACGGTCGGTCGCGCAACGCACAGCGAGCCCCCTCAACCCATGAGCCCGTCGAAGCAATCGGCGCTTTCGAGTCTGGCGAGTCTTATGCAATGCGTGGCGACGTCACTCGTCCTTGGCTGCAACTACGCGCAGTCGCTCCGGATTTGATGAGAATGACGCGGCTCAGCGGCGACTTCAATGGAGGATTCTGACCTCACGGCCAGCGGCGCTTCTGGTTGGACATTTGGTTACTCAAAAATCCACCCGGTGCATATAAAAAAACCCTGCGACGCGTCGCGAGCAGTAGACGTATGTGTCAGAGAAGAGAGCTCCGCTCTTCGAGTCTCTAAGCTGTCGGCCCCAGTGCCGAATTTGTAACGCCTCTATTTCTTTGCTGTACATAAACCTTAACTCTCTGTTGTCTCGTTCATTCGTCAATCAGCTCTGCGCAGAAGCAGTCGCGAGCTGAGAAACCTACGCTACCAAACGGCTGGTGACCGTGTCGGTGGAGATCGGAGCAGTGCCACCTTCGGGACCGTGTGGGGGTCGCCGTCTTTCGTAACAGCGCATATACGTCACAAAAATGAGAATGCGGTCCCAGTTGGAGTGGTGGGAAGCTGCGTGCTTTGACAGCATACCCCCTAATGTCCTGTTGAATCGTCCTGTAATGCCGTTTGTTTGTGGATGGTACGCGGTGGTGGTTCGATGAATCACGTGGCATTCCTTGAGAAGGAATTCAACTGCGTCCGAGAAAAATATGCGCCGTCGGTCAATGAGCAGCTCATGCGGAGCACCATGACGTAGAATGATGCGATGTAATATGTAATACGAACCGGCTTCACTGGTCGATGTGGATTGTAATAATTACGTTCTGCATAGCGTGTAAGTTGATCGATGGCGACGATTATCCAATGATTTCCAGAAGGCGTTAGTGGAAGTGGTCCGTAGAGATCAATACTATCGTGGTCAAAGGGTCGGGCAGGGCAAAGTAAGTACTGCAGGGCAGCTGGAGAACGGGGAAACAGATTCTCCCGGCACTGGAGAACGATGCAGGACCGCATGTAGCGACGAACGAAGCGATACATTCCACGCCAGTAGAAGCGGTGCGCCAGGCGGTTGTAAGTTTTCAACACTACAGCATGCGCGCAATGTGGGTTGGCGTGAAATGAGGCGCATATATCGGAGCGGAGATGTTAGGGAATAACGAGGAGTCATCGGCGTCCTTCGGAGATATAGTGTCGTCGGTATAATAAGCCATCTCGGTCAATTAAGTGCTGTACTAGAAGACGGCGCTTGCCTATAGGAATGCGTTGCGAGGTAGGGCGCCTCAACAAGTTGAGAAGTGACGCAGCTCAGAGATCTTTCCGTTGCTCGGGACGCATGTCACTGACACAAAGTGCAGACACGTCGTGGGTAGGCGAATACGGCGATTCATCACTGGATGGGAGGGGTGATCGGGACAGAGCATCGGCGTCGGTGTGTCTATAGATCGATAAATAACGTGGATGCATACTCTTGGAGGCGAAGTGCCCAAAGGGCGAGCCAGCCGGAGGGATCTCAAGGCCATAGTGACCGACTGTGTTAGTTACCCGAGTTGCTGGATAACGTTGCACGTGCGGGGTGCAGAGGAAACTCTTTTTAAGTGTGATGTGCACTTGTGTTTCTCTGCATTGTTTATGCTTTCCCTTTTTTTTCAACGAGAGTGGTGTACATACTGTAAAGTATAGGAGTCTTCGTGATGCGTTCCTACAGAATAGACGTCTTGACTCTTTGTCGTCGTCCTTTAAAACAAGTTTTACTTGCCTCCCTGCTACTTCCGCTACAACATGCGGGACTTGTAAAAGAAAGTTACACTCTAAAAATTTTGTGGAGGAACTGCGCAGTTACTCCTGAAGACGGCTCTTTGCTCCTCGTAAAGACGGAATGCGCGCAAAATATTGCACACGGCACGGCAAGGAGGGGTACTTTAATTCCTCGCGGAGTAAAGCACTGTTTTTCGAACTGCAGGAATGTTCGCACCGTGCGCAAACGACCCATCAGTACCTACACAAGCCCGTTTCCTTTCAGTCGGTGCCGATGCGGGGTATGGCGTAGTGGTTAGTGTTCGCGCATATTGCCTGAGTGGCCGTGAGTTCGAATCCCGCGTGTTTCCTGCGAATTTTCGAAATTTAGTTCAGCATGTGATGCTTGCACATCCACTGTACGTCTAATAAAATGCCAGCACGCACTTCTAAAGGGTAGTTAAAGGCCAACTCTGCCGATTTTTCGAGGTCAATGAACCTCAATGAAAGTCCCTGGTTATGTTCCTTTGTACCATTTCGCCCTTTATGCCAAATCACAGGATTGAGTGAAGCACTGATAGTTTGCAAATGAATTTTAAAGATTGCCTCGAAAAGCTCACCTCCCTTGCCAGAATTATTTGCAACACCTTCTGTATGACGTCATGTTTGGCATGTCAACACAAGTGACGCAGCCGATGGCATCGCTATTTGGCCGCTACAGCGTTTATTGTGCTTTCCACAAGGCGATGGTGGCGGTGTTTGGCACGGGTATAGCACGGGAATGCTTTTTTCTTTCCTCTGTGATGTTCGGCCGGGGCTTCGCTGGACTGGCTTTCACAGTTTTATTAGTCCGCGACGGCGGAACCAGTATACGACCTCCGGCTCTACCAAATACTAAGTCGTACGCAGACAGGGCGCTCGGTTGGGTTTCGGTCTCGGCATTGCACGTTTTTGCTTATTAAAAATTATTTTCACATTTCCTGAGCATTTCAGCTATTCGGTTTGTGACAAGAATGTCGCAGGAACATAAAAACACCATAACCTTGACGTGGTAAAAAAAATCGCCGGAGTTGGCCTTTAAACCAACCGAATCTTGTTTTTTTTTCTACCTGTTGCTTTTTTGAGGAAAAACCGCGAGAGCGTGGTTTTTCCTTCGCAGTTACTCCCGAAATGGTGCAATGAATGGGGGCAAGTTATTTACTCCTCTAAATAAGCAACCTCTATACCCCTTTTCCTCCTTTACTTTTTAGAGTGTATGATCGGTCTATGTGGTCTCTTTAACCGCACCATTCTTAGATAAAGCATTCAAAAAGCTTCTTTTAGTAGGGCTTGAAATGTGCTACAAATAAACGCTTATCACGAACCAATCTATAGACTTGGGTGCTTTCAAATGCGGGCTTAGTCATTTTATCTAGCGAACACGTGAAACTAAGATGAAAAACCTTAATGTCATGAAGCCGTCGAGCGAAAACTAGGCTGATCTTGGAAACACATCTGCGCCGAAGTCGTCAGTGAGTCTTACACGGACTTAAGTTGTTCGCTGACGCGAGTAGTAATAGGCGATTCCTGTATGCCAAATGAAGAAACAAAAAATCTTCGATCAGTATTTCTCTGAAGCTGCTGACAGTCATCACCTGATCATGAGTGGGCATACATATAGCAGTCAACTAGTGACATTCACATCCTGGTTTAAAATTTAAAAGTCCAGTTAAAAGTCCTTTGTGTGAGAAATTTCACGGAAAACTGCGACACCTCTGCATGCAGATCCATAACGGTACTTGGATCGGTACATGCAGATCCATAACGGTACAAAAAGGATGACATGACTTGTGTGTTTTGCGCATCTAAGTGCCATCTTGAACACCCATAAGTGCGCCAACGTATCTATTCTTCTCAACATAATGCTGATGTAGCACTCCTACAAGACACACATATTTTATAGAGGAAGTATCAGAGTACACGAGTTCTTGGTGTTTACCTAGATCATCCAAAAGCATGTTTCAAAATTCGGCGTCATGCTTAAAGGCTGGGTGGGCCTCGATGGAAGTGAATTTTTATCATCCTTTTTAGCACAATTACTCAGCAGCCGAACTCCACGCTTTCAAAAATGAAGCAACATGATGAGAGAACGAAGACACAGCTTGAATTAGGGCCATTATCGACAGGTCAGTTTATCGACGGCCGATATCCTATGCGCCGATATCAGCATACAACGTACATTGCTAGGTGTAATCTGAGTTTCCATTTTATGGCCACAATTTCAGCCAAATGAAGTTTGCTCTTGCATACGTCGACTGTTGCCCTGCCGGTCTAGTGGCTAAGGTACTCGGCTGCTGGCCCGCAGGTCGTGGGATCATATCCCAGCTGCGGCGGCTGCATTTTCGATGGAGGCGAAAGTACTGTAGACCCGTGTGCTCGGATTTGGGTGCACGCTAAAGAATCCAGGTGGTCGAAATTCTCAGAGCTCTTCAATACGGCGTCTGTCATAATCATATGGTGCAGTTTAGACGTTAAACCCCACATATAAGTGCGTGGACTGTTGCCTTCGTACGTGACGGGATTGTGACGTGTACCATGTCACGACCCCGTGACGCAGACGAAGGCAGCAGTCGACCTATGCAAGGTGATCAGTTGACAGGATCATGACAACATCGTGGCGGAACTTTGATAAAGAGTCATAACATCAAAATTAAAGTATATGAAAAAAAACAGCTGTTAATAAAATATGTGCAATAAGTTTGCATCTGCTTGAATTAAAAAATACCCAGAATTTGGTTGCAGAAGTAAGCGTAGTCATAAAATGAAAATTTCCAAATATACAAATTTTATATCAGCAAACTGAAACACATATATGTCGTTACGTCACGGCAAGAGAAAAGGCCGCTGCCGCACATGGCGTTACTAACACTACATGAAAAATCCTGAGCCTGTTGGAACGTGTTGCCTATTTTGTCAATCATCATAACAACCTTTGTGCGGATAACTATCGCGTTTATTGTTTTCCTCTTGTGTTACATTGGCGTTCTCAGCACCTGTTTTTTATCGCACCTGTGAATGATAGCTTAGACTGTAATGCGGGGCAATCAACCGCATTGATGCGAATCGAAGTGTACACAAGTGCTCAATGTCATCGGCAAGGCCTTGGCACTCTGCGCGCAGTAAAACGGAAGGCGATGGAAATGGATTAGAAACATAAATTGAACTTGACCCTTCTTGAATGGTAAGAACGGCAAAAGGAATCAGTAAGCACTTGCGGTAGACAGCAGTTTCAGACGGCGTAAATAAAACTCGAGCCAGAGAAGTTGTCACAGGAAAGTGGTGCCAGGGAGGATGAGAAAGGAGCTATTGATGTGTCGGCGGCAACAAAAACTTTAGCAGGTGAAGGTGGCAAGTCGACGGCAGAAGAATCACATAACAGCGAGAACTCGACTTCAGCACGGGCACTATTATTAACAGCGTGATGAGTTGAGAGGAAGTCCCAACCAAGTATTATCTCGTGGGAAACCTTCGGCAGCACCACAAACTCTACGGCATAAATCACATCAGCGAAAAATTGACAGATACCAATGACAGTAGGAATCAATCATATGCGAAGCTCGAATGAGAAACGTTGATATGTCACTTTAAAATCAGCACAATGTTACGAGGTGGAGGTAAATGAGGCCGTACATGATTTCTGTGCGTTGATTATCATCTGTGGATATGTCGTTTAGCTTCGTCATCTATTCACGTCTAATGATACCAAGTTTAGTATATGTAGAGATAGCTAAACGACCGTGAGCGTACTATGAGCGTGGTATGTTGTCATGTTCTTAAATGACACACGTGCCAGTACTATCAAGCTTGCACCAGTCATGCTTTCGTCATCCATTGACGTACCGTCACACCAAATTTGTTACATTTGGAGCTAGCAAAACGGCCGCGAGCGCATAATGAAGGGCCCAATATACTCTAATGTAGCGTTGACGCGCGCGCATGCTGAACACAGCGACGCTACGTTAAAAAAATGCGAGCATTCTACAGTCTGAGGCAAGGCGCGACCGGCGTGACCAGCGTCCGTTGGTGCGGCCCGACGGCAACCGGCACGAATTGCGACATGCTGCATTTCGGGCCCATGCGTTACCCAGACAACACTGCGTTTCCCTCTTTTCGTAATGGAGGGACGCCGGACGCGCTGAAACGCGCATGCGTCAAAGCAACGCAGCCCGGCGCGTGCCTGCAAGTATATATGGCAGGACCGGCGCCTGGCATGGCAACGCTGGCGTCACGTGGCGAAATGAACGCCGCCAAGCACACGCACAACGTCACGTCGATATGTATTGGCGTTTTGACTCAGGCATCTAGTAATGTTCTCACATGACACGCATCTCATCATTATCATGCTTGCGCCAGTCACACACCTACGTCCTCCATTGAGGCCGCGTAATACCAGATTTGGCATATGTAAAGCTAACAAAACGGCCGCGAGCGCATAATGAGTGTGGCATGTAGTCATGGTGTTACAGGATACGCATGTCGTGATTGTCATGTTTGTATATGTCATTTACCGATGTCGTCCGTTGGCATAGCGTAATACCAACTTTGGTACACGTGAAGCTATACAAACGGCCCCGAGCGCATCATGAGCGTAGCATGTAGTCATGTTTAACATGACACGCATCTAATGTTTATCATGTTTGCACCAGTTTCAAACCTCCGTCATTTATTCACGTCTCGTAATACCAAACTTGGTATAAGTGAAGGTGGCGAAACGACCGCAAGCGCATCATGAACGTGGCATGTAGTCATGTTGTTGCATTACGCGAGTCTCATGATTATCATGTTTGCAGCAGTCACCTACCTTCGTCATTCATTCACGTACCGTAATACCAAATTTGGTGTATGTAACGCTAGCGAAACGCCCGCGAGCGCACATGAGCTTTGCATGCAATCATGTTGTTATATGACACGCATGTCACGATTTTCACGTTAGGGTCTGTCGCTTGTGTTCGCCATGCAATCATATTATACCATACCAGTTTTTCAACATGCCATTTGAACGAAACCACCGCGAGAGCTGCGGGACTATGAAATATAAATCATGACATTAATGACATCCATGTCGTGAGTTTCATGTTATGACAACTAAAATATGTTCTTCATACAGTCGTGTTATGGTGTACGATATTTGGTATCAATAGCGTCATCAAAATGGCCAGGAGAGCTAAATCTCGTAGGTGGCTAGATAGATGGATAGATAGATAGATAGATAAATAGATAGATAGATAGATAGATAGATAGATAGATAGATAGATAGATAGATAGATAGATAGATAGATAGATAGATAGATAGATAGATACGCGCAAAGTCGCCGAAGTTCGCTAAGAAATGCTTCACTTTTGATAACAACGCGTGCCGTGCAAGCAACGGAAGCGCGAACTTGTTGGCGATTCGCAGTGCTTAAAACAAAGTCGTGAGAAGTCGTTACTTTTCTCAGCCTACGGCAAAGTTGCTTATTGAGAACCGACACTGCGGCGCCAGTGTCGACTAGGGCTAAAGAAGGTACACCTTCGACAGAGACAGCGAGAATGTTAGATGGCGAAAAACGAGATCTTATAGAGTTTGAAAGCTGCGCAGTTCTTGCATCCGGAACTACGGTGTCTAGTTTTTCTCAGGCTTGGGGGGAGAGCGTCGAGTCATAGGGAAAGGAAAACGGCGCTGAGGGGAAGCTGACCGGCGTCTGTTGGAGTTGTGGCGAGCTGGAAAATTATTCGTGGTGGCAGTCTCAGTGAGAAGTCATAAGTGTTAGATCGCACGTCGTCACGCATGAGAAACTCACGCCGTCGGCAAAACCGTGCTACGTGACCAGCAAAACCACAGGCAAAACATATGGGGCGGTTGTCCGGAGCACGCCATGGGTTCTGAAATTGTGGTGTTGGCCGAGAAAACTGACGGGCAGCTAGATGCACAGGCTCAGCTGGTGGGGCATAGAGGCGTGCGAGGATGTAGTTGTTCGCGACAGACAAATGTCGCGCTGCTGTCAATGCTTCGGCATGCGTCAGCGGAGCAGTCACGGCTCGTGACTTGCACCCGAATACTTGCTCCCGAATGACTCGCTGTATCGGTGTCGGCAAACTAGACGGTACACCTTCCAATGTATACACAAGGAAAAGCTGGCGAGCGATCTCTTCCCGTACAAACTGCTTAGGAAGCAAAGAAGTCTGGTCTTTCGAAGTGCCAGCCGTCCTTAAAGCGGAAACCGTACCACATGACACACTGACGCGATGAATAGACTTACGCTGTTTCCAGAGCTTGTAGTAGCTTTGACAAAGTTAAATTACGTCCGCTACCGTTTGGGAATTCTTGGCAACGAGCATCTGAAAGGCATCGTCAATCGTCAGTCACACCTTTCAAGATGTGATTGATCTTCTTGACTTCCGTCGTAGCCGGGTTGACACGACGGCAAAGGTCGATCACAGCTTCGATGTAGCTAGTGTAGTTTTCACCACTTTGCTGGGCTCGAGCGCGCAAGCGTTGTTCAGCACGAAGCTTCCGAAGCGCTGGCCGGCCGAACAAATCTGCGAACGCCGTTCTGAAGGCTGACCAGGTAGGAACGTCCCTCTCGTGGTTGCGACACCACTGACTGGCGACGTCAGGTAAATAAAACTGGATGACGGTGAGCTTGCGTGCATCATCCCATTTGTTTTGCTTGCTCACCCGGTCGTATTCGTCAAGCCAGTCTTCTACGTCCTTGTCGTCAGCCCCATTGAAGGTAGGCGGATTGGGGCCGGGAAGAAAACCGAGTAGTCAGAGACGAGGCGGCAGCCTGCTGGTCCGTGGACATCGCAGTAACGAGAGGTGGTTGCGGAGCTCCAGGATTATGGAATTATCCAGCTCCTCCACCAATTAAAACAAGACGTTTCGAAGCAGTAGTTGTAAGTTTATTCAAATAGTTTTGTAATTCAGAATTTCTGAAAGATCTAGTTAATGACATTTTTCCGCTTTAGCCTAGAAATTGACTGCGAAAGTGACAAGTGCCTATGTATTGTAGATTTAAATGCGAAGCATTTCTTAGCGAACTTCAGCGGCTATCTATCTATCTATCTATCTATCTATCTACTTATCTATCTCTCTATCTCTCTTTCTATCTATCTATCTATCTATCTAGCTATCTATCTATTTATCTATCTATCTATCTATCTATCTAGCCACCTACGACTTTTAGCTCTCATGGCCGTTTCGACAATGTTATCGACACCAAACTTCGTATGGCATAACATGACTGTATTGAGAACATATCTGAGTAGTCATAACATGAAAATCATGACATGATGTTATGAATGTCATAATTTACATATCATGGTTCTGTCGGTCTTGCGGTGGTTTCGTTCACATGGCATGTTGCTAAACTGGTATGGTATGACACGATAGCATGGCGAACACAAGCGACAGACCCTAACATGAAAATCATGATATGCGTGTGATGTAACATGACTACATGTCACACTCATGATGCACTCGCGGCCGTTTCGCTAGCGTCACATATATCAAATTAGGTATTAGACTGTGTGAATGGTTGACGAAGGTATGTGACTGGTACAAACATGATAATTATGACATGCGTGTCATGTTACAAAATGACTACATGCCAACCTGATGATATGCTCACGGGCGCTTCGCGAGCGTCACATATATACCAAATTCGTATAACGGTACGTAAATGAATGATAAAGGTATGCGACTGGTGCAAACATGATAAGCATGATGTGCCTGTCGTGTAACATGACTACATGCTATGCTCATGATGCGCTCGTGGCTGTTTCGATAGCTTAACGTGTACCAAACTTGATATTACACGATGCGAACGGACGACATAGGTAAGTGACACATACAAACATGATAATCACGACATGCGTGTCATGTAACAACATGACTACATGCCACACTCATGAGACCCTCGTGGCCGTGTTGCTACCTTTACATATGCCAAAATTGGTATTACATGACATCAATGGGTGACGAAGGTATGTGACTGGTGCAAGCATGATAATCATAATATGCGTTTCATGTAAGAACATGACTACAAGCCACAGCCAAGGTGCCAATACATTTCGACGTGACGCGGTGTGCGTGCTCAACGACGTTCATTTCGTCGAGTCACGCCGGCGTTGCCACGCCAGGCAGCGGTCCTGCTATATACTCGCAGGCGCACGCCGCGCTGCGTTGCTTTGACGCATGCGCGTTTCAGCGCGTCCAGAGTCCCTCCGTCACGAAAAAAAGGGAGCGCATCGGCGCGAAATGCAGCATGCCGCATTTCGCGCATAGAGAAAGAAAAAGACAAAAGAGGACACTCCGCGAAACCTGGCTTCAGGAAGTGCGTCACGACCACGTAACGAACTAGTGCTCTCACCAAACGTCAGATGACGCAAGCGCAAAAAAACAGTTATAATCAATGCAACAGAATTGTTTTTACAAAATAACAATTATACGCCCAAATCTGGTATGTTTTTATACATAAAAATAATTTATTCGACACACCTTACGTGATTATTTTTCTTAGCCGTACCGTCATAAACACCACCAAGCGACTAGCCCATGCATGACTGACAGCGGAAAGCTTTCGTCGCTTTCGTCAACGTCGGCTGCGTCGGCATTTTCGTGCGTGAGATAACAGGTGAGGCACGTTTTCAAGCGAAGCTTGTTGAATGACATGTTGTTGGGCTTGTTGGGTCATTTTTTCAGAAAACGGTTACACCTACGCGAATAAGACACCATGCAACGAACATAGAAAGATGCACACACTCACGTTGCGCTTCGTGTGTGCGAGTTTGTTTCTTATGCGGCGTCTCATTCACGCAGTTGTAACCTTTTTCTGAAGCTTGTAAGGACGGGGAGGTTCGCTAAAAAGAAAGTTTGCGGCTCTATGCGGCGGCTAGACGGGAACATTGTGCAACGTATGCAGTATAGCAAAGGCAGCACGGCGTCAAGCCGAGGCAACGCGTGCTCCGTCTGCCACGGACGCGAGCGTCTGTGCGCTGAGCATAGCTGGGCAGCTAGGTCATAGGCTCGGTGGCTCGGTGCAAAATATTGAGAAGCGTTCGCTGGGCCTCGCATGTATGCTTCACGACGCGTTTCCCGAAGGCTCGGAACACGAATAATTCTTGGTGTGCCGGAGGCAAATCTGGACTAGCCAAGTGGCCATCATCTTCGTTTCTTCGCTAGCCTTGTGCCACTAGTGCAAGCTGCCCACAAATTTTTTTGGCGTTTCAAATATAATTTTACCGCACAAATTTCAACTACGATTTTTCTTCCCAATGTACTGCTGATACTGCGTACACACGAAGGTGTTCTAAAGTTCCCAGGCCGCGATACCGTTGCATTACAAGGGATAGCGGTCTGGAAACTTCTGAAGAGATTTGTACGTGATCTTGACGTCTATCTTTGTAAGTCAGAGCTTTATGGGTCAGAGATGTATCACTGGTTTTGTATTCTGCATCGATTAGGTAATCATTCAAAGGGGTTTGCTGGTACACTTATGACGTACACATATCTTTTTCGTAATTTGACAGCGAAGCATCCACCTACTAACATTTTCCGACAGCGCTGATGCCATGCCGTCCAGCGGGCCAAGCTATGGCAGCTACTGCTGTGTATTGTGGTGCTTCAACAATGGCAGAACCCACAAGAAGCCTGGGACGAGCTTCTTCCACATACCACGGGACGGCAAGTGTGTCAAAGCTTTTGTATGGTTGGCATGTCTTTAGGCTTACTGTTTGTACTTGCTTAGTGAGGGTAACAATAAAAAGTCACTATTCAAGCACTTCCCTTTTCAGCTGATAGTTCATTGCCATTGCAGGATCAAAGCATGGGTGCAGTATGCTGGACGCGATGATCTCCTGAGTAAGCCGGCCAGCCTATTGTACGCAACGTACAGGGTTTGTAGCTACCATTTTACTGCTCAAAGTTTCATGGACCCTGGGCACACAAGGCTTACAAGAATGGCTGTTCCCAGTGTGCAACCAGCTGCACCATGTAAGTGATTGACTGAAACTCAAATATGTGCAATAGCAGCCACTTGTATTGAATCAGTGGCGACAGTTAACCGCGAAGATCGTTGTAGCCGATGGAGAAACCTCACTATAGAAGTAACACTTGGAAAGTCTTAAATTTTGTGAATTGTGGGCTATTACCTTCCTAACAGCAGCTTTACATTTATGTCATTTTTATATGCTCTTGACTTGCGCAACTTGTTTTGAAAGACTTTAAAGGGCTATTTTACGTTATCTTCAAGCCTGAGGGCACATGTACGTATACCTTTCATCAGTGAAAGCTGCCACTGTTGATAATTCCAAAAATCACAAATTACTTGTTTCCTAGTTGGTGCCGTCTCTTTTCTTCCACGTTCGACCAATTTATGCGTTTGAAAGAGCTGTTTAAGTTTCCCCATGCTACAAGCTTTGTAACTTGTACCAACTGCACATATATGCAGGTTCTCTGAGCGTCGCTACAAATAGTGACTGTGACATGACTGCAGAAGCTGCACTGCAAGGTGCGGATTAGCTTCAGTTTGTGTTATTTTAAGCCTCTTACCGACACATTGTCGTAATTTCATTTCTTCAGGACCTGTGGTAGAGGCTTCAAAAAGCGGCTCCCACACATTGAGGTGCCCCAATGAGCAGGGTGCGTTCAGTGTCGCGATTTCTTTTTTTTTTACTCAAATTGACTGTTGACCAAATCTCTGCAGGTGGCAGCTCCCTTGTAGCTGGTGAAAGAATTTCTGCTGACTTCGTCTTGCCGGAGAAAACCTTAACCAGTCGTTCAGCTGTCACAAAAGGAACTTGTGTGACCGGTAAGTTGTATGTTCACTTCAACACCCGAGTGGATTGATATAGAGACTTCCGCAGGCCACTCGCAAGATTGTTCTGACAGCACTGTCCGAAGCACTGAACAAGCTACACAAGACCCTCCAGAAGACATCTCCGCCAACAGCTCCACGCCTGAGCGCCCTAGAAAAAATGGTAACTATGCTTTTATTGCAGCTGTTTTTATTGTGCTATTTTATGTTTAGGACATTCTGAGGAAACTATCCTCAAAAGGACACTACGTGTGCACTTACAAAATGTAAGGGTGGGCTCTCAGTGATTTTCATTTTTTTTGTACATTGTCAACATTGTGAATGGTTTGTTTCTAGGTAGTGGAATCCAAACCTTTGCACCAGTTGTGCACCTTGGGTCTGAAAGAGCGAGGAAAGTGGTCGTATGGGATTAGTTGTTCTTCGCTTTTACATTCATTTTTTTGTTTATTGCAGTGCGTTTCTGTGTGCCAGCGACAATGTCTCCATCAATGAAGTACAAGCAAACCATTAAACATCTGCAAGCCAAAGTAGCAGCACAGCGGAAAACTATCAAAATACTGCGGAGACAGCCTCAAGAAGCACCATCATCGACTTCAAAGGCCCTTAGAATTATCCGACCGCATGTCACCGAGGAGGTTTTTGAACTTCTTTCTGCACATGTTCTCTTGAGGCCCAAACGCAAGGGCAAGCGGTTTCCCGTGTGGTTCAAGGAATTCGCTCTTCACTTAAACTTCCTAGGTCCGCGAGCATACCAATTTCTCGCTCCATATTTTTCTTTGCCCTCCCGGCGTTCATTAAGGAGGTGGCTAGCTAATGTAAAGATGACTCCAGGCATAATTCCAGGAATCCTTTCTTCCATTGCAACAAATGCTCAAGCTTGGAATGAACGGGACCGAGTGTGCACTTTAGTTTTCGACGAAATAGCACTCAAAAAGAATTTGTACTATGATGCTGCAAGAGACGTTGTCCAGGGTTTAACAGATGATGGCACTCATCGCACTTCAACCATCGCTGATCGAGCACTGGTTTTTCTTCTTGTTGGTGTTTTGAGAAAGTGGGTTCAACCAGTTGCTTTTACTAGTAGGGCACACATCAACACCATCATCTGTTATGCATAACTTGCTGGTGTCACTCATTTTGGAGCTTATTAGCATTATTATTGCAGTGAAAGCAGTCATTTGTGGCCAGGGCAGTTCAAATGTAAGTCTCGCTAACCAACTAAGAGTGACTGTAGCAAAGCCTTTTTTTAAGTTAATGGTGAGCGGGTGTATTACATTTTTGATGTTCCGCATTGAATTAAAACAACGCGCAATAATGTCCAAGCACACAAGTCATACATTGGGGATGACATCGTTAACTGGTTGCACATTGTAAGCCTTTACCAATCCTCACATGAGTTGTGGTTTCGATTGGCTCCAAACTTGACTGAACGGCACGTTCATCAGAAACCTTTTTCTAATATAATGGTCAGCAGAGCAACTCAGGCCATCAGTGCATCAGTTTCGATCGCTACCATGGCAATGGTGTATGCGAAGGTGCTGCCTGCCTCGGCCATCACTACAGCTCAATTTTTTTGATCGTATGGACAGGATTTTCAATGCCTTGAAAAGCTCGAGTAAAAAAAGAACTTTGCAAAAGCTGCGGCATGCAATCATGAAAAATGATTCAGAGCTGATGGACTTCCTCCGAGGCCAGCTTCCCTGGATTGCATCATGTCTGTTTGTTGGCAGACGTCAACCACAAACCATCGTAGGTTGGCAAATTACAATTCAGGCTATTTGTCAACTATGGAACGACCTCTCCAAAAATTACAATTTTGAATACCTATTAACACGCAGGCTTCAACAGGATCCTCTGGAGAACATATTTGGCCACATTCGGCAAAAACAGAGTTGCAACACCACCCCTATGTAGCACAATTTATTTGTGGCCTGAAGCACATCTGCATAAGAAAACTCTTCAAGCTGTCAGAATACGGAAATGTCGAGGATGATGAATGTGACCTCCTCCAGGAGCAGCTCTCGCCATTCTCCCTGACCAATGCGTCTCTTGTGGATAATGAGGAGTGTGCACAGCCACAGCCTGACGACTTTCCCGCTCTAGACGATCTCTCTGAACTTGCGACCAACTTTAACTCTCATATTACCGATGACTCCGCTGCATATTATGTAGCTGGTATTCTCATCAAACACTTCTTTCGGAATGCATGTGACGGTTGCAGTTGCCCGCAGTTACTGAAAGACGACAGTGAGACGCTTAAGGATACCCACCAGTATTTCACAATGCTCCAAGCGTACCACTTCCCCAGCAAACTTTTTGGGAATCTCACTGTGCCATCAGAAGCAGCTTTTGCATACGTACAACAACTTGAATCTCACTTTCTTGCCATGATTGAGGCCACTGCACATCACCTGAAAGTGTGCGATGTTTCGTATCACCATCTGTCAAGTGTTGGCGATTTTCATTTCTGCTCTGCTGGGTGTCGCGCGAAGTTTCTGAAAATGTTAGGCCGGGTTCGTTTATGTTGGCATGTGCGTTTTGTGAACCGAAATTTAGATAGGGTTAGGTTCCTGTCTTCAATCTCAGGCATACAGCTTGACAAGTTCAAAGGTTAGCAATTAGCGGCGGGTTTACACTAAAGTATTCGAGTTGAGCCAAATCCTGCAATAGCTTTGTTATGTTATTACTTCGTTACAGCAGACTTCATTATGGTCTTATATGCTTATATTCAGTTCAACTGGACTAACCACTCCTTCGTTGCATACATTGTTTTGGTCACCCGCTATGAGGAGTTGGGGCACTGTGTATTCGCTCGAAGTGATTTGCATAACCTTAAAAAGAATGTTGGGTATCCTGTCTGTATTTTTGTAGCAAATGCGGGCGAACTGTACACTTTACTGTGGGTCGCTTGGTCACTGTGTATGCTTTATCTCTCCAGCTCAATTAATATATCGATAGCAAAACCGCTTGTTGAAATGCCTTCAAGCGGGTAAGGAACACAGTATGAAGTGGGCACGGTTCACGTTATCACGCTTTTCGTATTTTAGCTTCTCATCAACCTCCTCATCTCGCCCATCAAAATTTTCAAAAGAATACCCAAACTTGTAGCGTTTGATGGGGCTGCGGACGCTGCCATTTTATCTATATATAGCTTGTGAGTGATAACGAACGATGTAGAGCCTTTGGGAAAAATAATGAGCCAAAGTGGTTTCCTTCTGCTATTTATTAGCCCTGTAATACCACTCTCGTAGCACCAATTAAAGTCCACAATTCTGGATAACTGATGACTACAATCTATTTTAGCTCGCAAGCGTCACAGCAACACCCAGACGCAAATCACTTGGCATCTTAAGTTTTTGATGAAGGTGACGCATAAGAAGAGCCACAAGACCTGCCAGTGTTGTAGAATAAAGTTTGTCTTTCACGTAGTGAGCAAGCTGCAAAGCCCTACCTTTCTGAGGACAAGCAGCCATCAAGTCTGCTTTTTTTCATTTTGGGCTAGCTGTTCTTAAGCACAGCCAGCACACTGCACCTTTGCCTTTCTGCTATATTGTGTCGTGTGGTTTCTGTGCGCTCTTTTTTTCTATGCATTATTTCGGTTAACCCCAGGCGTGATTCGCGACTTCATTGCTGTGTATATGTCACTTCTTCCTTCTTCGTCAGCATTGTGCGCTGTGTTTTTGCCATAGATCCTTAGTTACCCACTGGCCTGGTGTGTCATACTTCACCAGCTTTTCGGCTTCTGCCAACTCTAGCGATGTGTGCGTTGTCTGTGTTCTCTCTGTATTTGTTACAATATTTGTTCCAATTTATTTGTAAGGCGAGATGCATTTGTTGTCTACCTTTGTCATATTGTGCTTTGTATATTCTCAGACTCTACCTTGCCTTTGAATAAAACATTGCGGATACTCTGTCTCTTTGACTGATATATACATTGATCACTTGTTCCAAAAGAAAAGCACAAGCGCGATGAATAAAACCGTAGTGAATTATCATTAGATGCATCTCTTTTTATTATAACTTAATTGAAATAAAAATTATGTCACGACCAATTCGCATGAACCACTGAACAAAACAAAACAGGGAATCTATAATCAAAACAACCTACAAAAACTATCCATTTGGGCGATTAAAAGTGGTCTGAAATCATGAACTTTCGTCATAGCCAAACGTCGGTTACGCAAAGTAATTCAAAATTTGCGCCAGTGAAACCGAAACAGGAAGCGCACGCCACTTGCTCTCACCAACCACCAGGTGTGCTAGGGTCGATTGGGCTGCTGGGGTCTACGGGAGTGTCCACTCTTAACCTTTTTTTATTTCTCTATGTTTCGCGTCAGTTGCCTTTGGGCCGTGCCGACGGACGCTGGTCGCGCGTGGTGGGAGTCTATAGAGTGCTCGCGTTTTGCTAACGTAGCGTCGCTGGGCCCAGCGTGCTCGGACTTCAACGCTACATTGTTGCATATTGGGCCCTTCATGACGCACTCGCGCCGTTTTGCTAGCTCGACATATACCAAACTTGGTATTACGTGACGTCAACTGATGACGAAAGTATAAGACTGGTGTGAACATAATAATCCAGACACGCGTGTCATGTGAGAAAATGACAACATACTACGCTCATAGTGTGCTCACGGTCGTTTCGCTAGCTCGGCATACACTAAACTTGGTATCACGTGACGTGGATAGACGATGAAGGTAAACGACACATCAAAACATGAAAATCATGACACGGAAGTCAAGAAGGGCATCATTTACCTCCAGTTCGTAACGTTGTGCTGATTTCGAAGTGACATATCAACCTTTCTCCTTTGCGCTTCGCATATCGTTTGATTCCCTATGTACGTGGGATCTACCAATTTTAAAAAAAAACTAGTACTGCTAAAAAATAGCCCGTGTAATGTATTGTTACCTGTGGTAATAGCTCTACTCATTGTGAATGACAATGCGAATACCCAGACATAGAATAGAAGTTGATAAGACTGCGGTGTTTCATGTCCACTTCTATTTTATGTTTGGTTCGTCGCGCTCATAGCCGAATAAACCACAAAAATCAACGAAGAATTTCATAAATGAATGTTTATTGATGTTTGATTGTCTAGCATGGACGCATCTACATGGTAAAAATACAGGAAGTAGCAATAGCGAGAAATAACAGCTGTGCCACAGCAATGGCGTGCAATTGGTGAAATAACCCCTATACTGTGGGTGTAGTCCTGATACCACACAAAATAATGCTTTAACAGCCATCCGCCATTGCTTATGTCAAAACGTTTCTTCCTCCAGTTGATGTGGCAGCTGAACTCGTCGCAGAAAGGGTGAGTGGACTGATTATGAGGATGATTATCCTTATAATACTGGCACTCACCCACAAAGGGGATCGATATATATATATATATATATATATATATATATATATATATATATATTTATATATATTATATATACGGGAAAGAAGTGTACACACATGAGGGCTCGTTTTTCTGTTTTGACAAAATATAATGAAATCTAACAGGCAATAATGCCAAAGTATGTATAAAGGAACCTATTAGAACCAATGTAAAGTTAATAGGATGAAAAAAGAAGGTGAAAAAATAACTTGCCGTTAGCAGGAATCGAACCTACGACCTCCGAAGTGAGCACACTCATGTGTGTGGTCTAAAGCGGAGGTGTTCTGGTAGGTGTTCTCTGGGCGCGTCCCGACACTCGGTTATTTATAGCGAGCGCCAGCCCTGGCCTGCGCATGCGCGTGTTAGCATACAGCTGGCGCAATAAAAGTAAAGGTCGCGCGGCGCGTGGAGGGGAGAAGTGAGCGCAGCGCGTGCGGTGTTGAGAGGAGGAAGGGATGGACGGTTGGCTGGTGGAGGAGGAGGGGAAGCTGCGGACGGTGACGGCGCATGACTAGCCCCTAGTATAACATGCTCCGCATGTAAAAAGAAATTGGCAAATCCCACGTTCAGTGGGAATGGATGATGTCCGAAGCACAAATGAGGAAGGTGTATATGTCACTTTAAAATCAGCATAACGATAGAAGGCGGATGTAAAGTATGCCGTACCTGCCTCCATGTCATAATTATCGTGTTTACGCCTGGTATTTGTGTTGGCCATACATCCACGTTGCGTAATACCAAATTAGGTATATGTGGAATAGTAAAACGGCCGTGAGCACGCTATGAGCGTAGTATGTAGCAAAGTTTTTCATGACACACACATCATGATTATCATGTTTGTACGTGTCATAATCCTTCGTCATTCATTCAGGTCCCGTAAAGCCAAATTTGGTATATGTGAAGCTAGCCAAACGACTGCGAGCGTATCATGAACGTGGCGTGTTGTCATGACTTACATGACATATATGTCACAATTTCCACGTTACAGT
Source organism: Rhipicephalus annulatus (assembly GCA_013436015.1). Classification (NCBI taxonomy): domain Eukaryota; kingdom Metazoa; phylum Arthropoda; class Arachnida; order Ixodida; family Ixodidae; genus Rhipicephalus; species Rhipicephalus annulatus. The sequence continues at coordinate 312,404 of WOVY01010000.1, read as the reverse complement.
CTGTCACTTATGTTCACCATTCAGTCATGTCCCATATCGGTTTTGCAATATGTCATCTGAAGGAAACGACCACAAGAGCAGCAAGACCATGAAATATGAATCATGACATTCATGACATACATGTACTGATATTGATGTTATGACTTGTTACTTATGCTCGTCTTACAGTCATGTTATGCCATACCACTTTTGGTTTAGATACCATTACCAAAATGGCCAGAAGAGCAGGAAGTCACACGCATCTATTTAGCTAGATAGATAGACAGATAGATGCAGTGAAATTTGCCGCACTTCGCAAAGAAATAGTTCGCATTTAAAATTTTCTTTATATAATCCACCGATTTCATGGTCAATGCCCCGTGGTGGGTAGGAGCCATAATCGAGAAACAAGCAAGCAACCAAGGTCGCCTTCGCGTGCGCGCGTTCTGCCCAAGCAGTGGGAGCATTGGTTCACAGCGCTCGGCGTCACTTGCACACTGCGTGAGCGGCAACGTACGCAGCGTTCTGTTTTTTTTTCATTTTTTAACTGCCAAGTCACTATTGGGCCTTATCCGCTGAATTTCTTATTCTTCCGCGAGACGCGCTTTGGTTTTAGCGACGCCCGCGGTAGCGTTTTACTTCGCCCTCGCGGATTGGACGATCGTGTCATAGCGGCGTGCGACATCTTCATGTATTCTGGGATGACCTTGGAAGCAGCCGGCAAGGCGAGCGACGGCAAGAGGCGCAAAAACTCGTGGACCAACGAGAAGGAGACACGTCGCATCACGCTGTATCAAAAGTTCCGGCTCCTGTGGGACCACCGTCACCCGGACTACTACAAGAGGGACCAACGCAAGAACGCCATGAGGGCCATCGCCGATTCCATGGGCAGTGAGTTCGACGGTGAGTGAGGCCAGCTGATGTTAACTTCTGTTGCTTTGATCTCTCTAGCTTCTTGCATGTTGGCCTGATGCACAACCTTCCGAGAAACACAGCCACTATAGCCACGTCTATGCCATGAGATGTCACGTTGGCTTTGATTCGCTCATCAACTGGAAGATCTTACGTTAGTAAGATTGCCGAGCTCGAACTGCTGCGTGTATTTGATGAACTTCATGTGAAATGCAAGCGTAGTCAGTAAGAATAGATATAGAAAACTGGCGACTTACAGAAAACGCCCAGTCTGCGCGGAACGCGCAGCACTGTTACAGAGAAAACTCAAAGAGTGGCCTTTCAGAGTTTTTAAAATTTTTCTTAGCACTATTTGAGTAACTGCTATAAACACACTTGCTGGGTACCGCCTATGCCATCAATACTCATAATTTTTGTGCAAAAGACTGGCATTCACTATGCTATCCATCATTCTTCGGAGAAGCGTGGTATCCGCTACAAACTTGCTAGAAATATTGTGCAAGATGTTTATGCAGTTGCTGACGATGATAAAGAATTATGCATGAAGTGTGTATGCGCCACAGCGAGTAGGTGAACAAGAACAAGCTTTTGTAGTGAGTGGAATCATTGGACGACCCACTCTTTACGCAATTCGCATTTTGTGGCGCCTGGCTGTTCCTTTGATGTTCTAAAACACTCTATTTCTCAAATGAGCGAAACTGTTTTTTCGACATCAAGCCTGCCTGAGGCAAGTTTGGAAGCGAGTTCCAAGCACTGACCATTTGCAATTTCAGCTGGACTGGTATGCTGAGTTCATGAAGCGTGCTACTGAAATACCCCATTAGACGTTCTGTTGTATGATATTTGCTTTGCAACGTCCATTGTGCATTTGTCGACTTGACCCTATGTATATTGCACACTACTTATATACGTAAACCGCATTTGTACTAAATACTATGCAATGAAAAAAATTAGCGTGGCTTTCTTTATTTGCTAAGTTTTTTCTTGTTTTTTATATTGGTTATGGACACCAGGGGCGCCGACGGACAACTACGGTTCCGCATTTGACCTGTGTTCTGATTCCGTAGAAGCCACTTAGGAGACCCTCAAATTGGCGGCACATGGTGGTACCATACAACATTCGTTGTAGCTTCTGCTGGTTTTCCATTGGAGAGACGGTAAAATGCTACTCGAGAAAGAATAATCAGGGAGTGGGGGTGAAGCCATGGCCACTCGATTAAAAATATTACACCATTTCTTTTTATAGAGAAACGTCTGTAGAAGCGAAGCAGTGGTCACTGATGCCTACGGTAGCGGTGGCGTTAGCGACCACTTTTCTTCTCTAAGGCAGCGCCCTAAGCTGCGTCGGTAAAAGCTGCTGGTGGTAGAAATAAATGCTTAATTCTTTCAGAACGGTTCCTTATAGGCACCACACACTGACCAGATGGAGCTGCGTTGCTCACACTACCCCGTCTCAAAGCCTGTGACAGTCGCTGTTAGGGTTGGTTGGTTGGTTCCGAAAATTTATTGTAGTCCTGCAAGGCACGCGTCAGCGCGCAGCGGGTGATTCCCACGTCGGGACCGTTAGTCCAAGCCCATCGGCCGCTCTGCGGGCCTGATGGACGGCCCAAAGGGGCACGCAAAAAATAGGCGCGTGCTCGCGTCCCCCATGCATTCAGGCCACAGACCGCCGACATATGCAGGGCGCGAACGCGCGCGTCGCGTACCGTTTGCATTGAGGCTATCTCGATGTTGCTTTTTTTATCCGCTAGGCTATGCATTCTGGCGCTGCAGTCAGACTGGAAAGCTCAACCTAACAGGAACGCCCGAGAGGCACTGCGAGCGCGTGACCGTACGGGATGTGCAGCACATCGGCTCCGACGATTTTAGTTCAGAACCATGGATTACCTCATCGAACCTCCGCGAACGTCTCATTACCATCACCAGAATGTGACCTGGTTTATTTGGATACCACATTTTGGTAGGTTGGCCTCTTCTACGCTTCTTACGGGCGAATCACGTCTTGACCACGCCGGCGGTGGCTTCGATATATGCTTAGCGGCCGTGGCAGCTCCCAGTATAGAACGCGCGACTGGCTTCACACCGCAGCCGCAACCGTGGCGGACACCCAAACCCGATATGATCCTCACGGCAAGGTATGGACGAGCGTCCCGTCTTCGGACAATCGACAGCAGCCCGAATCCTTCAAAAGCGCAACACTTCCTGCTGCAGTCGCTCGCCGAAAGCAGGCGTGGAACGCACTCGCTGCGCCCTCCACCGACGTGGCGTCCCTGGCCGCAGCTGCCGACGTGGACGTTGGCGCCTGCTCCAGAACAGTTTCGTTGCCTGCACCGCGCTTCGTGAACCTTCATTGGGGGCACAGAAAGCCTTTGTGGTGGCCTAAACCCCTGCCGAAGCCGACAACAACGGACTTAGTCGTTGTGCTCGAACCCCGGACTCGGCTGTCCCTCGCCAACGCGTTCCCCGAGAACGAAACCGGACGCGTGCTCATTGCTCACCTCGGAGCGGCTGCGACATGGCTAATCACTGTTGTGATGGTATGTTAACAAAATCTGATCTTAGTCTACACCTCGCACCCGCACATAGCGGACAAATTTATCGGTGAGTCTGCAGTTCTCTAAACCGCTGGACTAGTGCCCTTGTTTGAAATGCTTGCACGCGGACACTCAAGACTCCTGTTATGGAGCATAGAGGGAACATTCAAAACTCCTACACCGAAGCTGCTCTGCGCGAGAGCCGTTATTGGCCCGAAGATGTGGTTTTACACGTGCTGCGACTGGACATCTCGAATAAGGTGCGGTTCACCTTTTCCGGCAAGGTGAAGCTGAAATACTTTTCTTAAGACGCCCTGCTCAACCCAGTGGAGCGGCACAAAGAGCTGTTCCAGCCTGCAGTCACTGAGAGTCCATTGGGCATTAACCAACGCCTGTCCCTGCCCAAAATCAGACTTTTGTGGCATTTGCGGAAGGCAGTGCCGCTCAAGGATGGAGCTCCTGCATCTAATCTGTGTGCGTCCAGGTGCGCTTTATGTGCTGGATTCCACGTCACCAGGGACAGGTGCTGTGAAGAATGCTACAGGACGTCGCCATCCGAGCCACCCCCTTTTACATCGGTAGGTAAAGCCGACCGCAAGAAGTGAAGACGTCGGTGCCGACGAAAATTGGGCTCTCGGTCGTAGTCGCAGGTGGCTCAGCCCGCTGTCATCAACCCTGTCGCGCCCCCACTCCCTGGAGTGGTGGCTCCCGGGCCTTCACGACAAGGCATAACTACGGATAAACCTTCGGCCAGGAGGTCTACTGTGGGGCAGGCTTCACCCGCCCCAACAACTCGAAACCATCGTTGCAAGGACTCCAACCCGCCACCCAGAGAGATTCATCCTGGGCCGACCGCGTCTCACGAGGATCTCAGGTGAGAGGCTCGGCTGGGATAGCCTCTTGTTCCACGCCCTCAGTGAACTCCCAACGCAAACAAAAACATAATAGTCGGCCCAAAGTCCGCATAGCAGCCCTCATTCAGGAAGCAGCTGAGTACGCGGCCCAGCTCACTGATCGGTTGAACGATGCAAGAATACCGCCAAGCATATGACCAACCGCGACACGGGGCGTTTCTTCAGGACTTCATTGACCCTATAGCCAAACGCACACAGAAACGCAAAAAAAATCTTCAACGCGCATTTCGTGCCTCTATACGCGGGTGAGTGGTAGGGAAGTCAGAAAAAAGCAGTGTTTTTCACACATGCCCTATCATGTTATTACAGGTAATTTTGCTGGAACTAGTGAATGAAACGGTGTACTCTATCTGGGACACTTAGTGCTTGGCGTGCGCGTTTGCCTTACATGTTCCGTTAGAGTGCCTCAATAAATTGATATATTTTATTGGATATCAATCCATGAATACTCTTCTCGATAGTCTACCTTTGCAAGGAACAACTAAAGTTACTTCATGATCAGCTCAGCGTATACATCAAAAGAGCGAAAAGAGCATGTTTTGGAGGCAAACCAGTGGCTAACTGTGGCTTCATCGTTGCCGGTAATGCATCGTGATAGGTCCCACTCCAGCATTCTTTAATGGCAAAGTTCATCAGTCCAGCACCCCACCATCGCCGTCGCCGCCATCGAAGCTCTCTGGCGCGATGCAGTTGTGGCGTGTCTCCTTCAAGCGTGAGGATAAATGAGGTCTATGAGTGCTAGAATGAGGATGCCGTCTGCACAATGCGCAAAGCGCGAGTATACGAACGCATACGTAACGGAGGCAGATCAGCCTTCCTCGCCTTTTTTCTTCCTTTCTGCGCTGTCCCTTCAAACCAGCGAACGTAATTTTCCGCCATTGAGCGCAACAGACACTCCGCGCGTGCAGCGCTTTGGGTCTGCGAACGATGGCACGCATGGGGTCTCGACGCTGGTTGTGTTGCGCGCTGTGCTTGGTGGCGGCTCTTCACCGATGCCAGCGTTCGGCGGCGCGATCACATTGGCATTTCGGACACCGCAGCATTAGCGGGCTTCGACGTAGCCCTTGTATCAGACTCTTCGGGAGCCGGTGGGTACCCCATGCTGAGTTCACAGCAGTAAGCAGTGCGATAAGAAAATCGGCAGATCCCAACTACAGTGGGAATTGATGATATGCGAAGCACGAATGAGGAAGGTCAGTTTAAAACGGCGTTACAGGGTAGAGGTGAATTGTGCTGTACATGACTTCCGTATCATGATAATCATGTTTGGATGTGTCATTTACTTTAGTCATCTATTCACGTCACCTGATACCAAATTTAGTATATGTGGAGCAAGCGAAACACCCGCGAGCACATCACGAACGTGGTATGTTGTCATGTTCATACATGACACGCGTGTCATGATTATCATGTTTGCACCAGTCACATACTTTCGTCATCCATTGTTGTCACTTAACACCAAATTCGGTATATGTGTAGCTAGCAAAACGGCCGCGAGCACATCATAAACTCCAATGTAGTATTGACGCGCGCGCACGCTGGTCACAGTGACGCTACGTTAGCAAAACACGAGAACTGTATGATCATGACTCCGGGCGCGACTGGCGCGACCAGCGTCCGTCAGCACGGCCCGACAGCAACCGTGCGATATGCGCCACGCTGCATTTCGTGCTGATGCGTTACCCAGACAACACTGCGTTTCCCTCTTTTTGTGACAAAGGGATGCCGGACGCGCTGAAACGCGCATGCGTCAAAGCAACGCAGCGCGGCACGCGCCTGCGAGTGTATGGCAGAACTGGCACCTGGCGTCGCAACGCCGGCGTCGCGCGTTGAAATGAACGTCGGCGAGCACGCGCATCGTGTCACGTCGAAATATATTGTTGCCTTCACTGTGGCGTGTAGTCATGTTTCACATGGCATACATCTCATGATTATCATGTTTGCGCCAGTCACAAACATTCGTCATCCATTGCCGTCACGTAATACCAAGTTTGGCATGTGTGAAGCTAGCGAAACGGCCACGGGCACATCATGAGTGTGGCATGTAGTCATGTTGTTACATGACACGCATGTCGTGATTATCATGTTTGTATCTGTCATTTACATATGTCGTCCGTTCGTGTCCCGTAATACCGAGTTTGGTACATAGGAAGCTAGCGAAACGGTCAGGAGCGCATCATGAGCGTAGCTTCTAGTCATGTTGTTATATGACCCGCATCTCATGTTTATCATGTTTGCGCCAGTATCATACCTTCGTCATCCAGTCACGTCCCGTAATACCAAATTTTGTATAAGTGAAGCTAGCGAAACGGCCACCAGCACACATTAGCGTGGCACGTATTCATGTTGTTACATGACACGCATATCTTATGATTATCATGTTTGCACAAGTCACACGCCTTCGTCATCCATTTATGTACCGTAATACCAAATTTGGTATATGTGACGTTAGCGAAACAGCCATGAGCGCATCATGAGCTTGGCTACATGTTGTTACATGACACGCATATCATGATTTTCATGTTAGGGCCTGTCGCTTGTGTTCGCCGTGCAATCATGTCATACTATACCAGTTTTTCAACGTGTCATGTGAACGAAACCACCATAAGAGCTGCAGGACCGTGAAATGTAAACCATGACATTCATGACATACATGTCATGATTTTCATGTTATGAGTAGTCAAACATGTTCTTCATACAGTCATGTTATGCCATACCAAGTTTGGTATAGATACCAATATCGAAACGGCCAGGAGATCTAAATGTCGTTGGCGGATAGAGAGATAGATAGATAGATAGATAGATAGATAGATAGATAGATAGATAGATAGATAGATAGATAGATAGATAGATAGATAGTCGCTGAAGTTCGCTAAAAAATGCTTCGCATTTATAAACAAATGTTGCATCGTTTTCTGTGCGCCGTCGGGCTTTTCGAAGTTGTGATGTGTGCGGCTTGTGTTCATGCGTATGGTCGTCGGTGAGTAACCAGAATTTGAGAAACTGCAGTTCCAAGGAAGTGTGGCATTTCACGTGGCTGTGGAAACCACAAATCTGATCCGAGAGTGTACGTAATGGGATATCCGGCAGAAGAAGGCGCGCGGAAGGCATGTAAATTAGGGAGCCTACGTGACGTATAAATGCTATCCCAGGAGATTATTTCAGCCTGATAAAGCATGCAGATGTAAATCAAGGGATAATTTCAGCCTAACAAAACATGCAGAGGTAAATCAAGGGATAATTTCAGCCTGACAAAACATGCAGAGGTAAATGCGCTGCTTTTCTTTCGTTTTCTGGATGGCATTACACCTTATCTCGTGTTATTCCGTGTCAATTTTATCGCATGCGCGCGTTTCAAAGTGCGTTAAGGTCAATAACAGCAACTCGAAGCGTAATTCTTGTTTTTTTATTGTAATTCGCGTGTGTGCGAAAAACATTTCAGTTCTGACGATATGCTGCAAGAAGTAAATTACACGGACGAATTATTGCCGGGAATCAAGTGACCAAACGCCTTTCGTGTGTGCGGATTATTTGTAGTTAGAAGCACACGTTGTTTTTCAGTACTAGAAGGTTTACCACGTAAATAACAGTATTGGCCATCGAAAAAAAAACACGGCTTATTTGACGTGCATTGGTAGTCAATTTAATGCGTAGTAGTCAGCAAAGAGTTGGATACATTGCTTCATTTGTCTGTGAGAAAAGTGAAGGCGTTCATGTCGTGCCATGTAGTTTACTACTGCATGTTCGTCTTTGATGTACGCATGCAAATTTGTTACGTACCAGGCAAATGAAGCGTATAATCTGATATATACAATAAGTACACGGCTTGTCAGTTTCCTCATACAGTCATGACATGCTGTTTCTTTGTATACATCCCTTTAAACTGTCATGACAGCACGACATAAGCGGCTAGCATAGCAGCTTACGACGCGCACCCGAGTCAAGTGCCAGCCCACTAGTGACCCACCACTCGAGGAGTTTCCCAGCCTCGAGTTCTTTAGGTGACGTTGTCTAGAGGCTAACCAGCGCTGGGCAAACATGACGCGCGCTTCTTCCGTTTCATACATTGGATAGAGCGCTGTGAAAGCTAGAGACGCCTCTTTTAGTAGATGCATTCGTATCAAGAAATAGTCTATATGATTTCATCACTGGTAACATAATCCCTTTTCTTCTTCATTGGATTAGTATTAAATCAGTATACTTAATAGATAATAAAAAACCTATTAAACCAGTATAAGAGGTTGTTATGGACCAATAAGCGACTCTCCTCGCACTTTGGTGTAAGCAGTCTATAGACTCGTCACACGTGGTCTCGCGCTCGGCTCGCACGAGCGCTTACTACGACTCGAACAAGACGCCAGTTCTTTCACTCATTTCACTGGCTGAAGTTCTTCTACAGCTTTCACAGCGTTGCGCTTGATCTATGAAATGGAGTGTAGTTAGTAGACGTTGAGGTAAACCACGGCCCTTTACGGCTGTTCTGAAGCGCGCGTCACACTTTTAAAGGCGCGTGCTCGCGAGTAGCAGTGGGCCGGATAACGGCCGGGCTTGAAAGTAAACGTGTGTGTCGTGCTTCTAGGCCGACCGGGGCTAGAGACGCGTGCGCCTCTAATTTTCTTGCCGCTCCAAGTGGGCCACAGAAGCGCTGTATAATTGTAGAAAAAAGAGGAGACACTTATTTTGACAGCCCACCAGAAAGCACGATGCAGTGTAGACGAGATTCGGTAACACCCCTAGAAAGCCTTGGTAGTATGGAATTGAGCCGCTAAATAAGTTCCCACTTTGACAATATGATTGAATTAAAAGTGCGTTCCTAAAGACAAGCAAAAAATGGTGAGTGAAAATTGCTGGGAACTTGTTTTCATCCGGCAGGGAACGTAAGCATGAAGTGAGGGTTCCTTGATTGTGTTGTTTCGTTATTTCAGAGGGTGGCAATCTCTGAACGACAGCTGTTGATAGCCATTTGCTTTCTCAAGCGAGCTCCTTATACTAGGTCATATACTTCTATCCAGACATCATATCCAGATAATGGCGCGCGCTTTGAATCACAACGGCAGAAAACAATGCGATATACACCCACTATATATTTCCATGCTTGTACACAACTGCACATAAACTCTTTGTCTTCGTAGAAGTCAGTAAACTATGTTAAGCTTGATTTGCCTACGTCAACGTTTTCTATTACGAAATCTTTCAGGCCGGGTGTACCAACCTGCCACTTTGCGTCTTTGGTACTTGTCGTACTCCTCGATTTGGAAATATATATCTGTGTCTTTTATATCAGGCGCGCCAGCTCTGCTCAGTGAAAAAGCTGTGAAGGTATTCTGCATATTTGTCAGGGTTCACAATGCTGATTCGCTTTAGCAAGAGCCCGGTTTTTAGTGTTACCAGTCTGTCGGTGCCAGGAAAGTTCCCTGTGATACTTTGATGGGCTGCTGCTGGTAAATTATTCAGAGAGCGGTCTAACCCCAAAGTTTTCCTCTTCTCCGCAGTGGTGAACGTGAAGGACAAAATCAAGACGCTGCACGACTACTTCGTGAAGAAGATGAAGAAGGAAGAGAGCTCTCGAACGTCGTCGTGCATTTACGTCTCTCGCTGGGAGCACTACAAACGCTGGGAGTTCTTGCGCGGCACCGTCAGCGTGGAGACGAGCTCACAACCATCTATTCCGTATCCGGTGAGTACACCTTGTATAGATGACGGCTCGTGCGGTTGTCAAGAATAAGAAATAGCTCAAGCGGTAGAGCACAGGGAGCTTTTCGTCGTGTTCCAAAAAGTCAGAGGTTCGGCTCCCGTGTGTGCAACGTTTCTTTGTCGTTTGGTAGCGTTCATTTTACAACGTCATATACATAACGAAAACGGATCACCAAAATCTTGGTGGATCCCAGCATAAAACACTGTCCAGTTAAAAAGTGGCAGGTCGTGGATTCGGCTGCACAGTTTTGAAGCAATGCCAAGGCTTTATTTATAGCTATAGCTATAGTTATGCATTCTGTGATGTGGTGAGAGGCATCGGATACTGGAGCATAAAGAAGTCTTCCTGCGTAGTGCTGTTGTTCAGTACAATGTTCTTAGATCTCGACCGCAGGTGCGCTGTAGCCTTAATCACAATAATTCCGACAGACATATGCATAACCGGACATGCATGTAAAGTTCCTGCAGAGACATGCATTACCTGACGTATATAATGGTAAATAGGTGGATGGTTATTGCTATGCCACAGTTGTCACGCGGTCTTACGTAAAGAAAAAAAAAGCCCATTCTCCCTTGTTTACCCGTATTCATATGCATCCTGTCGAACTTGATTGTTCTTTGACTTAGCACTATTGAGCGCCACCTGGAATAACGCACTGAGACACCTCTTTTCACGTATATCAGAGCAGCATGGCACAGAACTGCGTGGTATAGTAGAAAGAAAATTATTATGCACGTGCCTTGAAAGCGTGCCATGCATAATGGGCAATCATTGCGAATGTTGTTTTCCGTCTAACTTGTTCAAAGGGGATAGATGCGTTGACGTGGAACTTTCCCTTTCTGCCTGAAGTAGAACCCTGTGCTCGGTAATGCTTGCGAGCAAATACTTTTTCGGCTGTTGAAAGATCTAGAGTGGTCACTCAGCGCAGAAAACGAAAATTGGCAAATGTCATGCCGGTACTACTTGAAGAATCCCGGCCGCTTGAGTGTAGAAAACTCACCATATTACCGGAGCATTTAATGATTCTGATATTGCCGTATATCGACTGCCTTGAAGGCTTGAAGAAGCCAAGCCCATCTGTCGAAACGTCAGGTCCGGCACACATGCCGACTTTTTCAACAAAAGCTTCCTTCTTCCCGTTCCTACCTTTTTTTTTCATTTCTACCAAGAAATTTATGTTGTTTTCGTTTGGGTGAACCTGTAGCTTTATACCACTAATTTTACAGCCATCTGTCCTTGTTCTATACCACGTACGTAATGATTTCCCTGTCACCGGGAAAATTGAATAACCACGTTCTCTTTTAACTTTGGCTTGAGGCAGACTTAGCAAAACAAGAATAATGATTTTTTCTCTGTTTTTGCGCACTACGTATGAATACTTGCCATCGGCAATTTTTCGCCAATAGCCTTGAGTTTTCAGAGGCCCTAATCTTAAAGCCTCTCAAACTTCGTTTCCGGGGAGTTACCTAGTCTTGCTTTGAAGAACAAGCAGTTAACTGGGAGCGTTTTTGATTCTTGTGACACTTTTGCTGTTTTGTTCTTACGTATGTTCTATCACTTTTTAAAAGACAATAGTCTTTCTTGGGAACCTTCAACGGCAAAATTTCGGTCTGCCTGCCTGTCTGTCTCCTTGTCCGCCATAAACGCTCTTCTTAAATGCACTAAACGGTACCTCAAACTGCCAACCCAATCCGCAGGGCCCACCAATATTGCTCAGGTTTCAGCGTTCATACTTGTGTGATCGTCAATTAAAAACAATTATTGCGCATATCTGAGGCACCATAACAGGACGTCGATGTTTTGTATGTGTGCCTTTTATATTACAGAAGGCACACACAAGCAATTCTAAGGACCGCAGCGTTTATAACTCTGCGCTGACAGTGCAACGCGATGCTCAAAAAGGCAAGTGTTTTCAACGCTTTGCTAAGACGACACCGGGGTAGCACCTGCCGGCCGCTTTGCGTTCTACTCTTTATCGCTTTCGAGACAGGCGCGCATCTTTCTCCGCGGGCGCTGACGCCTTCCTTCGTTTTTTGAAGATAACTGCCAGATGGTGTTAGTGTCTAACGTGCCTTCGATAGCCATGAATTTTAGATGCACTAATCTTAAAGCCTCTCAAACTTCGTTTCAGAGGGATTTGAAACGGTGTCATGGTCTCGGGTTTGACGTTCGGCAATGCGGTCTTGTGCATGAAATCCGAAGTTCAAGCAAGATCGGAAATTAAACAACGTGGCAAAGGTAGACTTGCTTTGGGAGCACACGGGAATACTCCAAATCAGGGGGCACAAGGGGACATGGGATGGACATAGTTTGAGCACAGGGAAGCTAGAAGCAAGATGAAATTTGCGGAGCGATTGAGAAAAATGGTAGAGGAGCGTTGGGCTAGGAAAGTTTTCAGCTACTTGTACATGAAGAATGTTTATAATAAATGAAAGAAGCGGACTCGAAAAGTGTCAAGCATGTATTTAGACAACAGCGGAATACCAAGCCAAAAGGAAACATAGGTTAAGAAGAAGGTAAAGGAAACAGAGAGGGACTTGTAGAAGATGGGAATGCTTACGAAATCGTCACTGGAGACCTACCGAACTTTCAAGCAGGAAATTGAAAGGGAAACAATCTATGAAGATTCTCGGGGTAGTTCTCTGTTCTTCGAGACTTGAACGGGAGTATTGCATACCAAGACGTACCGAACAAAATAAGAAGGCACAGATATGTTATGTAGTGCATGTGGAGAGGAGCAGTAAAGGGCTGAAAATTTGATAATGTTCTGTAAAGGGCTTCGCCCTATAGTTGAAGGTAATGGCGCCGAATTTTTAAAAGCATTGTGTTTAAAGACAGTGAAGGCAAAATAGACTTTAAACGAGTAGAAACAACCAGGAGGAGGCTAACTGATTGGTGGCTACAATCGAGGTGCTAGTGAAATTCAATCTTCAAGCACACAATGATAGTACTTAACTTTATGGCTAGGTCACGTGAGCCACCACCCGATCTAAAGGGCATTGCCAGATACATCCATCCATCCATCCTCGTTGCGCTCGTTCGCCTTCGCCGCACAGACCCAGACTTTCTAATGCAGCGCTTCCAAAATACGATTCTTCGATTTTCTCGCGCAGAACACACTGTCCAAGACTGAGCAATTGGTTTGGCGCTGACTCCAAACGGGCACCTCGATTTCCCCCTTCATACATTCCGAGATTCATCCTCATGACACCTTACCTCATTGTCACCTCTGCTCGAGTCCTCGAGCCAACTTTTATGCATTAAAGTGAGGAGTTTTTTTTCTCCTGGAGTTTAGACCAATTTAGCGAGGATGCCACGTAATAAATGTGGCTCATGAGGAATGCGTGGAAGAGACGAAGGAGATTCCCCAGACCTCCCCTGCGGCTTGAAACCCTTAATATTAGTCTGAGCTTGTTCTCCGTTTTGAAGGTAATGCGAGCCAAAACCTTCTTATTTCCGCCGTTGCATTCAATAAGGAAGCCTAGCACCCGAATAGAATTGACTCTAGGAATCGACTGCCCATCCCGTGGGGTTATAATAATCTGCACTTGATTAAGCGGGGACTCGTTCCTTCTTCCGGGTTCAACTAGTTGATATAGAAACAACTCAGATTTAGAGGGGGATAGCTGAAGCCCGGTATCCTACAGAAAAAGTTCTGTGATAGACAAAGTAGATTGGAGCGCTTCCTCCACTTCAGCATCTGAACCACCCATGCACCAGGCTTTAGTGTCGTCGGCACATAAGACATGGTTGGTATTGGCTACAATGGAGAGGCGCTCCGAGAGGCCTTTCGTGGCTATGTTGAACAAAATGGGTGAAATTACCGCTCTCTGCGCCGGCGCGCCCTTCACCCCAAGGGTGAAGGCTTCCGATTTTAATTCGCCAATCTTTAAGGTGGCTTTGCAGTCCCTGGGGACTGCAAAGCCACCATATATATACTGAAATCCCGTGACGCCAGACCCTCTCGATGCTGCTTGCATTTCTTAGCGGGCCTTCTACGCCGTCTTCGTCGCCTTACGTAGGGGTCATGGAATCGATGCTAACAGGACTTGTCGGCCGTTAAATTGTACTTCCTCCCCCCCCGAACAAGGGCACATGTCAGCTGGCATTGGTGATTGTTCGCAGGATCGCCGACAGCACACCCGCGGCACACTTTCTTCGTCGGTGTCGGGCAGACATCGGCACGATGGCCGAGAACTCCACATCCATAACAAACGTCAGTCTGTCTCCTGTACAAAGTACACCGTAGCATGCTCGTACCACACATAACATAGTCGGGTACCTTGAGACCACTGAATAGAAAGACGATGATAGTCGTTTCCTTGATGCGATGCACCTACATGACTTTAGGGTGGCGCTGGTTGGCGATCATCGCCGCCAACTGTCGCTCGTCGATGTCCACGTTGACGCCTCTGATGACACCTCTGAAGGTATCGTCAGAAATGGCCGTGTAGGCCGGAACGTGATACTCAGTCAAGCCGAGGCGGAAGATATGCAGCGTCGCGTAGGCACCCGCGTTGTGGGACGCTGGGGTAGAGATATTCTGAGCTATGTTCAGGCAGACAATATCCTCCATTGTTTATTCCAGGGACAGTTTTGCTGCCGTCTCCAGGGCTTGGGCTAGACGAATCAGGCTAACCTTCTTGAGATCCAGGCCTCCTTTTGGTAGGACTATGAGTCGAATGTGGTTCCTCGGCAATCGGGGAAGCCTCGATGCAGCTGCAAGACGCCGAACGACGCTATGCGCGTTGGCCTTGCGATGGCCAGCCGTTCCTTCACTTTTAGAAGAAGCAGACGCTTGTTGTCGGCGAGAACGCTCATTCTCGCCTAAAGTGGTCTGCCACCCAGGCGCGTTAGCATATTCCTGGGAAAAAACATCCCCATCCACCACCATCACCTCCGGCATGATGCCGATTACGTTGGCATGGGCGGACTCACGGCGGAGGAAAAGTCTTCAAAAAGGACGCAAAATCGGTCTACCAGATCAGAAGTAGGCTCGGTAGAATCCCGTCGATCAGATTCGTTGAAGGGTGTACAATTCCTGAGGATTGAAGCAATCGGGCAGGTGGGGAGCCTTCCTTGCTTCTCTTCATTTTTTTCTCTTCATCTTGCCTTTCTCTTTGGGCTTTTTTTATGTCTTTTTTGTATGTTTCTATCTATTACTTTCTTTCTGTCTCTCTTTCGTTCTCTTTCTCACAGTTTTTATCTCTATTTTCTTTACTATTTCTTTCTCTCTGTCTGCTTCTTAAAGTGTTTCCCTTTCTTTCTTTTTTGCCTTGCTATCTGTTTTTTGCCCTCTTTCGTGTCGATCAACATCTCTTTTTGTGTCTTTCTATATTTTGTTTTTATTTACTTAATTTTTCTGCTTCTTTTTCTTGGTTTCTACGTTTCTATGTCTTTCTATAATTTCCTGTTTTGATTCTTGTTACTTCTAGCCCCGCTACGGTAGTCTGTCTAGTGGTTCTAGCACTCTAATGCTAACTCGAAGGCCGAGGGATGGAATCCCGGCTACAGCTCGTGAAGGCGAAAACCCTATGGACATGAAATCTTATATAGTGCCCGACAAGGCGAAGCAGGGCACGTCCGCGCCAGATACCGTAGCGTCGAGCAGCTGACCGCGTTGCTAGAACGCCAGGATACACCAGCCGACAGTTTTCACTTACTACTGCCCGTGCACACATACGAAGGACACACGGACAAAAAAGTGGTAGCAGATTTTTTGCAGCAGTTTTGCAGGATTATCACGATGCGCTAGCCCTTACAAATGAGACTTCTGCTACGCGTTCTGCCCGTCACCCTGTGTGGCTCTGCCGCTCGTTAGCGTCATCGCCAGTCATTTGAAAGTTGGTCCCACTTCGAGCAGCTATTCTGCGCCAAATTTGTTTCCCTCGACTACGTCGTTTGCATGAAAGATGAACTTGGCAGCCATACACAGGCTGGGGATGAAAGCCTCTAAGAATACATATGGTCCATGCACGAACTTTACGACAGCGCAGACCCTTCAGCATCTTAAGCGGAAAGAGTGACTCGGGCAGTTAGACAGTCACTTCTGTGTTTTCAGGTGTACTTAAGAGGTCGTTCATTCCCTTCACTCGATGTCCTCCCTAATCCAGCGGTTAATATTCAGGCCACGATGTTGGCGCAACTCACACATCTACCTCCAACCTCACCCGAATCTACGCTCGATCCATGTGCGTGGCATGGTCGGCCCAACCCAATGACCTCACCAACGGCCCCACCAAGGGCTCTAGACTCATTCAGCCGCCACAATATGTCTGCTTCGTTCGCCTTCCCGTCAACGACCCAGGAACGTGGGGCACCCACACTAGGCGCCGTGACTCGAGGCCAGGTCGTAGTGGCCGCCACCCATTCTAGTGCTTGAGGCACAAGCAGGAACCCTCCGTTATGCTTCCAGTGGGGAGGTCGAGGCCACTACAGGAGCCAGTGTCTAAGCAGACCACGTCCTGGCCGCCGGGGAAATGACCGGTACCGGCGATGGTGAGCACATGCCAATCGCCGGCCAACATACCAGCCAACTCACTTTATGCAGGTCCTGGAAAACCTACTGCGGCTGGTTCGTGGGCTACGGCTCGTCTTCAAGAGGAGCCAGGCGCGTCGCAGGTGCCTCGACGCAGGGTTTTTTGGTCTTCACATCATCCAGCCGCCAGGAAAAGCACCCGCAGGAAAACTTCGGCAAAGCAACACATGCCGAAATGGACAAAGCGGCATCTCTTCCCACTCGGACAACTACCAGAGGGACAACCAACCAACGCTCCCACAATTGCTCCCCGCCCGGTAACAGCTACGAGGTGCTCGACAGTATGGTGAGCGATCTTCCATCTACATCCACTCTCTTCGTTTCACACGCTGATAAAGCAGCATTAGTGATGGTTTCCATGGTTGGAGTAAAGGTCCCGGCTCCTTCAGATAGTGGCTCAGCTGTTTCTTTTTTTGGGGATCACATCAAGAACTGCTGTGAGATTTAAATCTTAGCCTTGCAAAGTGTAAACACTAATCTGCGCGTGGCCTCTGCTCATGTTGTCCCTGCTATACACTCGCAGCTCGTTTAATGGTTGCACCCGATGGGCGAAAACTTCGGCAACGCTTCCTACACCTACCCGGACTTTCCTGCCCCATGATTTTAGGACGCAATTTTATAGCGACGTCGGGAATCGTGTTCGATGTACGTACGAGTGCCTACAGCCATGGAATCAATGCAAAATCATTAACGATTGTGGCTACTTCGCCCCAACCTCAGTCTGATCTGGTTCCAACAAATGTGAATCCATTCTTTCATACCAGGGGCTCCTCTACTGTTATCGAATTTTTGAAAGGGCCGTTATAGCCATAAGCGACAATTCGAACAGCCCTAACGCCCTTTGCAGCGATGTTCATGGAGGCTCCTGCAAGATTATTGTTTTCAAACACAGGATCGACACAGGTGACATCTGCCCTATTCGTTTCAATCCGCGTCCCCTGAGTGTTCACAAGCGTGAACTTCAGGACGCTGACCTCGCCACTGGTGTTCTAAGAGCATTCAACCGTCCCTGGACGTTTGTAGCTGTTTAAGCTTCAAAAAGAAAAGAATGGCACTGAACGGTTGTGCATTGACTACCATAGGTTAAACGCCGTCACGGCTCAAAACTCGTTCCCCTTTCCATCAATCGACTTTAATATGTACGCTCGTGGGGCCACCGAATTCTTCACTACCCTTGACTGTAGTAGAGGCTTTTTGTAAATTCGAGTCGCGGAGAGCCTCGCACGGAGCAGACGGGTTTTCCCCGTCCCGAGTCCTTCAATTTCGGAAGTTCTTGCTCACTCCCGTGGGCGTATTTATTTCTGGTCTAAACCTTGAATAGCACTCTCGAGTGCAGCCCTTTCTAGGGCTCCAAGATTTAGCATGTGATTTCTCAATACCCCTTCTTTTCTTTTTATCATTGTTTCCTTTACCTTTGTGGCACCACTATGGACAGTCCCTCAATCCCATCATTAATAGCGGACGGCCTGCCTGTGGGTTTCCCGTCAGGTTTTGCCCTCGACTTGGCAGAAAGAGCCAAGGCCTGCGACCTACTGCTCAAAACCGCGGCACAGGTCTTGCACACAGGAACGGACGGCCGACCAAGCCCGCCGCGTCTCTCACCTACCTCCAGCGCCCGTACTAGGGCAGGGAGACTCAAGGCAGCCACGAGCCTGCTGTCCAAACCTCTGCAGCAGACTGCGAGCAACGCTGGTACAAGGCTCCGGGCACGCAGGGCGAAAACATTCTTACCAAAAAAGCGCCCAGTAACAAAAAGGCAGACAGCCGCTGCCACCATTTTAGGGACGCCCGCCATCCTGCAGAACCAGTCTTCATGCTAGGAGACAGAAATTCAAGCCAGCAGCAGTAATGAGGTTGGCTACCCAGAAAAGACGGATTGTGAGCTGTCTCCCTCCCCTCAGAAGAGCGACGCAGCCAGCACTGGTTCTTCCCCCATCACTGAAACGTCGTCCCCCAGCTATCTTCATCGTGGTCACACAACACGCCGGCCTCATTTCCCGACATTTCTGTAGAAGAGAGCAGCCCGGAACAGAAGGAGCAGGGCTCCTTCTCCCCTTTGGTGACTGACGACACATGGACACCTAAAAAGGCAGCCCTCTCTACCCCACAAGCCGAGGGAGAAAAACAAGTTTTCCTCTCGGTCCCGACTACACCTCTTTCAAACCGTCTATTCAGCTACGCCGGGATGTAAAGAAATCCAGCGCATCTCAAGAAACGCAGCCGCGCCTCCTTGCACGCAACAGCTGTGTCCTGGGGCCACCTGGGGAACCATTTCCTTCACTGCTATCCACAGGTGCTCCAAACAGCACCGAACTCGGCGAACCACAGGTTCCTACCACCAACACACGGCAGAAGAATCGGGGGGTACAAAAACCTGCGGTTTCAACCCAGAAATGTACCCCACCCTCTCAGCTACCTGCGAGTCCTGGGTCCACCTCCCAGCTGGAGACCATCCTCTACAGGCCAACCGCAAGGAAAAACTTCTTTCGGTCTGCAACACAAGAGGCAATTTACGCACAATTAGCGGCAGTTGAGGGAGCACAACGCGTGCGAATTGACTTCGGCGGCAATGTTATTGCGGTCGACGTTACCGAGGGAGCACTCCTCGCGCCCCTCCTCGCAGTTTCCGACATCTGCGAGATTCCCGTGCCTGCCAGGCAGGCGTCAACGAACACCTGCAGTGGAGTAATCCACAACGTCAGGGAGGAGGAAATACACGACATCGCATCGCAGCTCCATGTACTGTAATGCACGTGATCTGGAAGCAATGTCGTCATGATGTTCTCTGGACGGAAACCTCCACAAGACATCGAGCTTTACAAACAACGACGCCCGGTCCGTGCTCGCCGCCCTCGTCCTGTGCAGTACGAACAGTCCGGTCGCTATGGCCGCACGGACATCACTTGCACCGCACATGAACGTTGTGTGCGCAGTGGCGGTCCACATCCGCGTGCCGATTGCACCACGCAGCGCCCGCGTTGCAGATTCTGTGGCGCCACCCATCTGGCCACAGAACCCCGCTGTCCTCGCTGGTAACAAGAGCGTCAGCTACTAGAGGTCCGCGTAGAATCGGCCCGCCCCATGACACGCCGCGAGGCTTTTGCAGTTGTTCGCAAGAACAACCTCAGGGCACAGAATTCCGCCACTCGAGAGGGGTTGTCATATGAGGTGGCCGCTGGTGGCTCTACAGCACATGCGTCAACGAACACCACCACCGCTCCAGACAATGCCTCGGTGATCTCGGTGCTCGCGGCCGCAGTTCGTGCCGCGTTGGACTTTCTTCCTCGCGACTGTCCGGTTCACCCGCTCTGCATAGCAGCGCTGGCTACCCAACAAGCTCTGACACAGCATGGCGAGTAAAAACTGTGTACGGCGGCCGCGCATCCTTTAGGGGAACTGTCGTTCTTTGCACCGCCGTCACAGTGAGCTCGCTGAGTACTTGCGGCTCAACGAGTACGACATCGTCGCACTACAGGAGGCTTATGTACGCGGAAGCAAATATAGGCTTACTAGTTACTCGAGCTACCATGGTACAGCGAGTTGTCAAGTGCGCGATTGCGACTTAGATGTGTGCTGCGACCCCACACATCCTCCCACCCGCTCTTATGCATCCATCTACGTGCGCAATGGAATCGCACATTGCACTGTTGATGTTTCTGACACCTTGTGCTGTGAGGTTGAATGTGTGGTGGTTAAAGTACGTCTCGGGCAGTGCGACACGGCAGTGGCGTGTGTTTATGTCCATCCTGTCTACAGGTGGACATAAACCCGTTTGGTGCGACGCCTACAAGGTGACTGTGTAAATTGTGAAGACTTCAATTCGCACCATGCGGCTTGGGGGAGTGACCACATAGACTGCAGAGGCAGAGACCTGTTGGATACCATTGCTAGGATAGGCTTGCTTATTATAAACACAGGCTGTCCGACTTTCGTCCGTCGCGGCGTAAAGAGCAGTGCCATAGACCTCTCACTTCTGAGTGACCATTGCCGGTACCAATGAAAAAGGGAGACAGACACGTGGAATTCAGATCATTACGCCCGCCCCCCACCTAGAGCCACTTCATTAGTGCCGCGCGGGCACGCACACATACACTATTACTGACTGGCCGCGTTTTCGGCAATTCTCGGCTGCCTCCCCACCTTCCGGTGTTGCCTACTTCTCGCACGTCCCCCGCTGCGTGGAAGCGGCCTCGCGCAAGTGCACAGTGCCAGTGGGAACACCAGTTCCGGACTGAATACTTCTCAATCTACGCGCGGCTCGCTGGAGGCTCCAGCGCCGTGCGTTTAAAAGCGACCGCAAGGAGCCCTGGACACTTTATCATCGCCTTGCCGCCGTTTGTCACCGACACGCACGGCAAAGACGCGACTGCTCCTGGGGCAGTCCATGCGTCACGCTGGACGACTCGCGATGCTCTACGCGAGCATGGAGGATATTCAGTGCCGTATTCTGCCCCGTTTAGTTACGTTTCCCAGCCCTCGTCATTGCTTTTGCACATTGTTTCACCAGCAATTGGCCGAGCTACTGGCTGACACCCTCCGCCTCAGCGCTCCCGAAAGCTTACCCGAGGTTCTCCAACTCCCGCTGCACTATCGCCGAGAGTCATACAAACCTCGCCACTTTTTCCTCACCACCGGCATGCGCAATCAAGTATACACGCTTTATGCACTGAGGATTTCACTCTCAGGGAGTTGCGCCTGGCTTTGGCATCGCGCAAACGGCGCTCAGCACCCGGTGCTCACGGCATGACATACCAGATGCTTCGCAACATCGATCAGTCCCAGCTCACAGTGCTCTTGGCCGCCTACAACGACGTGTGGCACACGGGGATAGTGCGGCAAGAGTGGCGCGAAGCCATCGTCATCCCCGTGCTCAAGAAGGGCAAACCCGCCTCAGAGCCAGTATCCTATCGCCCTGTTTCCCTTACCTCCGCAGCGGGCAAGCACTTCGACGCCATAGCACTGAGGAGACTTGAATGAATTGCCAAGGCACTGGATGTTTTCTCGTCCTCGCCATGTCGCTCTCGCTGTTCGTGTACCTCTGCTGACACCCTTGCCGACGTCATAGCAACGCTAGAGGAGGCACAGCACAAAGGAGAGGCCAGGTACCTCATTCTGTTAGACATCAAGGCGGCATTCGACTCCCTGCCACACCCCACCATCCTGCACGCGGTGCGCAATCTCGGAGTGACTGGTCTCCCCTTCACGTACATCGCTGCTTTCGTCGGCAGCATAACCATGCGTGTGCGCGTCGGTGGAGTCCTTAGTGAGCCGCATCCTATGAGTGTCGGTGTTCCGCAGGGCAGTGTACTTAGCCCCTTCTTGTTCAATCTCGCCCTGGCTGACATCGACGATTACATTCCCCGTGCTCTTACCCTGTGATGTGCGCGTGGTGGTCTACGCGCACGACATTGCGGTGGTCGCGTCAGGACCTGGGCCCAGTGGCCGGTGTATACGTACCAGTGTCCAAACCGTCCGGGATTCTATTGACGCGTTCATCACGGGCAAGGGGATGAGGCATTCACTGGCGAAGACGGAAGCGATGCTGCTGCACCCCAGTTATGGCGCCCAGAGCTACACACCGAGGTTCACTCTCCAAACAATCCCCATCCCTTGGAAGAGGCGAGTGACCTACCTCGGAGTGCAGCTTCCCTTGTAAAAGGCGAGTGACCTACCTCGGAGTGCAGCTGGACCAACGCCTCAACTGCTCACCAGCGATCAGCGACCAGCTTCGAAACGCGCGAAGGGTCGCCCCCGCCGCTCGAGCACTCCTTGCTCGCGGCAACAGATGCACACCGTCCTTAGCTCTCCGCATCTACAACGGAATGGCTGCGGCGCGCATTTTGTACGGCCTTCCTCTCGCGGCGCTTACGCGTTCCAACTGAGAGACACTGGACGCATTGCGATTCGCCGGTTTTTCAGCTTGCCCAGATCCTCTAAAATCGGCCCAACACTCGCTGAGGCGGGAGACATGTCGCTGTCAATCCGGGCCGATCTTCGAGCGCTAAATCACATAGAGCGTATGAAACGCTTGCGCCACGGACAGCAGCTGGTATTCTGGCTCTCCTCACTTCTGAACTCATGGGTGGGGCAATACACTGCGGCATTCTACGCCCTCTTCCGGAGCTCACCGGATGTGAATGACTATAGTGCCCCGCCCTGCCACCATCACCCTCTGAAGATTCGGACACGCTTACCGGGAGTGGCAAGCAAGCGGACGACGCCAGAGTGTGCTCTTCGGCACGAAACTGCCGCCACTTTCGACGAACTTCTCGCGGGGCGACTCCTCGTCTTTACTGACGGTTCAGTGTTGAACGACGGTTGTGCCGCGGCGGCGTGTGGTGCCTTCGCTGGAGCTTCATAATCAGTGCCGCCTCGCATGCGAGACATTGTCGACGATAGCCGAACTCACTGCGCTTGACCTCGCCGCCGATGCCCTCCTTCAACTGAGAGTTCCGTGGGCTGCCATTCTCTCGGACTCACGTGCTGCTGGCGGAACGGGTTCACAGACAGTCGGGACGGGGAGACAAAAACTGCCATCATTGCCCACAGCCAAAAACACTCCATGACATTATCTTCAATTATGAGGAGTATTAGGACGCACGCATATCATTCTTTGATGCTTACAGCAAACTGGGACTCTCCACCGGCACTGTTGATGTGATTCTTTTTCTCCATGGGCACGCATGCTTGGTGAAGTGCGCGCAATCTGCCCTCATCACCTTCCTAAAAATTTCTGCGCTATTTGAGCGCTTGTAACCTGAAGGAACATTAGTGCCACCCTATCGAGGTCCACTGGACTCCTATTAGTGAGTGCTACGGACCACACTTTTTTCTATGCAGAGATTACGTGCTTCAGTGAGTGCTTCACGCGCTTTCTACGATGCGCCAATCCAACCCGTTGTCCTCCTCTCGATGACAATACCTCTTCGGCCCTTGGCAGCTTTCCTAGTCAGCTGCGCATGGTGCGGGGGGGCTTGTGAGTCTGTTGCGGGAAGCAGATCGAATGACCCTCACCTCTCTATTTTTTCTGTTTTCCAATCTTTCCCTCCCTATATCTTTTATTCCCCATACCCCATTCCTGTGCTGACCTGTTGAGGTGTCCTTGTAAGAAGAGACAGTTACGGGTCGGCACTTTTCTTTTCTTTTCTCCTACTATAACCACCTATATTTTTTGTAAATTCCTCTAGCAGAGCGCGATGCTCAGAAAACGACATTTACCTGCCACAGGAGATTGTTCGAGTTTCTGAGGCTACCTTTGGGATTGTGCGATTGACTGGCCAAATTTCAGTGCGTCATGAACATTGTGTTTCGATATGCCAAATTCAGCTATACAATGACTTATATGGACGACTTGGTAGTCTTTTCACTAACATTTGATGAGCACCAGATCCACTTAACCACTGTCCTATAATAAATGCGAGTAGTAGTGAAATACTTTATTGAGGCAGCTGACGGTTTCCTAAGTGGCGAGGGCTGACAGGCCATGCCTCGTCGCCACCTCATGCAAGGCGCAAGAATCCCCACCAACCACCGGAAAGTTCAGTTGGTGTCAATGAAAATCAATTTCTTGCGTTTCATTGTCAAGCAAGGTACAATACGTGCCCCACCGCGATGGTCTAGTGGATAAGGTACTCGGCTGCTGACCCGCAGGTCGCGGAATCAAATCCCGGCTGTTGTGGCTGCATTTCCGATAGAGACGGAAATGCTGTAGGCCCATGTGCTCAGATTCGGGTGCAGGTTAAAGAACCCCAGGTGGTTGAAATTTCCGGAGCCCTACACTGTGGCGCCTCTCATCATCATATGGTGGTTTTGGGACGTTAAACCCCACATATTAGTCAATCAATCAAGGTACAATACGTCCAGATAAACAGAAACTTCAAGCCATCCTGTATTTTCTCCCACCAACGTGCGTTAAAAGCCTGTAACGGCTTTTGGGTTTGGTGGGCTTCTACCACCACCTTATTCTTCACGGCGCCGATCGGGCAAGACCACTTCACCAACTCCTGTGCAAACGTGCCCGTTGGTCTTGGCCTATCATGAGGCAGGCCGCATTCCAAGCTCTGTCGGGGGGCGGACAGCGGTTGTTTTAAAGAAGAAATAAATCAAGAGCAAAATGCACCCCGCAACTGTCTCCATTTATTAGGACACCTCAGCAGTAGTGCACAGGGGGAGATGTAAAAGAAGAGAGTAGAGCTAGAAAGGGGAGAGGAAGGAGCGACAGTAAAGAAGAAAAAGAGGAAATGGGGGTTCACCAAATCGTCTTCCGATACTATAACAAAAAGAGAAGTAATTAGAGGCGCTCACGCAGTCTACTGCCATCAACAAAGTCCAGCAGGGCGGAAAGAGCACGCTTGGCGTGGTCACCGCGGTACGCTGGAAAGAGAAGGTGCTGCGCTTGCACGAGGAAATCCAAGCTGGCTGTACACGAGGAGCATCACCTGCCTGCTCGCGTCCCTAGCTGGGCAATCGAGCAGTGGGTGGTCGAGTGTCTCCAAGTCGCCACAGTCGATGCAGTATGGATTGCCACACCCGGAGTGCCATTGCTTGTGCTCGGTGGTGTAGTTGTGCCCAGTGCGGAGACGGAAAAAGAACCCGCGTTCCCATCGTGAGAGTCCCTTGTGAAGGAGCAGGCGCGATGGCGTACCGGCTGCTACGCGAGGATCTGGATGTCACTTGCGTACGTAGCAGGCTATTAGGAGACGACCGATGTCCGAGAAGCTCGCGCACTTAGTGGGTGCTGGGGTCGAGCGTGCCCTTTGCAGCTCGCTCGGCTGCCTCGTTCCCTGGCATAACAACGTGAGAAGGGACCCAGTGCAGCGAGTGGTCGCATCCATATCGCTTCACGGCATGTAGTTGCCTGGCTACCCTCTGCACCAGAAGACTGCCATCCTCCTTCGGAGATATGGCAGCCAAGGCTGCGCAAGAGTCGCAGATAAGGGCTACCGCTCATTGCTGCTAGGAGGTGCGCGCCTTTTCCTTGATGCCCATGATAATCTTGTGTAGGACCAGGGAGGGGGGGCGGTACGAAAGGTTGCCCGCCAGCAGCTGCAAGGCATGTCCGGTACGATCGACATGTACTCCCTCACCTGCTGCCCTAGAGATGAGTGAGGGAGAGGGTGGAGCCGGTGGAGCAGGTGACACCCTGGCACCATGTTGTTCAAGTGCCACAAGTGGTTGAGAGATGTTTAGGTGATCCGCAGACAAGAAGACGTTCCACCTGCCTCAGCGAGGGTACAGGGCCCACTTCGGAGTTGTGAGGGAGTGCGTAGTACTCCCGTACGGCGTTCCGATAATCGGCGTCTAAGGCAGCCAGCTCGCAGACACTTAGCAAAGCCACTGGCGCGCGGTATAAGACCCGGGCTAAAGCGACAGCGTTGTAGACCCGTAGGGCAAGAGCCAGGGTGCATCCGCGGCCACGCGCAAATAGACTATGCGCTGCACTGAGTATCTTGCGGTTTTTCTTCCTCGGGTCGTCAACAGAAGGTTGCCAGCTGAGATGGTTGTCGATTGTCACTCCGAGGTAGTGCACCGTCTTGCTCCATTCGATAGGAAGTTCCCAGAGTGAGAGCCGTGGTGTGCTGGAGAGTGTCGACGCTCACCGGTGTAGGAGCAGAGCCTCAGTTTCGGAGGTGGTGAGCATCAGTCCGATTCCACTGAGAAATGCGTCAACCGCGACGACGGTGACCTGAAGCCGGAGTCGCAGGCAAACAGTGAATTGTCATCAGTGTAAATTGTCGCACGCATTTTACAGGGCGTGTCGCATGGGATAAAATTCAGCAGCTTCGCCAGAACCAGGTTAAACAGGAAGGGACAGAGTATGCTTCCCGTTGGTATGCCAGAAGTAATGAGATGAGGGCCTCTGAATACGGAACCCACACCAACATGAAGGAAGCAGTTGCTCGAAAATCCCTTAACGTAGGATAGCATCCGCCCACCCACACTGAGGTTGCGCAGAGCGACCAAAATCGATGCGTGGGGCTGAGTTCCGAAAGCGTTCTTCACATCTAGAAGTACTAGAATGCGGTACTCACCGTGCAATTCGGCTTCCTAAAATGTGGCATCCACGTCGACGAACGAGTCAAAGGTGCAGCGACTTTGCCGGAAACCACTCTGCTCGAGTGGAAAGCCGTGTGTCGCGGTGGTTAACCAACGAAGGCGCCGTAGTGCCATGACCTCCATGGCTTTTTCTGCAACCGAAATGAGTGAAGCCGGTCGGTAGAAAAAGAGTTCCGTCACCGGCTTCTGCCACTTCGGGATAGGCACCACGAGCGCTTCTTTCCAGCGAGGAGGGAGCTGCCTAATGTGGCATACCATGTTGTTGGCGTGCAGCCATCGGGGCAACGTGGAACGATCAATATTCCGCAGCCCCTGGTAAGTGATGCCGTTTGTTCATGGGTAGATCGCTTCGTGCGGATGTTGAGCACTACCTTCAGCTCACGAAGTGTGAAATTCTCAGTGCGCAGTGCACGCATCTCGAGGAGGATGCCCTCGGTGGTCGAAAACCGCACGGAAGTTAACAGCGCCGGCCCGTTGTTTGCGAGGAGAGGGGGCAGCTTTTGGGGTGAAACTGGGCAGGCCGGAGGGGTGAATTTGTCCGCCAGCAATTCAGCCAGCTCCGGTGTGGGAATTTTCATAGCAACCACAACGCAGAGGGCCGGGCAGCGTGGCTCTATGATGCGGACTACGGCTTCAAAGATATGAAATGCGTGAGGATGGTTCTGTGGGTCGTCCAGAGAAGAACAGAGGCTCCCCCACCTCTGATCGCGGCAGCGTTTGGCGTGCGTACGACATACAACGTTAATGTACTTGTACACTCGCCAATGTTCCTGACTTTGCGATCGCACCGCCACAATCTGCGCCCCGCGTCACGGGGCATGAAGGTTGAGGAGGCACATGATCAGTGTGGTGGGGCCCGCAAACATGGTGCAGCGGGTGGTAGCTGCGTTGTTGTACTCGACCAGCGCGGTGAAGAAGTCTGCAGAGACTGACACTGTTGAACAGAGTTCTTTGAAGCGCGTCCACTTCACAACACTGCAGGTCCGAGTGCACCTGATGTTAGCTGAGAGAGGTCTGACCATGATGGGGTAGTGGACGGAGCAGTGAGAGTCCAGTGTACGTTGCCACTCATAATTACACGTACCACTCGCGAGAGTCAGGTAGTTGGCACTGCGGACACACCAAGGTGCGCGAGAGTACAGCTACCCATGTTTAGAACGAGCAGTACGGTCCTTTGCACAGCACCAACGAGGTCGTGCCCATGGTGGTTCGTCCCAAAATGTACCCACAAGGTGTGTGGAGAGGTAAAGTCTTCACTGATGACCGCGTTGGAGTTTAGGCGGTCTGCGAAGAGGCACACGAAATTGGGGTCTCCACGTTCCAAGTAGTTTGATGTGTGCACGTACATGCTCGCGACACTGGTGTTTGTGTTCCCGATGCGTACAGTCAGGGCGATGGCTTCGAGCTTGTCACAGAAAATGTCCTCGATGTCCACCGCAGAGTGGGGGAGGTCGGTGCGCACATACACCGAAGCCCGCGACGTATCGGGAGGATGCGCGGGAGTGCTGCACCGGACGGCGCAACACTTTTCAAGTTCGCACGGCGTGGTTCTGTGATAGCCAACAAAGCCGGGCAAGCTGAGGGTTCCGGCGCAAGCATAGGTTTCTTGCAGCAGCAAGACACCGTACTTGCGTCAGATGAGTTGGGTAGACAGCTCAGCCTGACGGCAGCGGAGAGAACGAACGTTCCATTTAAGAATACGCGGCCGAAACACCTTGCTGCGAGCCATGTTAGCTGAGGGCAGCATGGGTGGCCAGCGCCGCGTTGCACAGCTCGACTATCGCTGATACAGCATGGCTGCGCCTCTCTGGCCTAAACTGACCCTGCACTGTGCAGACCTGCGTAAGGAAATATGGCCTTGGAGCAGCGTTGCTCCAAGAATATCAAGGCATGCTCGACCCGCTAGCATTTGCGAGCCACACGCTCTCAGGCGCAGAAAGGAACTACACCATAACAGAGAAAGAATGTGTCGCAATTGTATTCGCGCTGAAGAAATTCGACATGTATCTTAATGAAGCTGTCTTTACAATTCAAACCGATCACCAGGCGCTTTCATGGCCGTTAAAGCTACAAAAGTCATCCGATCATCTGGCCCGCTGGACCCGTTCTCTTTAAAAGTATAATTACAGAGTGGAGTACAAGGACACCAGCAACAAAGGGGCTGGCGTGCTTTCCCGAGCACCATTGTCAGGGGGTGGGGAACCAGCCACCGAATTCCTGGTTGTGACAGTGCCTGAAGATGTCTGGGGAACACTAGTCTCACGGCAGCGGCTCCTTGACGCTCAGAGAAGCGACGAAAAGTGCAAGAACATATGTAGTGGCATGGGCGCGGTCAGTCCCACCGGGATCACATGGTCCGCTAACGCCTATGGCAGCTACTTGCAAGCCGATGATGGCCTGCTCTGGCGTTACGTACCCTCACTTGAGACGCATGATGACGAGTCCCCCTTCTACGTTTTGATTCCTGGAACTCTACGCAAAACATTCTTGGCGTAGTTTTACGACACACGCTTTGCTGGTCACATGATAGCAAGCGAATTTTTAAAAAGTTGTGTGCGTGACATAGCTGCACGTGAGAAATGACGTCGTAACATACGTTTGTACATTCCCTACCTGCCAGACCACTAAACCGAGGGGAGGCAAATCACCGGGGCCCTGCTGCTGTGGTATAGTGAATGGTACTCGTCTGCTCACCCGCAGGTCGCGGCATCAAATGCCGGCTGCGGCGGCTGCATTTTCGATGGAGGCAAAAAGCTGTAGGCCCGTGTGTTCAGATTTGGGTGCACACTAAAAACCCCAGGTGGTCGCAATTTTCGGAGTCCTTTACTAAGGCGTCGCTCATAAACATATTGTGGTTTTGGGATGTGAAACCCCACATATCAATCAAATCAAATGACCAGGCCTCATGAAATATGTGGAAAGCAGGTACCCATGGGAAGTCGTTGCCTGCGATGCAATGGGCCCGTCACCCAGATAAGCTAAGGGGTGTCGATACTGGAGTAGTCACTGATCATTTTTCGAACAGGGTAGAGCTGTACCCGTTACGCCGGCTGGATTCAAAATTCTTCTGAAATTATCTGTTGCAGGCATTCACTCACTTCGGTTTTCCAAAGCAGCCAATAACTGACAATGCCACATATTTCACAGGCAGAATATTTACAGACCCTTGCAAAGTTCTTGGTGTACACCACAAAAGAACGACCCTTAGCCACCCTCAGGCCAACATTACTGAGCGCGTCAAGAGCAACAATAAAACAATATTGGTGCCTTTCACTGACCGGCGTAGAGACTGGGATGCTCGCGTACAGGATATGGCAGTCGCCACGCAAACAATATTAAATCGTTCAGCTGACTTTACTCTGTCAGCCATTTAATTGGGTCGTCCCCTCAAATTTCCTATCGAACATGCGCTCACACAAGACTCCGAATCACTGCGCTGCCGCTACGCGACGTTCGCGCAATATCGTTCCAGTCGCTGGAGCAAACGTTTGCGGAAAGCCAGTTAGAACTTGGGACTAGCCCGCCTAGAACATTGAAATCATTATAACATGGGCAGGCGACCTCTAGAGTTCGTGGTCGGTGAGGAAGTGTTCCGCCGCACACATCCACTCAGTGATTCAGCAACTGCCTCCCTCGCACCACGATCGGATGGTCCCTATGTGATCGTAAAGCGAATTTCCAGTTTCGGATACCGTCCTAAAAACAAACGCAGTGGCTGACTAACAGGCCCTGTAAACGTGTGCGACCTCAAAGCGTACTATGAGCGCCCACTAACGCGTGAACACATGTCCCCACTATCGTCGGCATTGCTGTCCTGCGAATGCGTTGTTTCTCAACCGGGATACGGTGTTTCTTGTTGTTGTTGTTCTGCCGTAGTAATATTGCTTTTCGCAGAACCCTAGAGCAAATTTAGTGTGAATAAGTCCGCGACAAAGCACAAGGCAGACACCGTCATGAAACGCCGACACGTGCTGCTGTGAGCGCCGATGCTGCTGTGAACGCACGTTCTATTCTGTGCAACCGGTGGAACAATGACAGGTCACAAATAGTTACGTGACGCGTGACGTGTGAGGTGGCTCCGTTCCATGTAAACATAAGGGCAAATACATGCGACGGATGGGCATGTGTTGTGCCTGACGAAACGCTTAACAAGGACATGCGACTAATTACAAAGTGCTTTGGGGCCCAAAGAACTGTGTGGACTGATCAGCCACTGCTTCTGGGTTTACTCTCTTCTATGTTTGGGGTGTTTATTATTGCCTTTAGTAGTATGTGGGCTATGACACTCACTGGAGTATCCATTCTTGAGGGGACGTGGAGTATGGGGCAGATGGGCCCTTATCTGCAGCACGCACCTTGGAAGCAGGGCGAGGAGAACACATGTGCATTGTCCATCCGCGTGACGATCGTCAGCGTCGCAAAAGCCACGGGGGTTGGAACATGGCTAGCCGATGTGAAGGAGGGTGAGACAGGCCCACGGTCTTTTGGGCAGCTGGGCGATGGGATGCGAGGACAGCCGCGCAAGACACTACGATATTCCTCTTTCTCCGCAAGTGCTGTAGAGCAGAGGCCACGCCGGTTTGGGGCGTCCGCTAAGGTCAGTGGATAGCTCGTATTCCACTACGAGTTGCGTGCTTTTCTGCCGTTATGTTTCGCACCGTATGTTCCATTGACCACCAGTCTGCGGGGATCGGTCGTTCCGGGTTTTTCGTCATCCAAATGAAACCCGAACAGTGGCAAGCCTTTGCGATAGTGTAGTGCGTGCCGTTCAGCTATCATTATTGACAGTCGCGCGCATCCTTTTCCGCAGCTTTCCGCATATATGCGTGCCTGTTCGTAGTGATAAGTGGATGGCTCACACTATAGCATCGCGAAGGCTTGCTGCTGTTCGGGTTTCATTTGACGCTGATAGTACGATAGTGCCGTGTTATACCAGTCCGACAAGCTGGTTGTGATTATTTTGAATCGTGAAATAAAAGCCGTTTTTGTTCCCGGCGTTGCTGGCACGTGTCCTGCGAATTCCGGCTCACTGATTCCCCTGAGTGGAGGCGGGACCTTCAACTTAAAGCTGAAGTTTCTCCACCGCCAACAATATTTTTTTTGAAAACGGTAACTATGATAACTATGAAGCGATATATATTATTCAATCTTTGTTTTTCACCGAGTTCCAGGAGTGTTCTTCGATCATGTATATCCCCCGTCTGGTAACTTCTTAAAAATGAGCTAGCTAGTTTGGCCAGTAGTGGTAACCTCCAAGGTTATTTCCTGAAAGCAAATACCTGACAAACCTTGGCTTACAGCATGGATAAGAAAGTTTATGAATAGAATAATCACACTTTCAAACGTTTTCGTTCATCAAGACCTGCTTATGTTCAAAAAAAGCTCACTGAGTTGAAGAAACAATTAAAAAACGAAAGATAGCTTTTTGTTTTCTTGGAAAAAAGCTTATTACTTATCGCAATGAGGTATGGAAGTATATGAAATTAAATAAGGGGGATCTTGTTGGCATTCCAGACATAAATGATGGCAAGGCAACATTTTCGGCAAATGCAGGTTAGGTAGCCTGCATTGACTATATGACACCACAAGGATTTCAATCTATAGATGACAATGTTAACTTGGCTCCATGGCCTGATACTATTTCTAATCACGCATTGAAGAGCTGTGCGAGAGCTTTGGCGTTCTTCCTGGCTGTTTTATTTTTGAAAATTACTTGAATGTCAGAAACATTGAACTCATTGGAAGATAACAAGTGTTACTCCAATGGCAAAGTCTGGCAAGAAAAATAATGCCGCCAGTTGCCAGCCGCTTTAATTGACCAGTGTATTCCATGAAAGTAATGAACACGTGATATATAGCAGTATTATAAAGCACATGAAAACAAGTATTTTTTGTACAGTTCAGCATCGTTTATGTCCGGCCTGTCATATGTAGCACAACTGCGCGAATTTTTCATAATGCTTTAAGTGCCTGTAGTAAAGGTTATCAAGTCGATTCGGTATATTCGGGCTTTCGGAAAGTGTTCGACACCCTTCCATACGCTCTTTTAATTCACAAGTCAACTTTCTTGAGTCTGCCTGCATCTGTTCTTAGTTTCTTGATGGAGTATTTATCTTACAAAAAAACACTCAGTTCGAGCAAATGGTTCTTCTTAATACGTAAGCGTAACTTCCGGGGTGTTGAAAGGTTCGATGCTGGGTTTTTTACTCTTTCTGGTTTGTATTATATATTCGTCAGATCCACTAGGATTGAACGTGCGGCTGTGCGCCGATGATTATATCATTCATCAATCAATACACAATATTGAAAATATCTGTGCTTTAAATTGTAATCCTAACACTGTGGAGAACTGGTGTGAGAAAGGGAAGATGCGTTTGAATGTAAACGAGGGTTGTTTTCTTAGTTTGACCAGAAAACGCAAATTCATTCCAGTTTTTCAGGAGCGCAACCTGACAGTGTTGAACATTTTAAATTCCTTGGTGCATGATTTCCCACAGATTTATCTTGAAATAAGCATATAGGCTACGTGACTGGCAAAGCCAATGGTGTGTTAAATTTAATCAATCGTAAATTGAAGTCTGCCCTAAAAAATCTGAAAAATGCTTTGTATGTTCTGAATGTCCAACTTATCCTTGAATCTGCTTGCCCAGTACGAGATCCTCATGGTCAAACTCTAATATATAAATTTTAATGCATAAGAAACCATGTTGCATGCTTTGTCAGTAACCATTGCAACTTCAACTCCAGTCTGCATTAAAAGTGACTTAGGAAGAAAACTTCCGAGCAGCGCAGAAATTTTTTCGCGAATAAAGTTTTTTTCATTTAATCTTTCGCAAAAAAATTGCATTCACAAACGTTTGTACATGATCAGCCCATTCTACAAGTCTCATAGAAACGATCACTCAAAAATGTTTGTGAGTCAGCGTGGTACCGGTGTCTTTTCTAATTCTCTCTTTATTTCCTACTCACGAATAGTATAAGTTGGAGTTGCATGTTGTCGATTTTACAGCTGAGGCTTTTTGTTCGTCACTGTAAGATGTGTGCTTTTCGTGAATGCGTCTGAATGCACGCCTTTTTCAACTGTACAACTACGCCTTTTTTATTGCGATAGCAATTATACGGACGCTCTCAGCTGAATTTCGCTGCCGCCGGCGTCGGCGACCACCGTCATTCATCGTATTCGCTGGCATATATTATATATATATATATATATATATATATATATATATATATATATATATACACATATATGGCATCGAACGCGTTATTTGAAGGTTGTAGGTTCAATTCCTGCTCACGGCTGGTTATTTTTCACCCGCTTTTCTTTCTTATTTACATTCCATTGGTTCTAATAACTTCCCCTGTACATTCCTTGGCATTACTTTCTGTTAGATCTCATTATTATTGTCTCAAAACCCGGACACTTCTTTTCCTTATATATATATATGTATAAAAGTGAAGGACGGGCAAAACGAAAACTTTTTCTTCTTCCTACGTTTCAGCCGGTGACCAGCCAGGCTGAAACGTAGGAAACATAAAAAATTTTCGATATATATATATATATATATATATATATATATATATATATATATATATATATATATATGTGTGTGTGTGTGTGTGTGTGTGTGACGCTACAAAATGGAGACGCTTCGTGGTTCAGATGCCATGCGTTTATTCTAATGCACGCGCACTTCCTCTTCGTCGGCTTCTCCTAGAATCACCTTGTGAATGCGTCACACTTCCCCCTCCCCTCGAGAAAGTCTCAGTTCAGAAGGTTCAAAATAACGCCGCAGTTTGCTAACATGCACAATGTCAGAGTTTCTACGTAAGGGTAGCACGGAGCGGTTGATCTTATAGTTCACTGTTGAGACCTTGCGTAGAATCTTGTATGGTCCTTCCATGACAGAACTCAGTTTGCCGCTGTTGGGATGCCATGGTGTCTCGTAAAGGACAAAGTCACCGACTTGGAACTCAATCGGAAGAAATTTTCTATCATAAATGACTTTGTTCTTATTATGGTAGGCGATACAATTGGTAACTGCAGTTTTTCGCGCTTCTTCGACGGTTTCTTCTCGTTGTTCCAGTACAGTAGGATAAGATGAAATTCCATACATCAGGAAGGAAGGTGCGTAGCCGGTCACTTCGTCGGGTGTTCTGTTGTATTCGTCAATTACCTCCGGAAGCAGCTTAGTCCAAGACTTCTGTGGTTCGTCATTGATCTTACATTTAAGCCTCGTTACGATAGTCTGGTTTGTCCGCTTGTTCATGCCGTTGCATTGTGGATGATGAGATGAGGCCAATAGTTGGTGTATACGATTATGTTTTAA
This sequence comes from Rhipicephalus annulatus, assembly GCA_013436015.1. NCBI lineage: Eukaryota > Metazoa > Arthropoda > Arachnida > Ixodida > Ixodidae > Rhipicephalus > Rhipicephalus annulatus. The sequence continues at coordinate 277,446 of WOVY01010000.1, read as the reverse complement.
AAACTGCTTGAATTTTCCTGCGGTAAATCCTGTTCCACGGTCTGAAAGGAGCTTCCGTGGTTTTCCAGAAGCGAAAATTGTTTTTAAGCAAGAAGTGTAGGCGTCGCTGTTCTCACTTTTATGAGCAAACGCCCATACGTAGCGAGTCGCATGATCAATAACCAAGTGTATAAACCTTTTTGACGAGCCATATCCAGAAAATCCTCCTATGGTGTCTATTGCAAAGAGGTCGAAGGGCTCTTCAGCTGGAGGCAGTGATTCAAGCGTCCCAAACTTTTTTGCTTTCGTCTTCTTGCATCTCTGGCATGTATCACAATGCCGAATGTAAGTGGAAACATCGGTTACCATATGCGGCCAATAATAATGCGGAGACAGGAGTGATAGCGTCTTCTTCGCTCCGACATGCCCAAAATGTTGATGTGCATTCTTCAGAATGGTTGGGCGTAGTTCGTGGGGCACGTATATTTTTCGTAGTCCTTTTCTTTTAACGATGATGATGTTATTTTCCAATGAGTGCGTTCCTTTTGGACGCTCACTGTTGCATCGCTGAAGGTCGTCGTGTGATAGAAGATTAACTATTGGGGCTCTGGAGAGCGCATCTGCTTCGACATTACTTGCGCCCTTTTGATGTTTGATGTTAACATCGTACATTGACAGTTTCAAAGACCACCGGGAGAGACGACCTTGAGGATTTTTAACATTCTTCAGCCACTGGAGTGCAGAGTGATCTGTTACAACAGTGAATGACTTTCCATGAAGGTAGCAATGCCATTTATCAATGGCATCTACAATGGCAAGACATTCGCTTTCTGTAATAGCATAGTTCACCTCGTGCTTAAGTAGTTTGCGGGAATAGTAAGCAACAGGATGTTCTTTGCCTTTGTCATCAGGTTGTTTCAGCACTGCACCGATGCCTTCGCCAGATGCGTCACAGTACACAGTACATGATCTCGAAGGGTCGTATATGCGAAGCACCGGTTCTTCAGTTATCCGCTCCTTCAGTTCACGAAAGGCTTGCTCGCATGCTTCTGTCCACACCCACTTGCTGCTTTTGTGGAGTAGTTTTGTGAGTGGAAGAGCGATATCGCTGAAGTGGGGGATGTACTGACGGTAGGTGTTTACAGTGCCCAGAAAACGCTGGAGATCTTTTTCTCGTTTTGGTGTAGGAAATTTGAGTATGGCAGCCACATTACTTTGCTTAGGTGTCACTGTTCCTCGTGAAATTTTGTGGCCCAGGTATTCAATGCTGCAGCGTGCAAATTGGCACTTTTTTCCTTTGAGTTTTACGTTCTCTGTTTTGAGAGCTTTCAATAGCGCCTCAAGGTGTCGTATATGATCATTAAATGTCTCTGAGTATACGACCACATCGTCAAAGTAATTAATATCATTGGTGAGCTGATGTTTCGCTATTATTGATTTCATGGCTCTTTCAAATGTAGCTGGAGCGTTCTTCAACCCAAACGGCATTACCAACCACTCAAAATGACCATCAGGCGTGACAAATGCAGTTTTCTGAACATCGTCAGGATGCATTTGCACATGCCAGTATCCCGACGTTACGTCCAACGTAGTGAAAAACTCCGCCTTTCCTAAGTGGTCAAGAATATCATCTATACGTGGACTTGGTTGAAAGTCGGGTACCGTTATGGCATTGAGTTTCCGGTAGTCAATACACAGACTAGTGCGTCCTTCACCTTTCTTTTCTGCTAAAATGACAGGTGCGGCGTAGGGCGATAATGAAGGCCTCACAACACCTTGCTTGAGGAGAGCGTTAACTTGTTTGTTGATCTCCACTTTGTCTGCCTGTGAACATCGGTATGGTGCTCGACGAATAGGGACAGCATTGTTAAGTGCGATCCTATGTTTCTCAGTAGTGATGCACCCAATATCTGTCTGAGATTTCGAAAATATCTCGTCATACTTGCTCAAAAGAGAGTCGAGCGCCACAGACTCATGCTCTGATAAGTTTTCTGAAGTCAGGGTTCGTATCAGCGGGGCTTGAATGGTTTTCTTTTCATTGTGATGCGGAAGGTTCATATTATCACGTGCTTGTGTCACTGACTTGCTTTCCAGATTTACAGAAAGATTGAAGTATGAAGCGCTGTCTAGGCCAAGAATTAATTGCGTTCTCATGCCTCGCAGCACATGTGCATAAACTTTCTTGATGACGTTCCCAATTTGTAACTGAATGTTTACGCGACCCAAAGTTCGAATGCTTGATGCAACTTGCTGGACCATGATGCTGGAGTCTCTCATCAACTGAAGCTTTAGCTGTTTGTACACATCCTCGCTGATACAAGTAATTGTTGCTCCTGTATCAAGAATTGCATTTACTGGCTTTCCGTTGATGAGAGCACTGAAGTGTATTAATGAAACTCTGGGTCGCCCTCCTCGTTTCCCTGTTCAGTATCAATAGCGGACACATTGCCGCGGCGCGAACATTCGTTGTGCCAGTGAAACTGTCGTGGGAAACCAGCAGCTGAGCAGTATCTACATTCGTTTTGCGGGTCACGCGGTTGAAGAGTTATTGTCGGTTGCTGCGATCTGCTGAAGAGACGTGGGGATCTTGATGCGATATTAGCGTTACGAGTAAAGGAAACTCATCTCACCCGTTTTAAAGATGTCTCGACCCGTTGAGCAGCAGTGAGCCACTCTAAAGACGAGTTGAAAGACAGTCCGGTGAGCGCCAGTTCCACATCAGGAGGAACACCATCAGTCAGTCCAGAAATGATGTGGCATTCTTTCAGGTCAGCCAAGGAACCAAGTCGCTTTTTCTCGTCGTAGTAGTCCTTGATGGTCTGCCCTTCTTTCAGTCAGTAGTGAATGAAGAGACGGAAGGCATCTCCGTCAGTCGAAGCAAAGCGGGCTTGCATGTCACGCTTGATATCGCCCCAAGTTGTCTCGCCGTTGCCGAAAATCTCTGTCAGGTACCACTTGAACGCTTCCCCTTCAATGTATTCGTTGAAGTGACTGACCCGATCGCGGTGAGTCCATGATGCCTCGGCTGCCTTCATGTCGAAAAGAAGAAGCCACTTGTCGATGGGGACGTCTTCTGGTGTTCCCTTGAACTTCTGTACGTTGAGCGGAGGCTTTGGCTTAGCCATGGCGCGTTGATGAGGTCGATCCTGTCGACTTGTGTGACGCTACAAAATGGAGACGCGTCTTGGTCCAGATGCCATGCGTTTATTCTAATGCACGCGCACTTCCTCTTCGTCGGCTTCTCCTAGAATCACCTTGTGAATGCGTCACACATATATATATATATATATATATATATATATATATATATATATATATATATATATATATATATATATATATATATATATATATATATATATATATCATCTAACATCTTGCTTGTCTGTTTAGTCACTGAGCCACGAAGGAGCATCTTGTTCAACGTTGAGACGTCAAGCTATCTATATCTACCACTTTCCGCTGGCAATGACAATCTCGACAAACTATCGTGTTTTCAGCCTTACCAGCGAGATGGCACAATTAGCGCACGTTGCCACATCATCACGACGTGGTGACGCGCGCTGATGCGTTTATCCAACGACCATATCTAAAAATTCGCCCCGTATCTACATGTTAAATTTCAAATGTCGTCGAAAGACAATAGATAGTCTCGCGTGCGGAGAGAGTGAAGAAAACATTTATTTCATGTTCTGTACAAGAAAATCGGTAAGTGGTATGCTGGAGGCGCTGCGTTTGAGTGCCTCGAGCGTGCAGTAGAGGCAAACGAGCGCATCAAGTCACGTCATACGTGAGACATAAGAGCCATCTGGCAGTTTTCTTGGAAACGAAACGCGTGGCTCTCAGACGACTGTGGGCGCCCGTCTCAGAGGTGTAGAACGCGAAGCGACGGGTAGGGGCCACCACCGTCTCGTCTTAGCAAGGCGTTGGAAACCCTTGCCTTTTCGAGCAGGCGTTGCATGGTCAGTGCAGCCTGATAAGCGCTATGGTCCTTAAAATTACTTATGTATGCCTTTTCTAGTAAAATACGCACATGCATAATATATACCTGTTCATAAGGTGTCCCAGACATGCGCAATATATTGCTTTTTAATTGACGATTGCACAAGTATGAATGCTTAATCTTGAGCAACATTGGTGGGCACTGCGGATGGGGTCGGCTGTTTCAAGTACCCGGTGCCGTTAAGAGTGAACAAACACACAAATGTACAGACAGACAGACAGACAGACAGACAGACAGACAGACAGACAGATAGACAGACACACAGACAGACAGACCAAAATTTTTGCACTGAAGGCCCCCAACATCTTTCAAAATGTTGGTTCCTCTGCAACGCGTACTTTGCTCCGTGAAGAGAGGAAAGGAGGGAGAAAACGTTCACGCGTGCGCGCGCTTATCTCACGGTGGGGAGAATCGTACACCTTGGGCTTTCTCCGGAACGACTCTGTTCACTGTACTCACTGTACAATCTCCGTTTCGAAAAAGGGCGCGCTTTTCAGACACAGCGAAGTAATTGAAACACTTGTTCGCGTCCACTTGTACCTGTGAGTACGTTTAATGCGTCATTTTTGCGTGAGCAATGTGCGGCAGATTTTGATCTGCTTGCCAGTCTTTGAGTGACATTCCAATTTGTTGCTATCACAGTTATTGCTTCGCCTTTGTGGCAAAGCTGTGACTTTCTTCCCGCCCTACAATAAGGCTTATTTGTGCGATGTTGGTTGCAATAATAAAGATAAATAAATAAATGAATAAATAAATGAACGAATGAATAAAAAATAAAAAATATGAATGTATCGCCAACTGCTTTGGACGCTTCTCTTCGGATTGTGATTTTCCTGATTGGAAGACCCATTCCCAAGAAAATGAATTTTAGTATAGCTTGTTTCGCTGTAACGTGATCGCCACGCTACCTGCATGACGCCTGCTGCTTGTACTACTAGGTCGGTGACAACTGTACAGGGTAAACTAAGATCGTATTTTACGAACCAACGTTATCCTTATTTTATGTTTTTATTGGTTTTCTGTGCACTTTACGAGCGGTATTTGGGCACAAAAACGGCTACAAAGCAAAGCGTAACTGCTAGAGTTATTTGTCACTACCTGTATACACTATTAAAAAAACTAAAGGCACAAATCGGACAAAGAGAACACGAGGTTAAGATTTGAATGCGTGCTTAAGACCTAAGCAAGTTTTACTACTGCATGTGTAGCACTCACAGCGTCATTAAGTACCAAGGCTGCGTTTCGCATAGTGTGCATGAGCGGGAGTTGCGCGCAGGCACTCTATGCGAAGCGCAGCGTGCTTGCGTATTCAACGCCGTTGTGGACGCTACGCAGTACTAAAACTCGCTACCGTCTTATGCAGAACAAGCCATGGACCACTATAGACGATGCGTGCCTGAACCTCGGCCCGTCGATTGGTTGTCCCGCTGCTGGAGATACTCTGCCACGCCATAACGCCAAAGCACTTGGCTTCATCCGCGCTCGCAGGAGGTGAAGCGCGAGGTTCCCGGCGTCTACCGGGTGTACCAAAGGAACAGCTGCCAGAACGACAGGATCCTGACACCGACGCCGGACACCTCGGACGAGGAGGGTAGCCCGAGGAAGCGACCTGCCTGCCAACACAATTCAACCAACAACGCCTCACCCCTCACGCTCAGGTCTGAATGCACAGCACTGTCTCGAGATCCCATCGTTTCACCATTTGTGAATGGCTTTCTGACAGCCTCCCTGCTTCCTTTGCCGACGAAAAGGCTACGGCAGTCGACGGTTCCATAGGTAGGTTAACAACGATTTAGCTGGTGGTCATGTGCATTATTCTGGTAACGCAGCTGATATTCGATTGCGAGTGTCGTGGCCTTGTTCCGATGTCTGTCTTTAGTGATGACATTAGACTTGCTCACAGTACAAAAAACCAAGTAAAATGTATATTCAGGTGTATGAGGAGAACGAGGTAGTGTGGAAAAGAGGAAGATAACAATGAAAATGTCTGCAGAGCCGACTAGGCTCCCTTCACGCCTGGAAGACGACCTTTCATCGCGACGTGGCCTTTACGTTCATCTCGTGCGTTTTAGTAGCGAGGGAGCAAGGCCTCGAAGAGGTAGTGTTGAACAGCAAAGTAAAACAAAAGATTGTAAAGAGCAAAAAAAGCAGATTTCTGGAGCTGTAAAAGCGTAACTCTATCCCCGTTGCGCAATTGTACGAACGAAGCAATGTTTTCAATTTTTTTCTTTTTCCTGAATATGTTAAGTGCTTTTGTAGAAGCACCAATGTTAACATGCACATGTCAATAATCAAAGAAAAAAAGCTTTACGTGAAAGTTGAAAAAGAAAACAAAACAAAATAATTTCACTTTACAATGCACAGCTACATACAATAATACTACATTAGTGTGAGGGAATAACTTGTAGTATACTGAAAAAAATATCTCTGTTCGACAATATTCTTCAGTTGGTTTTGTAAGAATTTAGTGAGTAAGATAAATGACTGCATTTGGAAGATTATTCGAAAGTGTAAGAGCGCATCACTATTCCTATTAACTGGAATGTTTCATTCCCCCCTTCCGAATCTGCACGTCATTGCATTTCTGCTAAAAAAATGTCGACGCCATCAAAATGTGCACACAACAGCGTGAAGCGAACAACCGCAAGATACAAGGCTACCACAGAGACTCATATATGCACAGTTAAGTGAAACACTAATATCACAGGTAGAATGCCCTAGCAAACCAACCAAATGAATTCAACAAACAGCTGGGTCAAGAAAAAAATGGCAGCATATCCACGGAGTGAATGATGGAGAGTGGGGCGAAGAATTCGTCCGCCCATTCGTTCTTGCTTCCGTCCGGCCATGCGTCCGTCAGCCCGTCCGTGCGTGTGTCTGTTCGTGCGTCCGTTCCTGCGTTCGTCCATGCAGCCGCCCCTGCGTCCGTTCATGCATCCATCCATGCATCTGTCTATGTGTCCGTTCGTCCATCTATTCGACACTCCAAGTACCATCATCTCGCATCTTTTCATCAAATATTCCCCATATAGAAGCACCGCCATCCAGCGGGCATTCCAAGGACTAAACGAGAGGTGGCACACGCACACTTTCTTACGGCTTGCGCTTCGGGTCCAGTTCCCACCTTTAACCACCTCGAGTTCATGGTATATACTAGTTTACTGTATTTATGGCACTGCGGCCGAACGCTCGCTAAACCTTTTGAAAACCAAGGAGGTTACGCCCAGCGATTATGACGTAGGAATCTTTTTCAGTCAGATAGTGCTGAATGTACATGCCAATGGCTGCTAATGAGAAATGAGAGGTGGAGAATTCGGCTTTTACTTTCTTACGGCTTCCCATTTCGTATCTACTTCCCAGTTTTAACCACCTCGAGTTCATTCATGGTATATACAAGTTCATTGTATTTCTGGCACTGCGGCTCGACGCTCGCTAAACCTTTCTAAAGCTACCCTTACAAAAATCTTTTATACGAACTTATATAAAAATCTCCATATATGGCTACATCAGGAATTAGGCATATCTGGCTTTATATGAAATCCCCATATATGGGGCCTATATAACCTGATATGCCCAATTCCTGATATAGCCGTATATGGGCCTTATATACCCATATACGGGTGTTGCTGTATATGGCCATATATGGCTATATATAGAAGCATCCATATAAGGTCTTATATGGATGCTTTCATATATGGCCTTATATGGATACCTTTATATAAAGCTATTCAGATGATTAATCTATATTAGTTCAGCTTGTGTCGCCGACAAAAATATAGCTGCTCAAATTATTCTTCAGCTAGAAATATAGCTGTTTGTTGAAGGTCTGCATGCAGTCACCATCATTTCCAAAATAAAGGCAGTACATACCCCTGAACATCCTTGTTTAATTAAATTATCCTCATTATATCTCGAGTTATTCTCAATAACTAATTGCTAAAATGTAACTTGGCATCATATTTGAAGTTTGTGGTGGGCACATGTCACTGTTAGTGCACTTTTCCTGAAGAGATACATTCTTTGTGCTTAAATCAATTGCTTACTTATCGACACTTTTTTATTTATCTATTTATTTCATTACCCACAGCACCAATTGGCATTACAGTGGGGGAGCATTTACGAAAAGTAGAATACAAAAAATACATAGTCAGCCAAACAAATAATCACAGTCACTTGAATCACAATCTGCAAGAAAAATTCACATGTCAATCGAAAAATGTGACACACCCTAAAAATGCAACGCACTAATTCTAACATAGAATAAAACAAATATTTGAAAGTGTAGAAGCTATGCTAGAAGGCAGTGGGTTCCATCTTGTAATTTTTTGGTAAAAAATTATTTTGAAACACGTCAGTCTTGCATGCAATTATTCGTATCTTGAACCTATGGTCAACACAGTCTGAGACATAGTACGGTGCAAGTAAATATTCCACTTTATCAATTCCGACTTGCAAAAATAAATAGCATAAAAGAACCCAATTTGAGTTTCGTAAAGATATTTTTCCCAGTGTGTTTGTTTAAAACTTTTCTCGCGTGTCAATGGAGCGTCCATAGTCAGTCAAAACGAAATATTGACTTGCTATTGACCGTATGAACTGCGTGTGCATTGAAAGCTTAAATAAGTTGATAATCAACTTTTAAGTAGTTCGGTCGAAACTGATTGGTATGCAAGCTTGTTATGTACAAGTATTGTAACTAATGACCTGTAGAACGACTGCTAAAACTGGTGTCTATAGGTCTCTGTGCGCGGGGGAACGGAGGCATTTAACAATATTTCTTGCCAACGGGACACTAAAAATGTACTTCGTAAACGTAATCCGCTTTCCATTTTGCCAATAATGCATCATTAACGTAACAGTGGTAAAGAGCTCATTCTGCGAAAATTCCGGTGTAGGGCATCGGTGGCTCTCCGTGAAAAATCGTCTTGTCAATGATCGAAAATTGAGAAAATGCAAATAAAACAATTATTATAAATTTTCGGGTTTGAGTGATGATCGAAATCGTGCAGGCAATTTGCATGGCATGCAAGTGCTCTACCACACAGCTATGCATCTGCTTGGAAATAAAGCATGAATAACTTCCTCTTTTTGTATATGCAAGGAAAATAACTGTCATGCTTAACAAATACACGTATCCTGCATACAGGTTTCCCAACACAACATTTATTATCGCAGCTATATTGCATGATACAAGCGTGCATTGTCATCAAGCATCAAAACACGTTATTACCAACGTGACTTCGCGGTCTAAAGACAGCCAACCATTACAAAAGGCACACTGGTTACTGCACGTATTCTCTCACGACTGCGTAGTGGGTGCATAAAGTTCTAAAAACATTTTACACATTATTTAGAATTTATTTATATAATTGTAGATCACAAAGCTTCTCTATACGAATTAACAACCATTCTCTAACCAATCATCATATTGTAGAGAGTGTGGCTGCGCGCCCTTGTTTGGAATACGGTAGTTAAAGCTAGATTCAGTGACACGGTATAGCGCGGGAAATCGGAGAGGCGTACTTCATAAACAAAGCTGGGGATTCGTGTGTCACGTAACTCTCACTTATGTTGCTTGCTACTGAGGTAGCTTTCCTGGAAGCGCATCATTTATACAATCTGTCTGCTCATCTAATCCTTTTCTTTCACCGCACGTGTTCTCGTAACCGCATATATACATATGTTTATTTTCTCCAACAATGTTTCAGTTGTCAGTGTGTGCTGCGTCTAGGTGTCTTCCTTTTGTATTTCAATTTTTTTGCGCAACTCTTTAAACTATGTTACCCCTTTTTTACACAAAATGCGGCCATGTGCGAAACCTTTATTGAGACACTTTCAACCTTCTCAATTACACAGTACTATTCCACAATTAAAATTGTTCAAGTAGCATCATGCAATAAAGAGTACACACTAAGTGATTGAATTACGCACAAGAAACAGGATCGATACTGCTATCACGTTCAACTATGAAAAACGGAGCCTAACGGTCCCCCAGTTTTTTCACACAGAAGCAAGCCCTAATGCATCGTACCAGTTTATTTGTCGGCTTGCGTGAAACTATCTACAGTGCTCACGGATTAAAACGTGATGTCACAATATTTTGTGTAACTATGTATGCGGGTATGCGCAGTTCCTGAAGATAACCACGCGATGTTGCGACATAAGTAACGATAATGTCGCCTGTGATGTACGCATTCCAGTCAAATTTACACTTATATCACCCTGATTGTAGATGGCGGAAACAAAATTACGGGCTATTCTTAAGTTTTTCCATTTGTATCTGTGACATAGCACCCTGTTTTGAAGAATCAAACTAGCAACAAAATTTTAACTGCGTGTCCTTATCAAAACACACGTAAATATAAAAACAAGTGGAACGTAGACGAAGAAAGATAAATTCAAACGCAAGACAAATTCAAACGTGGGCTCATAAATCTCATGACACCCTTGGAGTTGAAGATATGCAACTCTTTTCTATTTGTAATTGCGCAAGTTGTAATTTACCCTTGGTTTTTCCGCAAGTGTTACAATGAGAAAAATGAAACACAAGTATATTTACATCAATATGTTAAAGAAAAGTACAATGGCACGAAACCAACATTTTCCTGGCGTAGATTTTTTGAATAAATAGAGTACTGCCTGGATTAAGTGAAAAAAAAGAAAGTGCTGTCGTATCGCTTAAACAAAACAGCCTAATGACGTAACCACGATTAGCATGAAGTTATTTACTCAGCAAGCATGCAATGTGCTATGTTTAAGAGTTATCATAATATTAATGAACAACGTGCGAAGGTAATGAAAATTATGAACTTTCCTTAACATTTAACCGAGACTTGTCTTTCAAGGATCCCGTTAATCCTGATAACCTATTCACACCTTAAAACCACCACGTCCATTCGTACTGCTTTAGGAAGAAGTTTTGAAGGAACGCTTGCCCGCAAGCATGGGTATCCATTTTTTTCTCGCGCGAAACGTTGGCGACCGCCAATTCAGCAGCGTACAGACGCACACGCACACAAAAACACTTCCACGTCCGTCCACAATTTCGCCACGTACAGCGAAGTAGATTCCTGAGAGCTGCGCTATTATCTGTGCAAATTGGATCAGTAGTTGAACACGCAATAAGAGCAAAAGGAATGAAAAATTAACAAACTCGATCAGCATGGCACCCATGACTCCAGCAAGCAAAAAAGCAACAATGGCGCGGATGGATACAGTGCATGCAGGCTTGACAATGAACATCACAATGAACATTACATTACTCCTTGAGATCAATTGTTTACGCACTTTTCACTAGAACTAAATTTTCCTAAGCTTATTGGCGAATGACGTTTCATTTTTTTAACAAGTATTGACGCAATGTTATTACCATACGACTAAATGTTTGGGCAAACTATTTTCTTTGTCGTTACTTGAAATGGGCAGTGGCACTCTCTTTCCTGCTGTGTCGACAGACTGGTGTAGGCCATGGCAGGGCTGCAGGGCGCCTACGTGCGCTTTTTCGAACAACTTTCTCTGAATTTCCACCCATCCGACAGGCGCCATTTTTTGTATTTTTTTTTAGTGTGCGCACCCCTTGAAACCTTGCAGTCAGACGAGTTTTTTCGGACAATGGACTTCAACTTCCTCCCGCGGGCCCAGAAAGCTGCACGTGCAAGACCTTTGAGACAGGCATTCCGTGGAGCTGAAATCGCTGCTTCGTGTACGCTGGCTACGAAGACGCGTTGCAGCCAAATTTTCATCTTATTTCGCAAGGATTTATAATGATAATAATAATATTCAATCAACCAATAATCAATCAATCATTTTTAACGTATCCAAAAACAACCACAGGGTTTTTCGTGCTGGCGCGTGCGAAAATAAAACAAAAATAAACAATACATTACAGACTGTCCACAGAAAAGAAAATCAATGAGAAGAGCAAAAACGAGCAGTCGAAAAAAATCAACGCACAATGTAAACAACAAATCAAAGAGTAGATATTCATGTAATGGGACTGCAAAATAATGTGGAATATACACAATCGTTCCGAAGGCTTCCTGAAAGACGGAAAAGGGAAGAATCTGTGCATATGCAAATCTACGTTAGGACAGGGCAGCTCCCACTGACAAAAAAAAATGACTGTAGACTATGAAAAACATAACGAATCAAGAAAGTTGACGTTAGAGAGACTCGGCATTTTGTAAAGGATAGAGTGTTGAAAGAAGCCGGTAGGTACATGCAACGGTGGATTCTCTCTCGATAACTTAAGCAAAGTTTGAAAATTATTACAACAGAGAAGGGCAGAATATCTAACCCTGAACTATCTTGTAAAGAAATAACAGCTTAGCGCGATTTTCCCGGCCGTTAACTGATGACAAATATAATATTCCAGAAATGTTGAAAGGATTCTAGTGAAACGATGGGGTAAATGCTTATGAAATGATTCTGGACTCACTCAGTGGCACTACTGCTGGATTTAGCAAGGCCATTCCAAATCAGATATGCATATGTACTTAAGTTGAGCACGACATATCGCGGTGTACAATTTGTAGAAGGCTGTAGGAGAACCTAATTCTCGAGAGACGTTGAGTCAACAGGAGGAGAATGAAGGCCTCACATGACAGCACATTTAATGCAAGTAGAAAAAATTCAGCATGCTATCAAAAAGAACACCAAGATAACTGATCTCATAAAACTTACATAATGACACAGTATTGACAGCATATTGAATTGAAACGTTGGGCGTTTTGCGAGATACAACAACAACAACAACAACAACAACAATAATAATAATAATAATACACTCATATCATTCTGACATGGCCGAAAATATCTGGCCACATTGAATGAAATGCTAGTGTCCGGGTACCCATGAATCTCTATACGCGAGTGTGCAATTGCGCAGTTTGGTGGGTATGTACCGGCCGGCATAAATATCTTATAAGTAAGTGCACTACCGTGTTGGTGTTGAAAGGATATGTTCGCAAGCAGTTTGAATCGTTACGCGCCTGCACAGCAAGGGGCTGTTTACATAATGTAGAGTTTGGCTTAGGTATCACGCCAGCCCGCAAAAAATGTGTCATACTACTTGTAGTCGCAAAGCAATGTTTAGGCTAATCCTGATGATGGCACGAGCGCATTAAAGACCTCGACCAAGTAATGACACACCCACACAAAATAGAAGTTTTGTGAATTCGGCAGTCTACGGTAAATGTTGCTATGAAGCTTCAGTATTTCATTACATGGTCCATTAAATATGTATCACGTGGGAGTCAGTTGCACTTTTCTTAACATACATGTCTATGACGTGAGATTTATTTGACGCTAGCAAACATTACACTAAATAATTGTTCACTAGTGCAATCATAAAATTTTCGATAAATTTACTGTGTGCACAGCCAGGAACATTATACGTAGCCAAAGGAAACGCAAGATGTATTTTTGCAATTAATTAGATTGAACTTCCGTCTTGAATGTAATCATAATTGTTCCTGCAAGTTGCATTCACGTAAGTTCTTTTTTGTTTTTGAAAATACTCCCTAAACATTGCACCGCACATGCAATTATAGTAAATGGCTGCTGAAAGCAATCGCAGATGAGGGCTCAACAGGATTATTTGAAATCTTGTTATATGAAGGGAGCATATAGCAATCAAAACTTTCAAATATCGAGAAATTTTGTCCACCGTTGTGGAAGCTAAAAGTGCATTGAAATTACTATTTCTTGGTGCCACTTTAAATAATACATTAAAGTGAACAATATAAGTTGCATGCATTTTGTTTTCACATAATACTATAAACAATTGCTCTATAATAATAGCGAGGTTCGGAAGCCTCAATACGTTTTGTGACTTGACACGATTCCTTCCTCGTACAACATGTCTGCTCTTGTATACATTATTTACGTCGTATTAATTGCAACTTGTTGTTTCAAACCTAAATGCCATGAAAAATGTACGAGTTAAATTGCACGAATGCATGCATATGTGCTTTCAACTGATTTGCAACCATCACGTACACAAAGCTAACCTGAAATTTCAGTTTTTTGCATGGCAGAAACAACATATATAATTAATACTCCTATTGTTATAAAAAATAAGCAGGTCAGCTTTGTGTACAAATTGTGATACATTACAATCCGCATAAAAGTGTGATCACGGTGCTAAATATATACGTGGTTCATCCCAAATAAGAGAGAACTTCTACTTATAAGGATCCACTTGATATGTTATATATGGTGTGGCCGTGCTTTATTAAGGCCGGATTCGACTCCTTATATGGGCCAACCACGTCATATATGACTCTATATAACCCCATACATGAACCGACTCCGCCAGATATGTGGCCACATATGCTGCCATATATGCTTACATGTGGCCAGATATAACTTATATATGGGCCATGTATGGCGTTTTCGTAAGGGATAAGGAGGTTACACCCAGCGAGTATAACGTAGCGACTCTTTCTTGTCAGATAGTGCTCAATGTACATGCCAATCGCTGCTAATGGTGATCGCAGCCTGCGCGTTAACTAAAAGCCGAATGCTCCTATCTCTCATTCCCCATTAGCAGCCATTGACATGTACATTGATCACAATTTTTTATTGTTCAACAACGCACAGAAGAAGTCTCTCACCGGCACCACCTTGGAGGTGAAAATGTTATACTTGTTACATACTACGGCGGACGAACGGGTGCCGTTATAAGGAGTTTCGCCCCTAAAAAATAGGGGTCATTATACGTTATTTTCAACTGCGGTGCAGTGAGTATGAAGTAAATTCAAAGGGGTTAAAACGGAAGTAGTACCCTATCCACAGGCGGTATCTGAATACCCAACCCCAGAATTGCGTCGCCGGTGCTCAACCAGTTGAGCTTTGACGGAAAGTGCTGCCTTGTTTACTTTGTGGCGTATTTGTATGTTCGTAATCCTTCGGAGATGATGTCCTCTTGACATCGTTGCGTATTTGTTCATAATCCCTGAAACACTTTGTCCCAAATACGCAACGAAGTAGTAGACAGTGGGAGACCTGTCCTGCTAGCAAGAATTAGAAAAGCCAGCTGGCTTTGCTCGACCAAGCCCAGAGAACCACAAAGGCCAGTAGTACCATGGACTGAAGACCCCACCCACTCGCCAAGAAACCTTTTATAGAATAAGAAGAAACCTTTTTATCAATTCCTGGGAGTGTTAGCGCCGCTCATGGCCAAGGTGGTGAGTGTGAAATACTCTTTTTGCATCACGTCGCAAGTGAGGTGGAAGCTGACCAAAACTCCCTGGGTTCTTTGTTTCACTCGCTTAAGATGACTCGAAGAGAAAGCCCGTCTTCTTTATATGCTTAGTTGGTGTGGGATCTTTCATTCTTCCATTCAGTGCCTAACACTGCTTTGCATGGCCTCCAGGAATGATTGCATGGCATGGCATGGTTTCTGCAGCTCACCCGACTTTGCACTACCTCCGCGATCGGCCCACATTTGACCAATCGAAGATGTCGTATGAGGATGTCTTCATTTGTCGTGTTATCTGATGTCTGAAAGAGTGACGCTATGATGACGTGACATTTTGGCGATATGTGATGTGACGGGGATGTCATACTGTGATGATTTTTTGCATCAGTCGAAATGACGCGGCCGATATCGACATCGATGGTCAGATTTCACATTTGATTATTCCTTTAAAGCTGTCGCCTTAATAAACCATCGCAATATAAGGCATAACGTTGCTGGTTGCTTCTTTTCCAGCGGATATCTCCACGACAAAGCAACCATGTCGACGGGGGTAGCCACCCATGCGAAACGACCAGCCCTTCAACCACTGCGTCATCATCCAGAGTAACAGGCACTTCCAGTAACGCCGAGGCAGGAAACCGCACCAGTTCGAGCTCAAGGTCCAGCGAGGTTGTCTATCTAATCGCGATTGACCTCACCGAAGGCGAGGCTCTCTTCTGCAAGCAGCTTACCTCCGAACTACGTGAGATGCCAAAGTACATGCAAGATCTGGCGAAGGTTCGCATTCAGCAGGTTCTTTTCGACGTCAAGTACATGGGCCAGGAGCATATTGCCGGCTCCCCCGAGGAGCTTCAGCAAACATAGCCGCCGGGTGTTGCCACAGTACCGAACCTCGGCCAGAGAGCAGCAAGCCTCCCGGTGGTCTACTCGCGAGGGTCTTCACTCTCAATTAATAAAATCCGGCACCCTGCGTTTGAAAGGGCGATTTGGAGCGTCTAAAAGGACTAATAAAGTTAGTAGAGAATAGACGGTAATGAGCCGAAGCATATTTAGATATCTGGCATTGTTAATAATATGCGGCACCCCGTAAGGTAGAGGCGCTTGCACTAGGCAGCAGTGTCCGAAAAGAGAATAGCTTCCTCGGTAACATAATATTCTTTCTGGTCCAGGCATTCAAACAGACACCAAAGATCTTTCATATGTTGTCTCTCTGCCATTAAATCATTGGAGTGGGTCAATGGCAAGGACAAAAAAGGCAACGACACAGGCGTAAACTTACGACGCAGGCGTAGGTAAACGCCTGCGTCGTGAGTAAAAAGAAGCCAGTGGTCATGATATAAGTTCATATGTTCTCACGGTTTCAAGAAAGTTACTGGGAGGTATGTGGTGCAAGTGGCTTTTTTCTGCTCCGGACAAATTAGGTTGTAAATGCTCGGTTATCAAGAAGTGTGTTAGTAGAAATGAGCATGTAGCACCTGTGAGCAATGTTTAACGTGTTAAACAGATGTTAACTGTAAAAACAACGTTGTGTACTCTTAATTTATGTGGACGATTTTATATGGGAAAAACAGCTCTCTGCATTAACATGGGGTTTAGAGAGCGTGAGTTATTTTTGAAGAAAAGTGTGCTTATATGCCTCTATAGTCACATGCAGTCAACACAAATTCTTCACTCTTTTAGGTCGAACTAAGAATTTCTATAATAATAACGGCTTGTGCGCAAGACTTTATGTTGATGCAGTGCTTATTGGTAGAAGGAATGTCAGGTGCATAGGCCAGCCGATTGAATCATGCTATTCCAGCAATAAATGCCATATATTGGGAGTACACTTCACTAGCGTTTGCTTTGTAACACGTATTCGCTTCGTTCTTTCATAATAATTTTCTTGTTCTCGGGTACCTTTTACGAAAGAACCATGTTTTACAACGGTTAAAGAAAAATCACGTACGTTGGTACATATATCAACAGTTGAAGCCTTTCGAAAAACAAGTATGTCAGGCAGCACAAGGCGGAGCAGAGTATATTATGGCAGACACCTGCGAAAGAGCTCGGCCGCAATTTTCCTAAACACGGGCTAGCTCACGACTCGATTTGATTGATAAGTGGGGTTTAACGTCCGAAAACCACCGTATGATTATGAGAGACGGCGTAGTGGAGGAATCCGGAAATTTCGACCACCTGGGGTTCTCTTTAACGTGCACCCAAATCTGGGCACACCGGCCTACAACATTTCCGCCTCTATCGGAAATGCAGCCGCCGCAGCCGGGATTCGATCCCGCGACCTGCGGATCAGCAGCCGAGTACTTTAGCCACTAGACCTCCATGGCCGGGATAGCTCACGACTTGTTGCGCCGGTATTGCGTTGCCTTTAGCAGCCATCTAACGTTCTCTTTCCCAGTCAAAATGCGAATCTCTTTAAAATAAAAAAAATGGCTGCATATCCACGGAGTGAATGATGGAGAGTGGGGCGAAGCATTCGTCCGTCCATTCAATCTTGCTTCCGTCCGTCCATGCGTCCGTCTGTGTGACCGTCCATCTGTCCATCTGCCCGTCCGTGCGTGCGTCTGTTCGTGCGTCCGTCCCTGCGTTCGTCCATGCATCCGCCCCTGCGTCCGTTCATGCGTCCATCTATGCATCTGTCTGTGTGTTCGTTCGTCCATTTATTCAACTCTCGAAGTACCACCATCTGCATCTTTTCATCATATATTCCCCATATAGAAGCACCGCCATACAGCGGACATTCCAAGGACCAAACGAGAGGTGGCACACGCACACTTTCTAACGGCTTGCGCTTCGGGTCTACTTCCCCTTTTTAACCACCTCGTGTTCATGGTATATACTAGTTCATTGTATTCATGGCACTGCGGCCCAACGCTTGCTAAACCTTTCTAAAACAGAGGAGGTTACGCTCAGCGAGTGTAACGTAGCGACCTTTTCCTGTCAGATAGTGCTCAATGTACATGCCAATAGCTGCTAATAGGGATCGCGGCGTGCGCGTTATCTAAAAGCCGAATCCTTCTGTCTTTCATTCCCCATTAGCAGCCATTGGCATGTACATTGAGCACTATTTTTTATTGTTTAACAACGCACAGAAGAAATCTCTCACCGGCACCAACTTGGAGGACAAAATGTTATACTTATTACACACTACAATGGCTACGAGGGACGAACGTGTGCTGCTATAAAAAGCTTCGCCCCTAAAATGTGGCTGCATCAAAGCAGGGATGTTGACGTTCAAATAAGCTTTCGAAAACTAACTCAGCCAAATGATAAGGCGTCATTCAATAAACATTTTCTCCGCGCTGAATGCTCGCTACATCGCACGTTACCCCGCTTCGTCATCAAATTGCAGCGGTGGGTTGGTCTATTATATATAAAGCGTATGAATTCCTGGTAGACAAGAAAAAGAAAATAAAAGTATAAAGAGAACAAAATTTTTGGTGTCATTTTCTTTTTTTTAAGCCTTGCGATTGTATTTATCGCACTGCAATTGCTTTTTGGTGACGCGGGCACTCGCATGCACTAATGCATGCTGTTGGCTCTGCAGTTTAAACAGTTTCAGTTTGGTACTGGGCCTCGTTCGTCCTTCTCGTCATTACTTTAAAAAACTCAAGTCAGTTTCCTCAGGTGTCATCTACTCGTTTCTCAAAGGCCAATAACTTCCTTTTACTAAGATTAAGGACCAATAATGGCAAATTTACCGTAAAATTTTCGTCTGTATTCTTGTGCAATTCTTTACATTTGGAGATTAGAAGTAGATCTCTTGTAATGTATAAAAAAGGCTTGCATTTGCACTCGCATGGTGCTTTATATTATACAGGGTATGGTATTGTATTTTTAGGTTCTTTTTGTGCTTATCTGCATGTTTTGTATACATCGTGCTTATCTGTATTTTACATATCTCAATTCATTTTCCTTCCCGTCATATTACTTGGTATTATACAGATTGAATGTTATTGCATATTTGTATTAGTTTCTCGGTGCTAATCTACACATTTCGTATATCTTATATTCACTATTTTGTACTTATCTGTACATTTATATCTACCTATTTTTGTATCCCTACCACTGTTTACTATTGCACTTTATCTCTGATGAATAATTTTTCAGGAGGTCTCATTCATAGTCTAGCGACTTTGAGACCTCCTTCTGTATTTGTATTAACACATGCAATTTGTTACTTGTATTTCAATTTCAATTAAATTTCAAAATTCATCATTGTAATAGTCTTCGTTGTAGTCTTCATCATCGTAATCGACATCATCATCCTCATGATCCCCCCGACTACGCCCTCTGCAGGACAAATGCCTCTCCAAAGTTCCGCCAATCAACCCAGTCCTGGGCTTGCTGCCGTGACATTACACCCGCCAACGTCTCAATTTCATACACCCAAATCAGTGTCTGTTTCTTCCTCAGGCGTTCGCCTTTTATTGGAGTCCAGTCAGTTCCCTTAATGGCCAGCGGTTCTCTCCGCTGTTCTCTTTCGAGGCTGTTGCACACTATTTTAGTTTTATGCTTATAATTTTCAGACCCATCATAATGCATCTCTTGTTCAGTTCAGTAATCATGAGCTGTGGTTCGTTCCCTGAGTTACCCATGTTATTAAGGCACTCTACATTAACTAGTATCCTTAACTCTTCCCGATATATGACTTTGCAAACCGCCTGTAAGTACGCGGTGAATAGGATCGAGACTATCGTGTCTCCCGTCCTTACCAATATTGAGTAAACACCGCCTATTTTATTTTAATTTTTCCTCTGGCCACCCTACCAGGCCGAGACATGACATCACCATCCCCATCACACCCACGCAATAATTGCTTTAGGTATTCATTCTTTCTTTGCATGGTAGTCGATTAGAATAAACTAATGCAGTTGTTTCAGCCCCCGACTAGTATTGTTTTACATCGGAATTAGAAAGTACACTCACCACTTTAATCATACTGAATACTACTGTACATGCCTATCTAAACGTAGACCTCTAGTTTTGTTGTACCTTCTGGCACCTGGATGTTTGTAACTGCCCTATGCACATTGTATAACCTGTACATATAGTCGGCCTATGTACTCTCCATTCGTTCATGACTAACTTCGTGCACCACCTTGCTAAAATCACCGAATGGTGACTGTAGTACCTGCAAATCAAATAAAACAAGCCATTTTTTATTGGGATTCTGTCATTGTCTTTGTGCAGGACTATAATGGCTGTGAATCGGCTGTAGATTTGTGCCGGTATGTTTATATACACTTTGTCGATGGCCTGATTCCGCAGTACCTGCATATATGCGGACCCCTCGACCGAATCAAACGCTTTCTTGTAATCTATGAGAGCTCTGTATACTGATTAGTTGTATTCCGCGCATTTATCTATCATCTGATTGATAGTGTTCTTTTATTTTTTCTTGAGTATTTCTTGTTTGCTGTTACGTGGACGGCTTACAGGCGGGGCGTAGCCAGACAATTCATATCGAGGACGGGGGGGGGGGGTGTATATGTTCGGGTGCATTTTTGTGCTGTGCGTGTAGTTCATGTACGTACAAAATAATAATTTTCATGGCTTTGAAATATGGTTTGACTCCTCCCCCATCCCTCACCACACTATTGGTTACATGGGTTTTGATGAACACCCTCTTCCGTTGGGCGAGTCGCAAAGAAAACTAGCTGAAAAAAAAGAAAATTAAACGGTGAATAGCTGCTCACAACGGCCTACTTTTTGTCATCGGCTCTCTGGTGTAATAAGGGCAAGTAAACAGTTCTCAGAATGCAACATTTGCACGTGGAAAATAAGCATAGTTTATTCTTTCGTATAACGAGTACCGCCCTCTTGAAGGAAAGGCGATTTTCATGGCATGTTGGTCGTGCAATCACGTACCCTCTTTTTGTTCCAGATGAAATTTCTCATGACATTTTTGGACCGACCGTTGTTCTTTGTGTTAAGTTTCATTCTCTGTTATTCTGTGCTGCCCTATAGATTAACTACTGATCTCTTAAGTTGCAATGATATGCCTTTTCACGTTTTGTAGAATGCTGGCCACGAGGCTGTTCTTCACATGTTTGCGAAATTTGACGCTATTTGCTTTATTTCAAGTTTGCTTGTTTAAGATTTGCTTGTTTAAGATCATCTCAACAGCTTAAGAACTGAATGTTTAGTTGTGTGAATTTATCAGATACTTCAGTCCAGCTGACATCGCTATTGCTCCCAGTATTGTCTTGTGTGGTCGGCAGCGGTCTGCAAAAGAAAAAAAAAAGGAAACAATGAAAGATCAGTGCGCATGCGCTCACACACACACACACACACACGCGTGCGCGCGCACACGCACACACACACTCACACACACACACGCAGAGACACACAAAAAAATATGCGTGCGGACGCTCATTCTAGTGGCGTCTTCTTGCACCTCTATGCTCAAGACACCCAAGAGCGGGTAATTCGAGTGAAGTACACCTTTAACGCACCTTCCAGCCGAATTTCCGCTCGCTTGGTCCTAGCCGGTTTCCTCTTGAAAGCTGTAAATGAACGGACAAATAACTATAGCCGCAAACTTTCCGCCAAAAAAGGTCGGAGCAATGAGTTCGGATGCTACAGATCTTGTAAACGTGTGAGTAGATCCATAATCTTTACATTCCCGCTATTCATAGCTGCACCTATACTGGTGAACTCGGTGCACCATTTCTGCAAGAGCCAGATAAATGCCCTTACTTGTGAGCGGGTCGTCGACGATTTCCAAAGAGTCTGAAAAGCAACCATCCTCTCACTGCCAACTGCGAATGGCGCGAATCCACTCCGGCTTGTAGAACTCTGGAAAGCCGGCCAACCCGCAGAAGCCGACTGGAAGACGAAGACCGATATAGAAGAACAACGGCGCAACTGAGTAAGGCAAAAATGTGGTCCTACTTGTTTTCCTTCAACTTGTGCAACGCTAAGAAGAGAGACGCCAAGAGCTAAACACGAATATAGAACACGAAAAGACCCATTCGCCTGCAGAATGAATGTCACGATAATGAATTGCACATCTCGTGTGCACCTAATGTGTTCCTTTGTGTCGCACATTTGCACCCATCATTATTGGGGTCCCATTATATAAATTAGGTGATTGCGTGGGTCACATGCTTGATTCATTGCGTATTCTCCTGAAATGTATAATTTTAAATTAGGATAAAGTACATGAGCCGTCCATGTTTCAGTAGTTTTTGCGTTGAAATATACTGTGACTTGAGATTTTGGTACTATCCGATTATCAATTCCTTGGCCTAAAAAAAGAGGCATTCATTGAACAGAAAATTGAAGAATGTACTCTTTCAGAAAGCTGTTTAGTATTGAGATTAATTTAAATTAAAATGAACTTCAATGAAAATTGGCCGTGGTGCATGTGTGTCCCTGACATACCCTTCTCTGCTACAAGGAAATGGGAAGTTGCGATACCGAGAGTTCTGATTTCTTAAAAACAGATATGTTATTCGGGGAAAATGGCCGGGTTAAACATGCGTATGGTCGACTTCGCTGCCTTTGTTCTTTTCCACAGGAGTGAACATGTCAAGTCACATTTCATGGTCCTTATGTTACCTAAGTCACACTTCGTGGCCCTTATGATACCTAATTTTACGTTTTTTATACTTTATTTTTTTAGTTATTCACGCAGTGACGGGACAGTCACTCGGTTCATGTGTCTTCCCGACGTACAGTGCTGAACAACAATTACAGTTCTCACCCCACTATAGAGGCTTTTTCAATATTCTTAAGAGTCCTGTAGCAGAAGTTCCGGTTGCCATCACATGCAGGATAGTCAAATGGCCTGAGGAGCAACTTCACGCATGACGCAATTCGCCGAGTTGCATGTGACCGTCAACTCTTATTCTGGCAGTAGCGATGCTGGCAAAATAGTCTCAACCTCTCGGAGTAGGTTGATTGCTGGCCCTCCAGGGAAACGGGTCGTGGCTCCACTCTTATACGCTGAGGTCGAGATGACGAAGGACTACAGCTCGTAAGCAGACTCGAAATATTTCACCTTTGCATTTAGCCTGTGGAGTCTGACAAACATGAAAATATCTTAAAGCGTACGCAGCTAAAACAGCTGTGTTCAATGCACTTGAGTTGCGTGTCTCATCGCAGCCGCATACAATTTGGAAAATTATAGCCGAAGTCGTGCTTTAGTTCACTGATGTATTTATGAACCAAGCCACACTTATAGTTCAGCGAAAGTTACAAAATCCGACTGAACCCTAGGACCTCCACATTTTTGAATCCTGATGAATTCTGTGCATATTACAATGTTGTGTCCACACCATCTACGTGCTTTTGCTCAGAGGTAAACATGCTTCCAATGGCTCCAGATAAGAATTAGGCGAAAAAAATGTTGTATGAGACTTTACAAGGACACACTTTCGACAAAGCTATAATAATTTTTGTTAGACTAAACGAGCCACGCCAACATTTCCGCCTCCATCGGAAATGCAGCCGCCGCAGCCAGGATTCGATCCCACGACCTGCGGGTCAGCAGCCGAGTACCTTAGCCACTAGACCACCGTGGCGGGGCGACGTGCACAATGTTTGGCAACGAATGAAATTTAGCCAGCTTTGCGTTCTCTCGTGTGTCACACCACATATTGGCTAATTGCTAACCACGATGTTGGATGGCGGATGCAAAAAGCCTAATATGACGGAGGGGCACTATAACATGGCGGCAGAAAACAGTCCCAACAAGTGCCTTCCAGGCAAGCCATCTGGGTACGGAGCGAAAGTGCAGGGTTTCTCAGTGGTGTATATTACCTACACTGCGATGCTAAAACTTTCATGATTTGTTCGCAGCGGGGACTCAATATTATTTAAATTATAAACAGTTTAAATACAGCTCTCATTACCACTTTGTGGCCCACGCAATTGCAAAGGCGTACATTTTCTCAGGAAAGTAAGCGCTTACGTACGGGTATCTAGAACTTTGCTAAAGCATAAGAGTAATAATGGTTGGGGTTAATACTAAAACAACGTTATGTTTTTGAGAGACGCCGTGTAGTTGAGAGCTCCGCAAATTTCATGCACTTGAGATTCTTTAACGTGCACGGGAATCTAATTAGGCACACGGGCCCCAAGTATATTCTCTTTCATCGAAAATGCGCCTATGACGGCCATAATGCGGTACAGTGATCTGCGGGTCAGCAGCCGAGTGCATTAGCCCCGAGACCACCGTGCCGGGCTTTGCTAAAACACGCACACCGGTACCACGGTAATGTTAAAAACTATACGGACAAGCTCAAATCCCCTGAATTATTGTTTAAAAAAGAAAATGCCACGGACATCTAAAGTTTCGTCAAACTATATATACAGCAAGCGACGTGATTGCGTGTTAGTAGCTACTCGTAAACCCCACAATATAGTGTATACGCATAGCCTGTACGATAAAATAATGTTCCTACGCAGAGGTGCTACGAGCCCACCCATCGGCGTCGCAACGATTAGATTGCTTAAGAGAACCAGCTTACTACAGCTTTTATGATTAGAATATTGTGACGAAACTGCATAAAACGTATTAATCTGAGGAGCCCACAAACCGTGCTGTGCGGGTTTGCTGCCAAGGCGCGGATCTATGGAAAAATGTCCCGAGCCTTTTCGACTTATGACACAGCGTTGCGTTTATACTGAATGAACGCAATGATCACAGCCGGCCCGTTTTCCAACCCTTCAGTTTAACAGTGATTTCAAGTCATCACTTCAATGGAACTCTGCTTTCTGTACAAGCACCCTGGTTTCTGTACAAGCTGACGGTCGTTTTTCACCGGTGATAACCAACCCTGGAAGAAAAAGTGGCGTGGTGCCTCACTGCTTAGTCGCGCTGCTGCGTGCTTCGTTGTGCGCCTGCGTGCTGCCATGACCTGCGCGGTGCAGCTTCGTCCACGTCACCAGATTCGCCCTACAAAAAGAGCGCTCATCTCGCCGGCTGCATCACTAGGCAGTGTCAGCGGAGCTGTGGACGTCGTAATAAGCACTCTGCTTTCTGTACAGGTCAGTGACCACGTATACTGAACTGCGTATAGCTTGTTTTTTCCCCCTATAGAGTGTTCCGTCGTCTATGCTAAATTGTTTCGAAATTGCTGTAGTGCCTTTTCACTTCTTTGTGCATTGTTGAGCTAGTGAAATATTAAATTGGTATGGCTAAATTGAAAGAAGAAGTGAAGACTGAATATCTGAAGTTAAGGGAAGAGATGCAGCTGGAACTTAAGATGTTCCGTGATTATGTGGTAAGTGATTTCAGGAATGAAAATCGAGACATGAAAACAGAATAAAGGAACATGACTAAAATCATTGACTACGCTCATGACAGTATTGAAGATTCGAAAAAAAAATTGAAAGAAGCGGTCGCTGAAAATGCTCGCTTTAAAAGCGATAATGCTGCTCTACGCCTAGAAAACGCGTCCTTGAAAAATTCTGTGTTTGAGTTGGAACATCGATTAACCGGCTGTTAGAAGTACTTCAGGAATTTAAATATAGAGATACAAGGCGTTATAAAGAGGGAGACTGAATCGGTCCGCGACTTGCTTTGTAAACTCTAGGCACGGTTATCGTAGAGCCGCTTAGCAAAGATGACATAGAGGCATGTCACTGCGAGCCGAGTAGAGCGGAGAGCAATAGCAACATCGTTGTTCTGTTCAAGTTTCGCGTCAAACGTGACACTGTGCTAAAGACAAAAAAAACCCCCAAAATAAAAAGCGTCTCTTACAAATGCAGATTTGCGCATTGGAAACTCCACTTCTTTTTCACCGCCAGTGTATGTGAATGAACATCTCTGCCCGATGTTGGAAAAAAAAATTGCCCGCAGCTTCCCTCGGCGGAACACTGAGGAGGATGCGGAGCATATAATTGGTTAACGGGGTGTTAAAGTGCGACTTACTTGGGTCGATGGCTAAAATGGTTAACGCGGTTGTGAAATGGGGTGTTAAATTGCGACTTACTTGGATCGATGGCTAAATTGGTTAACGTGGTTGTAGGAGGGGGTGTTAAATGAGTGAACACGTACACACGTATGCGAAAGGGCGGCGCTGGTCGAAGGGACGTCGATCATTGTGTTTGTGGATTCGTTGGAATTCATTTCACCGCGACCTTGGACGTCGACGCGCCGTACAAACCAACCGACGAGCGGCAACTGAGCGAGCGAGCGCCGACCTTGAGTATATATACAGCGCGACGGCGCATGCACTGTCAGCTGTTGAATGTTCTCAAAGCGCGACGGCGCATGCGCGTCCACTGGAGAATCAGGAGAATTGTAGAATGTTCTCGAAGGGGAGAAGCGCGCGCGGCACAGATGGTGGGTGACGGTGCATGCGCGCGTCAGCTGTCGAATGTTCGAGAAGGGGGAGAAGCGCAACGGCGCATGCGCGCGCGTCAGCTGCCGATGTTTTCGAAGCGCGACGGCGCATGCGCGCGCGTCAGCTGTCGATGTTCTCGAAGCGTTACGGCGCATGCGCGCTACATTATACAGCTAGCGAATGTTCGTGAAGAGGAGAAGCGCCCGACGTTGGAAAAAAAAACTGCTCGCGACGGCTGTAAAGAAGTACGAAAGAAAATGGAAATCTGTGTGGTCCTTCAACGCGAAGATATACTAAACAGATTGAAGTAACAACTGCTGTACACATACCTAGCAAGCGTGATATCGACAGGATTTTTGGAGGGCACAGTGTTTCTGCGTCTGCGTAAAGTCAGTTGATGTGCTTGCTCAAAACTTTTGAATAGCATTTGCTCTCTATCCATGGATTACCTAGAGCTTACCTAGAGATTACCTCGTGGTATCTGCTTACGCAACCAAACAAATAACTCTGTTCTGCATATTTCTACGGCGCCAATTAACTATAAACGGGATGACGTCGCATTCTTTTCACAGCAATTTCAAATAAAATTTGACCTCGTTCTAATGGCTGAAACTTGGCGTACAAATGATGAACCAACTTTTACTCCGGATGGCTACAATATATTCTATCTTAATTGGACGCATAAGTGAGGAGGAGGAGGGTTGCCTTGCTCATTACGACAAAAAAGAATTGCCACGTCGTCCCTGGCCTAAGTAAGATAGCAGATTATTATGAAAAATTTACAGCCCAGTTTAACGATGAACTAATCTCAGTGATTACCGACCGCCAAATGGAAGCATGCCAAGTTTCATGGAATTTTACCAGAAGTTCTTGAAGTACGCTTGTTGTAATAATTTTCTCCTTATTTGTGCAGGAGATTTTAATATTGACCTACTGGAGGAAAATTGTGTCACCCGCAAGCTAAATGACCTGTTACCACCCAGTTGATTGAAAACATCTAATTAACACGCCAGCACGAATCACATGCTTCACTGTATCAGCACTGGATCTTGTCATTAACAATATTGACTCAGTAATTTAGAGCGCAGGCGCAATAACATCAGATATTAGCGACCACTGTCCCGCGTTAATGAACTATTTTTGCAAACCTCTAGATAGAGGGACGCGGCAGGTGCTGCCAACCATACAGCACATTTCATCTCGAAGTCTTGAAGCTTTTACTGTAGATATGTCCAATCAGTGCTCGTCATCTGTATATAAGATTCAAAATGCGGATAACGGATATGACACACTCATTCAAAATTTTCAACGCAATTGAGCAAAACATTTTTCTTCCAAAGTGTTAAAATTGGCAAGAAAGGCAAGGAAACCCTGGGTCACTCGCGAGCATTTGACAATGATAAAGTGTAAAAACATTTGCTATCACACTTTTTACGTACGCGCTCTGCTGAAACATTGAAAAAATTTGAAAAGCTTCGAAATAGATTAAACGCTGTACTTAGACGTGCCAGGAAAGCCTACTATTAGTGTATTTTTGAGCATGCCAATGGCAGCGTTCAAGTGCAACAAAGAAACTAATAATAACATACTCGGTCGTAATAATTAAAATGCTTTGCCTTAGCCTAAAACCTTTAGAGGTAATTATTTAAGTGGCGCAGCACTTCGAAATTATTTTAATAACTACATCATAATTGCGGTTGCGTTATGGAATGATAACAACGCATTTTGTCGCCGGAAGCAGTAACGTGAGGAAAAGTATATTTCTTGACCGAACAAATCAAAGTGAAGTATGCATCATCTTCAAGCATCTAAATAATACGAAATCGCTTGATTCCAATGAGTAACAGATCACACCAATAAAACACGTTTTATATTTATTTGGTAATGTACAAACATATATACATGTAACTTAGTCATGAACATAGTGTTTTTTCCAGAAGACACGAAGAAAGCTCGAGTATCAGTCATTCTTAAGGATGGTGACCTCAACAGTGAAAGTAACTACAGGCCTATATTGGCCCTTCCTGTCCTCTCTAAATGCTTAGGAAAAAATTTAATGTCCGCATAACGAAATTCTTTCATAAAGACAATGTGTTAACAGATGCGAAGTTTGGCTTTACAAGCGGCAAGTCCACTGAAACTGCATTGTTGACATTAAACGAAGCTGTACTTCATAACATTGAACAAAATAAATTCCCACTCGGCATATTTCTAGATTTCAGTAAGGCATTTGACTCACTTCATCATAATATATTTTTAGACAAATTAGAATCAAATGGTCTGTGTGAAGTTGGCAAACTTTTTATTCAATCTAATCTCAATAATAGGTGCCAAAGTGTTTATATTAATAAAAATAGCTCGCAATTTTTGCCCCTCCTTCGTTGTATGCTACAAGGCAGTATACTTGGTCCGCTAATGTTTAATGTTTACAATATTATTATTGTTCAGCTGCACACAACACTTAAATACGTTATGTTCACGGACGATTCAGCAATAATCTCTGATGGCGATAACATAAATAGTATTGTAAGCAAGGCAAACAACTTACTTTCAAGAAATCCACCATGATCCAGAATGAACCAGCTTAAAATTAATCCAAATAAAATCAAAGCCATTGTTTTTCGTGCCAGAAATGAAGTACCCACTACCCATCAACCTTTAGTTCTTGAAACAGTGCCGATAGTTATGTGATACTTACAAAATACTTGCAGTTTATTTTCCTTCAAGTCTAGGCTGAGGTACACATGTAAATTTTGTTTGTTATAAGCTTTCTTCGATAACAGGAGTGATGTCTCATTGCCGTAACATTTTGACGCAGGAGCTCAAACTTCACGTATATATATATATATATATATATATATACATATATATAAGGTATGGGATATGGCACAACGGGAGCGTTGTCAACAAGGATAAATATATTTATTTCCCAACAGTTTCGGGAGGGGTCCTCTCTTCATCAGGGGATGAGTTATACTGACATGAATTTCCAAACTTCGTTGCTGCCGCGTCCCTCTTGCCTTGAAACATGTTTGCGAGAGTGAGAGGGAACTAAAGAAAGGGGGGGGGGGAAGAAAAAGAAAGAAAAGAAGAAAGAAGACCATCTGTGGGCATACCTTGCATCGAGCTTTTCCGCAGGGATGGCACCGTCATTGAAATTTGATGGTGGTTGTTCTTGCTCTGACTAGAATGTCCTTCAGATTTTTATCCCGGCGGTACACCACGTGAGGCGGCTTCGCGAAGATATAAGTTAGTCGTTTCCTTTGCCTGATTATGTCGAAATGGTGGGAAAGTATGTTGTTGATTCGTGGCGCTGATGAGGAGTAAGTTAGGACAAGGTTCGTTTGGGAAGTCGTTTTAGATACTCTGTTTGGTCCCTTAATAATATCATTCCTGTTCACGTTGCGAGCCCGTAGTATGGCATCGTCAATAATGTCTTCCGGATAATTTTGTTTCAATAAAGAATGCTTTAGGTGTTCCGCGCGTCTGTCAAATTCCCGCATATCGGTGCATGTTCTTCGGTACCGGTAGGCCTGAGAATATGGAATACCCGTTTCGCAATGTTTTGTGTGGCTGCTGTTGAAATGTAGGTACATTTGACGGTCTGTAGGCTTTTTCTAAAGGTTTGTTGACAAGCGGTCATTTTCGACCGTGACAGTGAGATCCAAAAAGCTAATGCTAGTTCTTGAAATTTTGTGCGTGAATTTTATTGACGGGTGGCACTTGTTAAAATCCTCCATGAAGCGGAAAAGACTTCCCTCAACATGGTTCCATATCATAAAAATATCGTCTAAGTATCTTCTGTAGTAGAAAGGTTTCAAGGTGCGTCCCTCAATGAATGGGATTTTAAGTGAAGCCATGAAGGTGCTCGTGAAGTTTGGGGCCATCTTCGTGCCCATTGCAGTGCCACTGACCTGAGGAAATGCTTGCCATTGAACTCAAAATGGTTATAATTTAGTACAAGTTCAAGAAGTGTAAACAGTACCTCGCCACTTACACTAGTTGATGAGTCAGATTTTACATATTCAGAAACCATAGCCGCTATTCCGTCATGGTGGGGTATGTTGGTGTACAGTGAGCAGACTTCCAAGGTCACCAGAAAACTGCCGCCTGGGATGTCGAGACTTGAAGTTTCGCAGATGAAGTGATTTGTGTCCCTTAGGTAATAGGGAAGATTTGGGGGGATGCTTTTTAATTAAGGAATTGATGAATTCTGATATATTTTCTGTTGATGTGCTGTTACTGGATACTATCTTACGTCCCGGATTACCTGCCTTGTGTATTTTGGGGAGCAAATAGAATCGACCGGGAACAGAATGGGCCGGTAACATTGCTTTTAACATTTTGCCGGTAATTTTCTCGTCCGGGCGGAAATTGTTTAGGGTTACTTTTATCTCCCTTTCAAATTCGGGAGTCGGGTCAGTTGGAAGTTCTTTGTAGAATTTTGTGTCTGATAGCTGTCGTTCCCCTTCCTTTAAGTAGTCCGACGTGTTTAGAATTATTATGCAGCCCCATTTAACAACCGGTTTGATAGTAATTTCAGTGTTTTTTTGTAGTTCATCGAGTGCCCTTCGTTCTGACTTTAATATGTTGTTTCGAAATGGCCGATTTTTTTCATACGCTCTGATGATATCTTTTTGAACTGCTGATATATACATATCGAGGTGTTTGTTCCTCTGCTCACCCGGACACCATGATTTGTCACCACCAATCACTCTATTCTCGTCCGTACAGTCCTTGCGATCATGAAAGTATTCACGGAGGCGGAGATTACGTGCAAATTTATCGAGGTCTTAATACAGTTCAAATTCATTGAATCTACCGGATGATGGACAAAAGGTTAAGCCTCTCGACAAAAGCTGAAGCTGAGCGGGTGTGAGTGTTGTGTTTGACAGATTGAGGACATTTTTCTCATAAGTTTTCGGCTGCTCTTGGCTATCACGTGGCACGGGAGTGTCAGCGTCATATTCTAGAGTATAGATGTTTTGATTAGAATTTCACTGTAGTTTCGAGTTCCCATTTTTCTTCTCAAAGTTAGGTTGTGGTACGGGTGGTCCCTGGCGTGCTTGTACGGCCTCATTCCTATTTTCCTGTTGCAAAGCGGTGGAGCTACTGCAGTCCCGCTTGAATTTTCTATCTTTTACCACTGAAATTTCGCCTCCCTTTTTTAGTTCATATCTTTCCAGTTCTCTTGCCTCATGCTTTCCGAGATTAGATACCAATTTCTGCGTAACCTTCGTGACACTGTATTCGGCGGCCTTACGCTCTTTATGGTCCGCAATGACCCGAGTCAGTTGCAAGGACGCTTCTAGTAATATTTTTTCCCACTTCCCCTTTTCTGCTTCACTTAGTGTAGACATTGAAGGGTTGCAGGCTAGGCGGAGGCCCTTAGGTGCAATTTCGTGAGATAGATATTTGGTTAGTTGTTCCGCGTGTTTTTCGTATTGCACCGCTTTTCAATGATTTTCCTAATCGATAGAAAAGACTGCCCGTACCTTTTGTTTCCCCGTGTCATTTGGAAGCCGCCGCCTTGGTCTTCGCCGCATTATTCCGCCTGGTGTTGTAAGGCCTCGCTGGTGGGAGTGGCGACGTCATCGCTGCTGGGACCCTGGATAGCTCCTTGTGTCCCTCGGCTCCCTGTTGTTGAGTGGGTTTGGCACTGGAGTTTGCCGTGCGAGCCGTTGCCGCCGATCTCTGACTCACTGGTGGGACCCGCTGGCTCACTGTCCTGACTGGTGGTAGTGGCGACATCGTCACTGCTGTTGCCATGGATAGCTCTGTGTGTCGCTCGGCTTCTTGTTGAGGGGGCTTGGCACTGGAGTTGTCCGTGCAAGCGATTGCCGCCGATCTCCATGCCGCCGACGTCCATCGCAGCTGCACCCTCATTTGCTGTGCCAGCAGCGCGACTCCCTCGAAGCTTGCATGTAAGCCGTCAGCAGCCAGGAAGCGGCGCAGCGGGAGTGTTGAGAAACCAAGTTCGCAGTAATAGACGCCTGCTCCCAACAACCCGTAGTGGCAGAGACGGCGGGCCTCTCGGCTGAATCGCTGCACCTCCATATTAAACCGATTCATTGATCGCCAGTTCGAGTCTCGCCGTCGGCGATTGGGTGCGCGAGGTAGTGGCAGACTAAGATGCAGTGTCTTGATGTTCGGGCGCATCTGCCTCATTCGCTTCAAGGCCTCCTTCAACGAATCCAGTGATCTTGAAGAGCTCGTCTTCTGGATGTCCATGGTGCCCACATGCAGAAACAGCGTGTCCACCCGGTAAGGCAGGTACTCAAGTAGCGCCGGAATGTCCGAAAACATAGCGCCACCATAAGAGATGAAGCACGGCGTCGATGAGTCGTTCGGGCTGAAGTGCGTGTGGACGTACCGCATGATTGAGTCCCCGATGATGGCACACTTCGTAGGTTAATTTGGATATCTCCGCGACAAACGCTCCGTTGATGATGTACTGGCAGCCATGGTTCAGGTCAGTGGGAGTAATAATTCAATGGGCCAGTTAGTCTTTGCTAAGGTATGGGATATGGCACAACGGGAGCGTTGTCAACAAGGATAAATATATTTATTTCCCAACAGTTTCGGGAGGGGTCCTTCCTTCATAAGGGGATGAGTTATACTGACATGAATTTCCAAACTTCGTTGCTGCCGCGTCCCTCTCGCCTTGAAACATGTTTGCGAGAGTGAGAGGGAACTAAAAAAGGGGGGGGAGAAAAAAAGAAAGAGAAAGAAAAGAAAGAAAGGTAAAAGAGGAAGAACCCCTGTCAACACTGAGAACGAAACCAACTGTCCGTGTACGTCCACATACGTTTCTTATCACGTGCTGTTCAGTTCTCGACGTGTGTCGGGCCACCCAAGATTGTCGCCGTGGTGCCGGGAGGGTCCGTGACGGTGTGCGTAAAAAAAGGGTTTCCCTGTAATGAGTCGGTCGGCATGCGGCGTGCGTAAAGGAAGGGTCTCCTGATAATGGGTCGGTCGGCTCTTTTTACCCTTAATCTTCGTCCGTTTCCCTTCAATGGTCATCAAGTGGTAGGTGAACGAAAACATTTTGTATGTGCATGTGGAAAAAGGAAGAAAACAAAAAATGAATGAAGAAAAAAACGAAAACAAGAATGGACAGTGTACACGTACGAGTCAGTCAGAAAAAAGCATGGTCTCCAGCTATCAATCTTTGTCACCAATTTCCTCCTGGCTTACTTCTCGGAGGCAGTTGAGTTTACCGGGGTCCTCGTTGATGCCGGCTACTAATGTTCGAAATTTAAAAATAAAATATGCCTCATGCTGTTCGCGCTCGCGTCTGTTTGAGAAACCGGACTGCAAAAGAGTTACGCTGATATTTTCAAAACTGTGGTTTGGCAGGCGCAGATGCCTAGATAAAGGTAGCTTCGGCAGTGAAGTGGCGTGGTACCGGTGATTACTGAACCGCAGCCGAAATGTCGTGCCTGTTTGGCCGATATATTCTTGTCCGCAGATGTTGCAATGTAGCATGTATATTACGTTACTGGAGTAACAATTAAGGCTTTCAGTTATGCAGACTTTGAAATCCGAGAAGTTCGTTTTGGATTCACGTGTTGTGAACATCTGTGGGCATACCTTGCATCGAGCTTTTCCGCAGGGATGGCACACTGATTGAAATTTGGGGGTGGTTGTTTTCGCTCTGACAAGAATGTCCTTCAGATTTTTATACCGGCGGTACACCAGGTGAGGTGACTTCGCGAAGATAGAAGTTCGTCGTTTGCTTTGCCTGATTATGTTGAAATGGCGGGACAGTATGTTGTTGATTCGTGGCGCTGATGAGCAGTAAGTTAGTACAAGGTTCGTTTGGGAAGTCGTTTTAGATACTCTGTTTCCTCCCTTAATAATATCATTCCTGTTCACGTTGCAAGCCCGTAGTATGGCATCGTCAATAATGTCTTCCGGATAATTTTGTTTCAATAAAGAATGCTTTAGGTGTTCCGCGTGTCTGTCAAATTCCCGCATATCAGTGCATGTTCTTCGGTACCGGTAGGCCTGAGAATATGGAATACCCGCTTTGCAATGCTTTGGGTGGCTGCTGTTGAAATGCAGGTACATTTGAGGGTCTGTAGGCTTTTTGTATAGGTTTGTTGACAAGCGGTCATTTTCGACCGTGAAAGTGAGGTCCAAAAAGCTAATGCTAGTTTTGGAAATTTTGTGCATGAATTTTATTGACGGGTGGCACTTGTTAAAATCCTCCATGAAGTGGAAAAGACTTCCCTGAACATGGTTCCATATCAAAAAAATATCGTCTAAGTATCTTCTGTAGTAGAAAGGTTTCAAGGTGCGTTTCTCAATGAATGGGATTTCAAGTGAAGTCATAAAGGTGCTCGCGAAGTTTGGGGCCATTTTTGTGCCCATTGCGGTGCCACTGACCTAAAGGAAATGCTTGCCATTGAACTCAAAATGGTTATTATTTAGTACAAGTTCAAGAAGTGTAAACAGTACCTCGCCACTTACACGAGTTGATGAGTCAGATTTTACATATTCAGAAACCATAGCCGCTATTCCGTCATGGTGGGGTATGTTGGTGTACAGTGAGCAGACGTCCAAGGCCACCAGAAAACTGCCGCCTGGGATGTCGAGACGAAGTTTCGCAGATGAAGTGGTTTGTGTCCTTTAGGTAATAGGGAAGATTTAGGGGGATGTTTTTTTATTAAGGAATTGATGAATTCTGATATATTTTCTGTTGATGTGCTGTTACTGGATACTATCGGACGTCCCGTATTACTTGCCTTGTGTATTTTGGGGAGCAAATAGAATCGACCGGGAACAGAATGGGCCGGTAACATTGCTTTTAACATTTTGCCGGTAATTTTCTCGTCCCGGCGAAGATTGTTTAGGGTTACTTTTATCTCCCTTTCAAATTCGCGAGTCGGGTCAGTTGGAAGTTCTTTGTAGAATTTTGTGTCTGATAGCTGTCGTTCCCCTTCTTTTAAGTAGTCCGACGTGTTTAGAATTACTATGCAGCCCCCTTTATCAACCGGTTTGATAGTAATTTCAGTGTTTTTTCGTACTTCATCGAGTGCCCTTCGTTCTGACTTTGATATGTTGTTTCGAAATGGCCGATTTTTTTCATACGCTCTGATGATATCTTTTTGAACTGCTGATATATACATATCGAGGTGTTTGTCCCTCTGCTCACCCGGACACCATGATTTGTCACCACCAATCATTCTATTCTCGTCCGTACAGTCCTTGCGATCATGAAAGTATTCACGGAGGCGGAGACTACGCGCAAAGTTATCGAGGTCTTGGTACAGTTCAAATTCATTGAATCTACCGGATGATGGACAAAAGGTTAAGCCTCTCGACAAAAGTTGAAGCTGAGCGGGTGTGAGGACCTCGGTAAACGAGGACCCCGGTAGACTCAACTGCCTCCGAGAAGTAAGCCAGGAGGAAATTGGTGACAAAGATTGATAGCTGGAGACCATGCTTTCTTCTGACTGACTCGTACGTGTACACTGTCCATTCCTGTTTTCGTTTTTTCTTCATTCATTTTTTCTTTTCTTTCTTTTTCCACATGCACATACAAAGTGTTTTCGTTTGCCTACCACTTGATGACCATTGAAGGGAAACGAACGAAGATTAAGGGTAAAAAGAGCCGACCGACCCATTAACGGGAGACCCTTCCTTTACGCACGCCGAGTGCCGACCGACCCATTATGGGGAAACCCTTTCTTTACGCACGCCGTCACGGACCCTCCCGGCACCGCAGCGACAATCTTGGGTGGCCCGACACACGTCGAGAACTGAACAGCACGTGATAAGATACGTATGTGGACGTACACGGACAGTTGGTTTCGTTCTCAGTGTTGACAGTGGTTCTTCCTCTTTTTTACTTTCTTTCTTTTTCTTTTTTTTCTTCGCCCCCCTTTTTTTAGTTCCCTCTCACTTTCGCAAACATGTTTCAAGGCGAGAGGGACGCGACAGCAACGAAGTTTGGAAACTCATGTCAGTATAACTCATCCCCTGATGAAGGGAGGACCCCTCTCGAAACTGTTGGGAAGTAAATACATTTATCCTTGTTGACAACGCTCCCGTTGTGCCATATCCCATACCTTCCCTAGCAAAATTCTGATAGAAAAAACTGATAGGCTATCAGGTTATTGACAGTTGTATCAGTCTATAAGTGTATCAGTCTATAGGTGTATCAGTCTATGAGTGTATCAGTGTATCAGTCTATCAGTGTATCAATCTATCAGTGTATCAGTGTATCAGTGTACCAGTCTATCAGTGTACCAGTACTCGGGTGCCAGCCTATAAGTGTAGCATTGTACTCTGATAGGCCCACAAGCCAGCTTAGCCAACTGGCAGGTGCACCGCTACATCAGAGCAAGCAGGACACAAATATGAACACAGAAATCAGTGGTGCGCCAACATCTCCTTATATATCATATCAATAAAAAAACACAGAAATCAAACAAAATATTTTATTTTATGTGCCATTCCTTGGTTAATCTTTTGATTTCATAAAGTCATTAATTTTGTTTGCCAAAGCTTTATTGAGGAGCTTCTTCGTTTGCTCAACCTCTCCAATCAAAACGGTGTGCTTCAAAAAAAATTGTTGAAGAAACCTGCATGATCAAAAACAAAGCAAGTTACAGGCACTTATTAAGCGACAATTATGTGCACTCTAAATAGAGGAGTCAATATGACAAAAAAATAAGTAGTTCTACCAGTCTGCCTCTCTAATATTGTTTAAAATTAGTTTGTCAATTCTTGCATAAAAGTACCCAGCTCCGGTCGGCAAAAGCTACACTTGAAGCTCTAGTAAGTAATTATAACACAAGTTGGCAGTGAAACCTCTGCTGATTACGTGCAAAAATGGAGCCACCAACTTCCATGAATTTTGGTCAGATTGCAAAATTTCACCTACCTGAAAACACAGCATATGTTTCTTTCTCCTAGGGAGATTTCGCCTCCCCATTAGAGCGATTGGAGGCTGCGCCAGTAACACTTCTACCGACTTGGCCTGCTGTATAAAAAATGGTAACGGCCGCCTCACGAACAAAACGGGTCTGTTTTTTCAAGCCCAAGGGGTGATTGTACAACCTCTTGGGAACGGCAATTCTTTTGCTCCGATGCACCTATAAAACAAGTCAAAGATGATGTGCACACATTAGTTTGTCAATACACATTTTCTCATTAAAGCAAAGCAATATATCTTCAAGACAAAGCATACTAGAGTTTTACGATACCTCTCTGTCAGTGGGCACATAATTGATAAGCAGTGCAGCCTCCCTCACACTTGACTGGGCTACTTCAGGGCTGTCCGTGGTCGCTGTGGCGGTTCCAGCGTGGCAGCACATAGTGGTGGCAAAGGTGCAAGTCGTTTCTGCTTTTGAGGCTTGCGGCTGCAACATCCGCAAAGGACAAGGTTCTTTGCTGCAATGAAAAAGTAGAGTGTTAAGAAATAAAGTATATTGCACCCTTAATTGTCACGGTACCATCCTTGGTGTGCATGGTCAAATAATATATATGATAAACATAGCATGTAGTTGAGATATGAAATTAAAGTGTAATGATACGTTGGATGTCACCTCTTAAAACCATGGTGGGGATGCTGTAGTGGAGGGCTCAAGAAATTTTGACCAAGTGGTGTTCTTTTTAATATCCATCACACTGTGAAAGTTGTAAAAGCACATTTTCAAGTGATTAGAAAAGCATGCATGCATCTATGCTACCCATGAGCTTACATTGCATTCTGCTTTTCAGCAAAATTGCACGCTATAAGAATAGGGCAACTTGCTGCTGCATACAACCCTAGCAGCAGTGCGTTACAACAGCTTATGCAGAAATGATAAACCTGTTTGGAAATTTTCGCTGCGAAGGGCATTTTCCAGTAGGCTTATTCTTTCTAATGCTTTTGTATTTTGAGCCCTGAGCATATATATTCACTTCTTTCAGAAGCTCTTTTTCTGTTCTTTTTTTCGGCATTAGCAAACAGCAGGCTTCCCTGCTGCTTCTTAAAAAGGTTGCTGACGTGCTTTGTCTTCTGCTTAACAGCAGCTTGACGCCGTGTTTCTTACAACTGCAGACAGCGCAACACACAAAATTCACTGCTAGTTCGCAAGCACAAACAGGGCGTATATCCGCACAAGCAAAAATAATTTTAAACCGGTCAATTGTAGAAAAAAATGTGACTAAGCTGCGCTCATAGTACAATAGAATAAAATAAAATAGCTTTTCAGCATACTGCAACTTTACTAACACCTTCAATTCGACGTTCCGGCGCCCGCGCAGTAGTGGAGCAGCGATGCTCTGATATATTCGCTAAGGGGGCGGGGAGTATATCAGAGCATTGGTACTTCATGTGTGACACGGCACCACGTGCAGAGCAAAATTGGCTGTCGATTGTAATTGCGCCGCAGTAGCACATCAGCCGCAATGTCAACGATAGCCAAACTTGGCTGTCGGTAATAATTACGCTGCAAGTAGCATATCAGCTGCAGTGTGACCAATTGCAACTTACTTTTTTAACCGACTCATTGTCCACTTCATTTGAACTTCAGCTATCGGAGGAGTCGCAATCGGGTCTGCGGAATGGATGGTCGTTTTTCTGTTGCATTCCTTGCGTCATCCTCGGTGCCTAAGAAAATATGACCAGTAAATAACTTCAGAGCGACTGCTTCTTCTTTTTTGTTTTCGTATTGGGAATACAAGAGGCGCGGACTTACCGTAAAGCTTAATCACTTGAGCGTGATAGTGGCCGCAGTGTGTGTTATCCTTCTAGAACACCCGGTACCACTTGTGAGGATCAAAAATGCCTGTATACTTCGGATTGATGTACTTACATGCACTTACCGGGACTATTAATTTTTAATTATCATCGCGAAACTAAACATATTGGAGAATTGCGAGTGTACAGGCGCGATACTGAGATATTAAGAGACGCAACAATGTTCACATGCACTACACACGCACCAAGGCCGCCAAGAACTTGCTATTGATGACGATGGCAGTGCCATTTCTGGATCTCCCAAGTAGTTTATGCAACCACGAGTCCACGACTTCTACCTCAACACAATGCAATTTAGTTTTTGAAAAAAAAATATTTAATTGCAAAACATTTACTTCATGTTTTTACAACCTTAGAGGGTAGTTTTTTCAGAGCTCACAGCAAAAAATATATAAACAATGAATGCAATTACTGTAAAATGGTGGCCCCGCCGCGTTGGTCTAGTGGCTAAGGTACTCGGCTGCTGACCCGCAGGGCGCGGGTTCAAATCCCGGCTGCGGCGGCTGCATTTCCGATGGAAGAGGAAATGTTGTAGGCCCGTGTGCTCAGATTTGGGTGCACGTTAAAGAACCCCAGGTGGTCTAAATTTCCGGAGCCCTCCACTACGGCGTCTCTCATAATCATATAGTGGTTTTGGGACGTTAAACCCCACATATCTATCTATCTATCTATCTATCTATCTATCTATCTATCTATCTATCTATCTATCTATCTATCTATCTATCTACTGTAAAATGGTGACGCTATGCATAGCCTCCAAGATGGCAAACGCGCAATGACGGGCGCGCAGCGGCAATTTCAGAGGTCATGCGCTGTGTCGCCATATTCGCGTTGGTTAGGCTAGGTGGCGTTAGCCGCCGCCCAACTTAAAGGGTACAGCCATATCAATTCATTCATCCATTTATCTATCACATTAATATGGCTACAATCATCTAGCCATAATGGCAGTCAGCGACCACCATGGCGACGAACACCTTCCTCCGTGGCGACCACAGTACATTACACCTTCTCCATGCGAGGGGTTCTGAAGAGTCACTACATCGCGCCGTGATCTCGCGGCACATGTTATAGTTTTCGGCAAAATCCGCGCCGTGTGCTTAACATTGAAGGCACAACAAGCAGGTTTTGAATGTGAAGCCTTGGTCGAAGTAATCGATCTTTACCTGTTCACTTATTATCAGTCCCGCAGCCTCACTTTGCGTGGACACCATCAAGCGCGCTATTTGATGTTTGTGTCAAGTTCGACGAGAGATGAATTCAACTCAACCCCAGCCTCGATCAAAAAGAAGAAAAAAACGCTATTTGGAGCCTGGATCGCAATATTTAGTACCTCGGACAAGGAGTGGTGGAGGCGCATTCCGCCAACCAGCTACACTCAGCAAGAGCATGCCTCAGTCTTTAGCAGGTAATTGATGTTCTGGAGTAGCGGCCTTGGACACGTCAAGTCTGAGTGATGCGCATGGTGACAGCAATGAAAATCCTGATCTCGGCGACACTTACGGCTTCGAGGAAAACTCGCTCAGCGATTCTGACCGGACTCGGCTCGCGACAATGTTGGCATGAGCGACACTTTTTAAATGCAACAATGGCATGTATTTTACACTGGTGCATGTCAATAAATAGCCAGGCTCTGTGTGTGTGCTCATGTGTGTGAGGCTTACATCAAAATTATTCAAGAACCCATCTCACATTGGTATTTGCTCAGAAACAGAGAAAAAAAGTTGTGCTTAAAGGATGTGGCCAGTGTGTTTGCACATGAAAGTTAAATGTGTTTGCTACGTTGCTGATGTACCAAACTTGTTTAAAACTTGTGACATATATAGCCAGCCTAATATGAGTTTAGCAAGGTAGGACAACTAAATGTTGGCTCGATTCTTTCTATTGTTGTTCTCTTCACAACTGAACTTTTCTCATGGTAGGCAGTTTCTTGTGTGTGTGTGTGTGTGTGTGTTTGTTTGTTTTGCAGTCAAATGCTTTAGCCTTAATTAGTACATGGTTTTTGATTTATCAACCTTGTGAGGATTACAGGCAAGTAATATAGCAGGCCTGTGCCACCGCTTGGGCTTTGTGTAAAGACACACCTGTGAATAACATATGCTGCTATCAACATATCAGCCAAATCTTGCAGCTGCAAGTGACTTCTTCAATAGATTACTGTGCTCACTTCAAATTTTCGGATGCCTGTATGGGGTGTAAAACAAATGAAAGCATGCTATTGACCTATAGCCAAAATAAATCAAGAGCAGCGTTTTAATCTAATGTGCTTCTTGCCACAGTGTGCTGCCACATGCTGGCACTGCTGTCCAAAATCTAACATTGCATAGTCACACTCGCACATGGGAATGGCAACACGAAAAAGCTACGGTGTTTCTTCAAGCATGCTCTAGCTCATAATGTGTGCTTACATGTCGCACTTCTTTACTGCCATTCCTCCCTGTAGTTTTCGGCGCAGCTTGTTGGGACCGACAAGAAAAAAAAAAGAAAGCAGTTGAAGTGCGCAATAAACCCCTCAGCTTGCTTTGAAATATTTCTGGCAGTGGATTTGCGAGGCATTCAGTTTTGATGATGAGGTCAATTAATGATTACTCAAAGAAGCATTTCATTGTTTATTTAAATTATCTCATCCAGTATGAATTATGACACTAATGTAGTGGCTCGTCATTAAAGGCAAAGCACTATGTGGGAGACAGCTGGGGTTGGCTTGTGTTGTGAAAGGGAGAAACTGCAGCACCACCCGAGGCTTTCGAATCAACGTCGCTTGGAAAAATTATTGTATCAGCAAGCTCATTTCACAGTAGTGGACTGATTATTAAGTTATCTCCCTTGGAATGTTTACTGGCCCTATAAATTAAAATTTAGAAATTATGTTAATATTGCTTTGTGTTGAGAAGTTTTGTTTGTATTGTTTCAAGTTATGTTTATACTGTCATCTGGTAAGCTTTGGATACTACTATCTTGAAATTTTTAGACGTCATCTATCATTGTCAGCATTAACTGTGTTGCTATCTGGCACCTGCAATCCATTTTTACACAGAATAAAGCGTTCATCTAGGCTGAAAGCTGCTTTGCATATTTAAAGCTCAGTTTGTCAATTATGCACCACCATGAAATATTGTACAGTTTATTCTACGCATCCAAAAGCTGCCAGTTGCACTCTTTGAGTCATCCTAATATTCCACACAATAGTCGTCAAGTGTTCAGTAGAAAACACTGATACACTAGTATACATGCAGAAATGACCAATGACGCATATGTGGGCAGTGTGCTCAAAAAAGAAGTACCTTTAAAATGACAGTAGTGCATCTTGAAGATCCGATAAATGAACAAAAGACTAAAACCTAAAGACTAATATATGCCATAGAAATGACCAATCAAACTTATTCAAAAGCTGGTAGCACTGGTAAGACTGTGTATCAGTCTGATATGAGACTGGTAGCACTGGTAAAAAAATGTATCAGACTGATATGAATGTCTATAAGAACTTGTAAGACTTTCTATCAGTCTGGTACAAGACTGGTACAACTTATAGGAAACTGTATAGAACTGATACAGACCTCTATCAGAATTTTTGCTAGGGTTAGCAAAGACTATCTGGCCCATTGAATTATTACTCCCACTGACCTGCACCATGGCTGCCAGTACATCATCAACGGAGCGTTTGTCGCGGAGATATCCAAATTACCCTACGAAGTGTGCCGTCATCGGGGACTCAATCATGCGGTACGTCCACACGCACTTCAGCCCGAACGACTCATCGACGCCGTGCTTCATCTCCTATGGTGGCGCTATGTTTTCGAACATTCCGGCGCCGCTTGAGTACCTGCCATACCGGGTGGACACGCTGTTTCTGCATGTGGGCACCACGGACATCCTGAAGACGAGCTCTTCAAGATCACTGGATTCGTTGAGGGAGGCCTTGAAGCGAATGAGGTAGATGCGCCCGAACATCAAGGCACTTCATCTTAGTCTGCCACTACCTCGCGCACCCAATCGCCGACGGCGGGACTCGAACTGGCGATCAATGAATCGGTTTAATATGGAGGTGCAGCGATTCAGCAGAGAGGCCCGCCGTCTTTGCCACTACGGGTTGTTGGGAGCAGGCGTCTATTGCGTCGAACATGGTTTCTCAACACTCCCGCTGCGCCGCTTCCTGGCTGCTGACGGCTTACATGCAAGCTTCGAGGGAGTCGCGCTGCTGGCACAGCACACGAGGGTGCAGCTGCGATGGACGTCGGCGGCAGGGCGATCGGCGGCAATCGCTTGCACGGACAACTCCAGTGCCAAGCCCCCTCAACAAACAAGGAGCCGAGCGACACACAGAGCTATCCATGGCACCAGCAGTGACGATGTCGCCACTACCGCCAGCAAGGCCAGCGAGCCAGCGGGTCCAAGCAGTGAGTCAGAGATCGGCGGCAACGGCTTGCACGGCAAATTCCAGTGCCAAACCCACTCAACAACAGGGAGCCGAGGGACACAAGGAGCCATCCAGGGTCCCAGCAGTGATGACGCTGCCACTGCCACCAGCGAGAACTTACAACACCAGGCGGACGAATGCGGCGAAGACCAAGGCGGCGGCTTCCAAATGACACGGGGTACAAAAGGTACGGGCAGTCTTAAAGACGCATGGTCTCACTCATTTCTATCGATTAGGAAAATCATTGAAAAGCGGGTGTAATACGAAAACACGCGGAACAACTAACGAAATATCTATCTCACGAAATTGCACCTAAGGGCCTCCGCCTAGCCTGCAAACCCTCAATGTCTACACTAAGTGAAGCAGAAAGGGGGAAGTGGGAAAAAATATTACTAGAAGCGTCCTTGCAACTGACTCGGGTCATTGCGGA
This sequence comes from Rhipicephalus annulatus, assembly GCA_013436015.1. Classification (NCBI taxonomy): domain Eukaryota; kingdom Metazoa; phylum Arthropoda; class Arachnida; order Ixodida; family Ixodidae; genus Rhipicephalus; species Rhipicephalus annulatus. The sequence continues at coordinate 233,360 of WOVY01010000.1, read as the reverse complement.
CCATAGTGAGCGTAAGGCCACCGAATACAGTGTCACGGAGGTTACGCGGAAATTGGTATCTAATCTCGGAGAGCATGAGGCAAGGGAACTGGAAAGATATGAACTAAAAAAGAGAGGCGAAATTTCAGTAGTAAAAGATAGAAAATTCAAGCGGGACTGCAGTAGCTCCACTGCTCTGCAACAGGAAAATAGGAATGAGGCCGTACAAGCACGCCAGGGATCACCCGTACCTCAACCTAACTTTGAGGAGAAAAATGGGAACTCGAAACTACAGTGCAATTCTAATCAAAACATCCTTACTCTCGAATATGACGCTGACACTCCCGTGCCACGTGATAGCCAAGAGCAGCCGAAAACTTATGAGAAAAATGTCCTCAATCTGTCAAACACAACACTCACACCCGCTCAGCTTCAACTTTTGTCGAGAGGCTTAACCTTTAGTCCATCATCCGGTAGATTCAATGAATTTGAACTGTACCAAGACCTCGATAACTTTGCGCGTAATCTCCGCCTCCGTGAATACTTTCATGATCGCAAGGACTGTACGGACGAGAATAGAGTGATTGGTGGTGACAAATCATGGTGTCCGGGTGAGCAGAGGGACAAACACCTCGATATGTGATATCAGCAGTTCAAAAAGATATCATCAGAGCGTATGAAAAAAATCGGACATTTCGAAACAACATATCAAAGTCAGAACGAAGGGCACTCGATGAACTACGAAAAAACACTGAAATTACTATCAAACCGGCTGATAAAGGGGGCTGCATAGTAATTCTAAACACGTCGGACTACTTAAAGGAAGGGGAACGACAGCTATCAGACACAAAATTCTACAAAGAACTTCCAACTGACCCGACTCCAGAATTTGAAAGGGAGATAAAAGTAACCCTAAACAATCTCCGCCGGGACGAGAAAATTACCGGCAAAATTTTAAAAGCAATGTTACCGGCCCATTTTTTTCCCGGTCGATTCTATTTGCTCCCCAAAATACACAAGGCAGGTAATCCGGGACGTCCGATAGTATCCAGTAACAGCACATCAACAGAAAATATATCAAAATTCATCAATTCTTTAATAAAAAACATCCCCCCAAATCTTCCCTATTACCTAAAGGACACAAACCACTTCATCTGCGAAACTTCAAGTCTCGACATCCCAGGCGGCAGTTTTCTGGTGACCTTGGACGTCTACTCACTGTACACCAACATACCCCACCATGACGGAATAGCGGCTATGGTTTCTGAATATGTAAAATCTGACTCATCAACTACTGTAAGTGGCGAGGTACTGTTTACACTTCTTACAGATACTACATACAGATGCCAATCCTTGACCTACAATGTTCCCACAACACTTAACACGCGCAAAAGCTCAATAACCTACAACAAGAAACAACTTCAGTCACATTTCTGCTTTCTGTCTTCATAGTAACATGCGCAGGAACTATTCTCACTGTGTATGTAATTTTTTCACCGTTTGGCTAGTATCAACAAATTGTATCGTGTTGCATCTTCTCTTGCAATTTATTAGCGATATGAATGTACGTGTGTGTCACGGAAATGTATATATGTGTTTTAAAAGCCTACAAGCGTTAATGTATTCGATGGCCATTACATGGTGTATATTGCTGTTTGGAAAACCGTTTTTTGAACATTTAAAGTAGGTGCAAAATTTATCAGTTGGGCAAATATTTTTGAATTAGTATGTATTGCTCATAATTTATATTTTATTTGCATGTTATTACCTTGTCATGATTTCCGCACTACCACCACCTGTATGTACAGGTCACGAGGACCTTTTTCAAGCTGTTCTCACAGCTTTTAGCCTTTGTGACCGTCTAGTTTTGTCTGCTAAATGAAAAAAATTTTGAACCTGAATTTGAATCTTTTTTCCAGAAGATTTTAATTGGCAAGCGGTAATATAAATAACCTAATTACCACGAGAGTAAAAGTTCGAAAAAAGTATCGATGCAAAATGCAAACGTGAAATTGGTTAAACACGAAAGAAAGGACGCACGAGGAGAAAAAGAACACATTAGGGAAGATTTTCATTGTTCGTCGAGCCAAACTGCCGATATTATTACTAAACTGCCGATAGGATTTTATCGTGGGGGCTTCGTATAGCTGCGGAATATTTTTGACCCCATGAAAACAGTGTTTCGCTAACATACATTCTAAATAAAAGGTTTACAGTTTCACCGCGAGGGCAGAGCAATGAATGAGGTAGCAGCGAGTTGCACTTGTTGCAAGAGTTAAAGCGTTGTACCCAAAAAAACTTCCGGTAACCTAATATAACAGCTACTAATGTCGAAACTCAAACCATATTTTCAAGTTTTTCTTCAAGGGTAAGCAAGATGTTTCTTTTGTTTTTCAGATAAAAGGAACACACATGAAGTTCAAAAAATTCCCTTCTAATTTTCACGTATCTAAAAAAAATTTGGAATATATTTTGCCAAAAAAAGGAAGGAAACCAGAAAATCAGTGGGCTATTTTCTAAATATCTTCTTGCCCACTGATGCTATTAAGGCACATCGGAGGACGAAACCGGATGTCATGAAGGGGCTGTGTTAGTAAACAGTGAAAGAGTAAGCAAGGCTGGCAGCTAGCTCTTTTAGATGAGATCTCGCGTAACTGTACACAACTCTTGCGCAAGAAAATACTGCTGCTGCCAGAGAGAGAATGCTTTTTGCAGAGTCTCAACGCTTTAAGAGCGCAGCACGAAGACAGGTATAAGCGAGACGTTCACTATTGCGTCTCGAGACAGCACACGCACCAGCGACCGCGACCACGCTCTTAGAATTAAAGTTCACAGTTGCTAGGGGAGCTATTTGGGCTTGTTGTTTTGACAAGGTACAGAACAAAAACGCAAAATACGAAGACAGAGAAGAGGCTATACACGCACGAGCACTGCCTTAAAACTATTTCACTTGAAAACAAGCAACCTCATATATTGCCAAAAACGCTTTCTTGACATCAATCTCTTATTCTGCAACCAACGTTTATACTGGGACTTGAAGCCGCGTGCCAATAAACCTTTGCTTCAGTGTACCTCGGCACTCTGGAAGCTGGTGAAAAGGTGTATGATGTGTGTGTGTTGGGGGAGGTGGTGATTATTTAAGAGAAATATTAAAAATAAACTTGAGCCCTGCAACTGTCTGCACCAGGGGGCAATACGTCAGCAGTATTGATTGATTAGGGGGTTGAACGTCCCAAAACCACCACATGATTATAAGAGACACCACAACTCAGCAGTAGCTCCCAGGGAAGGGATAAGGAGGGATTAAAAGATATAGGGAAGTGAAGTTGGAGAGAAAAGATACGGAGAAGGTGAGAGAAGTCCGTGGACAGTGGTCCGATCGGCGAGTGGTCATCGAAGAGATTACATCGCGGACGGGACAGCTGTCAGACCCGAAATCCAGCGTGCGCCTAGGGGTACGGTATGCGAAGTTATGTATATCCGCTGATTTGCGTATGTCTCGCTCTGAGCACAGTAGGGTCGAAAGCTGGGCTAGTTGGTGAGACATCATTTAACCATATGGTGTAGTAGCGCAATTTTCACGGGGACGAAGAGGACAGTAGCGAGTGTCGTGTGTTCCTGTCCTCTTCGTCCCCGTAAAAATTGCGCTACTACACCATATGGTTAAATGATCGCTCTGAGCACATGCACGGCAGTTTCAACGATCAGGTACTTCCCCTAAGGGATTCCGGGCATCATTCGCACGTATTCCTTAGCATTGCTCAAGGCCTTTTGAGCCACATGGTACCAAAAACAACTATTTCGTCGCCTTCGAATAATGAAGTAGCAGTCATTCTATACATTCACTATTTTTAACATCATCTCGAAGGTATAGGTGAACGTCCAAGCGATAGTTTTTTTTCTTTTTTGCTTTTTCTGATAAACTGCGATCTTTATGCAGATTGACTAGAACGTGTGACCACAAGAAAAGCGAGTACAATAAGAAGCATAAAAACATTTTCATTGACTGTGGATAAAATATAAATTTTTCAATCTGCCTTTTACTTATAATAGCGAATATGTTGGACAAACTGGACGATAGCCTAATGATAGGTCCCAGGAGCATCGTTACAACGTGTCAGATATGAGATGGGAGTTTTCAGATGTATACACTGGAGACCTTACACAGTTATGAGCACTTGTGATCTTGTTTACAATTATTCTTCATTTGTGAGCGAAACGTAGGGATCAGTTGACCTGTGACATCGTCGAGGTGGAGTTTACTTATAGATTACAGGACGCATGTGTTTCAAAACCGTCAATTGCTTTTTTTTTCAAAAAATGAGCTAGGTTTCTTGCGTCTCGATAGGAATTTTGTTCAGAAGGCACGCACTTCATGTGTTGCGGGGTTTTAGGTGTATATGTGGTTGCTTGTTTCGAAATTAAATGCTGTTGTAAGTCGGCACTCGTGTGTTTCAAGACACTTGTCTGCCTTCGGCTTTCGTGTATGTAGATGTTCCTCGAGCGACCCCCCCTCCGCCTTTCCCCAATGCTCCTCCATTTTTGTTCAAGTCGGGCAGGAGATCTCCTTTATGCTTGAGCAGCATTCGATGGTAGGTCTAATACGCGGTGCGATTTTATTGCATGCGCCCTCCGAGCGATATAGGTGGGCCGGCCTGTCTGATTTCCTTTCCAGCCACGTTCGATGGCACCGCTCACGCACTTTTACCCGCGGGTGAACGCAGGATGCGTGGGGGGGGGATGGTATTATTTGAACTTTATAAGAGCAAGACGGTGACGGTAACACCGACGGCAAAAACTTGTCTAGAGTGTCCATATAATTGCTATTATGACAAAACAGAATAAAAAAAAGAACATCAGGAAGTCAGAGACAATATTGTTGAATCAGCTCAGTAGCTTTCAAATTGGAACACAATTATTTAATTTTCAAGCTTGCGCTGTAGCCAACTACTCGCGTAATTTCATGTACAGCCGATACGTATGATGCTTTAATAGTATCCTCGCCGAAAAATGCAGGCGAACAGTGCTCGAAAATAGACGCACGAGGACGAAAATGACCATCCACTGTGACAATTATCAGTTAATTATTAGCAGAAGTTATGCAGACGTACGTATTGCCGAATTTCAGATAAGTAAAAAATAATTGAAGCAAATGAAACTTGCCTTGTTCAATAAAAAGGTCTTGAAATCGTTCTGTCAAGCCCTGTTTGCTTTCGAATAGTGCGTCCCTGTAAATATTACTGCACGTCTGGTGGAGCTATTTAAAATGGAACAATGAGGAAGCTGCTGAAGCTCGTGCCTGTATACAGCTGCTTTATATGGAGATGAAATTTTAACGAAAAAAATGTAATGATAAACAGTAGGCTCATAACAAACAACATTTCTCTGAGGGTGCATGGAATATATGTCCCATGCAAGGCTATGCATTGCACTCCTTACTGCATTAATTATGTACACGTACTGCAGGGCATGCAAGTATATGCAGACATACGCTGACGAAATGACTTTTTTTGCTACATACAAACGTGCACCGCACCAAATAAGACGCACGTGTTTGTATAGTCAGGGAACACTCGTGAATATTGATGAAATCACACAGCTGGCTTGCAGTGTAAAACAAACACAATTGCGAGCAATAAAATGTGACGCTGTTTAAAGAGGTGGACCCAGGTTACGAGGAGAATTATCAGTATGGTATACACACCACGTGTCAAGCTTTTGCAACATCTAAAGAGACTAAATATGGAAAATTGCCTTTGTAAGTTAACATGACAGTACTAAATGGAGAAGCCACACGTGAGAACAATTCATCGTGGGCTAAAGAATGCGGTTTAATTATTATACACAGCTTTGCAAGTTAATATCGACGAGTTTTACTCGTCTAGTTGTGGGAGGTGTAGGCCTGATAAAATGCGATGTTGCTTCAGAGCCTTCATTTTGTAATATTGCAATTTTATTCAACTCTCTCAAACACGGCACCGTAAATTTCTACTGTGTGCTCGGACACGGCAAACAGGTCGCGGGGCAAAATCTTTGTAACATTTTATTACCGAAACAGCGATACCAGCAATGCTTGAGCTGCACTTGCTGTTTTCGAAATTGTAACCTCCTCAATCTCATCACTGTGATCAGGAAACAGAGAGGAAAAGTACAGCAGTAGTACGTAGAGAAATATTCAATTTCAAGCCCTTTAGCAATATCATCTAAACAAATTGCCATTTCACTGGGCTTTGAATTCTCGATAGAAACAAACAGCTGATCAGGGACGCAAGCTTGGCTTGGCACTGGCTTGGCCGTTCATACAGAGCCAAAATCCGCTGCAGGAAACTGGATTGCGGATCGTATTGAAACAACATATTTTATACAATTTTGTTTTCTTTGTTTCATTTCCCTCATTGCTCTTGTGATGGCGTGGACCGCTATTCGTGATCCTATGTACCGGCGTACTGTTTTTTAAGTTTAGTATGGCGCACGATAATACATGATTGCGTGCTTTAGTTTAAAAAAGTTCGCGAGTATGGCAGCAACACTTCAATGTCGGGAAGAGGATAGAACCAGTAGCAGCTGCCTGCCCGGATGGAGTGACTGATGCCCGGATGGAGGAATGTCAACCCGACGCCTTTTGTGTTGGCCATTCTGGCAGTTCCGCCGACCGTATAGAAAGAGACGACCCCGTCGCTTGTCCTCTTCTCTTTTCCTTCGGGCATCAGCGACAACATTGACGGACGACGTGTTCGACTTCACCGTGCACGTGAGTATAGGTTGGTTTTTCATTCGAATGAATTGTTGTTCAGATTTGCAACTTGTCGACTTCATCGTGATCACCTGTCGCCGCCAATAAGTCACATACGTGCGATATTTTGGTGAAATAAATGATAATGCACATTTTCTGCTCCATTTCCGTGACTTAGCTACATCAGGACGTGAGGTAAAGCCTTTGTCGCCTAGCCACTAGTAGGCAAGATCGATCACTCGCATCCCTCAGTTCACGAATCAACGCGCCTGTCTTAAAATTAGTAAGCTGCTCGCAAAGAAATCTCACCGAGGCAATTTTGTTTTCTCTGAACAATGCACCGTAGGTTTGTCTTGAATAACAAAAAAAAACTTGAAATATAAATGTCGCGACCTTTTAGAAAACGCCGTGTCTAAGGGCTATGTTATATTCAGTTTCGGTTTTTACTTTGTGTTCTTTCACCCCCAGGGGGCGCGTCTGACCTCTTTCGCCATTGCTGTTCACACTGTACATTAGAGGAATGGAAAGCCGACAAGAGGAGAGTGGATTGGGCTTTGATTTGTCACACCGAAGCAATGGAGTGTTAGTGGAGCAACGGATTCCGGGATTGATGTACGCAGACGATATAGTGCTGCTGGCGGATAATGCGGAAGAACTTCAAAAACTGGCTGACATTTGTGGTGATGAGGCCACGTACCTAGGCCTACATTTAAACCCACAGAAATCTGGAGTCATGGTGTTCAACGAGGAAGCTCATGTAGCACCAATAAGGATACAACAGGAAGCCATACCATTAGTAAATAAGTACAAATACTTGGGGATCTGGCCCAATGAAGGAAAAGGCTACCTGAATGCTCATGAAGAACACCTCAAACTGAAAGGGAGACGAAATGCAGCAGTAATGAAACATATAGCACTTTGGGGATACAATAAGTACGAGGTAGTACGAGGCATCTGGAAAGGGGTAATGGTGCCGGCGCTCACGTTTGCTAATGCCGTATTATGCTTAAAGTCAGATATCCTGTCGGGGCTGGAGGTTAACCAAAAGGCAGTCGGCAGGCTAGCTCTGGGAGCTCACAGTAAGACTACAAACGAGGCTGTACAAGGCGATATGGGTTGGGCTTCATTTGAGGCGAGGGAAGCACAAAGCAAAATAGGGTTTGAGGAGCGACTTAGACATTTAGATGAGAAGAGCTGGGCAGCAGGAGTGCACAGGTACCTGTACCTGAAAAGTGTGGACACCCAATGGCGGAAGGGGACGCGAAAGCTGGCGACTAAATATAACTTGACCGCGGCAAATAAACAAAGGGGGCCAGTTAAAAAGCAAGTGAGGGAAACAGAGACACTCATGTGAAAAGAGAGGATGCAAAAGAAGGGATCGCTGAGAATCTACAAGGCAAGCAAACAAGAGATCCGGAAAGAGAACTTTTATGACAACAATAAAGGTAATGCGTTGCTCTTTGAGGCGCGGGCTGGCTGCTTGAGAGCTCTAACTTACAGGAGCAAATATTCGTCACAGGATGAGACATGTGTTGGATGTGGCATAAATAAAGAAACAATCGACCACATAGTCATGGAATGCCAAAAGATTCAGCCGGGTAGAAATGGGGGGAAAGTCACACTCCCTGAGGCGCTGGGCTTCGCGGTGGACGGAAGCATTAACTGGTCAGCAGTAGGTATTAATAAGCAGCGGCTGGAATATTGGTGGAGGAAAAGCAGAGAAGGCGATAAAATAACATCCCAGCCTAGAGTAGCGGCTGCGCAAAATTAAAAAGACATCCGAGTTGAGGGACAAAATTTAAACTCGAACTATTAGGGTAGGCTAGATGGCGCATGCTGTCACCCCGATTCAAAGGGGAGGCCTTTAATCATCATCATCATATATTCGATGTGTTGCGTACAATAAAGGTCTTTTTTGCACGTTGGTGCTGCCGGTGCTTCTCACGTCTTTCGCAAACACCATATTGGCGACGAGATTGGGATGAACACGTCAAGCTACATTCAGCATCGAGTGTCGTCCGGGTCCGCCCCGCCATGAGTTTCTCCGGCCTTGCTCCGCCGCCGCCGTTCCTCCCAACGCCCGGCCGGCCGTCACTTCCATGGGAGGAGTGGGAGCATACCTTAACAGTCTACCTTCTAGCGTCCGCAGCAGCTGAGTTCCCACCAGCGCGACGCAAGGCCATTCTTCTCCATTGTTTGGGGGCGGAAGGGCAGCGTGTTTACCGGACTTTACCTGCAGGGTCAAATGCCGCAGCACCAGCAAGTGCCGCAGCACCGGAAGTACAAGAGAAGCCTCCCGCGGCCGCTACTGACGAGTACGAGGCTGCACTCAGCGCCTTACGGCAGCAGTTTTCTACGTCGGGTAACGTCGTCGTCGAGCGTCATCGTTTCCGCCGCCGCAGCCAACACGCAGGCGAGTCCGTTCATGACTTTGTTGCTGCTTTACGGGAGCTCGTTTCGCATTGTTCGTTTGCTTCACAAGATGATGCTATGCGGGTCCGATTTGTTGCCGGCGTTGTTTCCAACCGCGTACGTGAACGGTTGCTGCTCGAGGGTTTCTCCCTTTCGTTCGAGAGCGCAGTGCGGATCGCTCTTCAGTTTGAGCAAGCAGCTGAAGAGCTGAAGGAATTTTCTGCTTCAGTCGAGCCTGTTTCTGTACGGCGTCGTTCCCAGTATTCGCATTCTTCGCGAAAATTCAATTTCCAGCCAAAAGCGCATTTTCAGCAAAACTCTCCAAGCGCTAGCGGTTCGCGTGCGCCGCAGGGGCCCCGCCCCCCTCGGCGAGACAGAGATAGCCGGTCCGTTTCACCACACTGTTTCCGATGCGGCTCGCGGAATCACCGCGCATCAACGTTACAGTGCCCTGCGCAGGGAAAGAAGTGTTTGTTTTGCGGTATCAAGGACCACTTTCCGAAAGTATGCAACCGCAAGCGTCAAACGCAAGGCAGGATTCGTGAAGTTGGCATCGATGACGATGCTTTGTCAGGGGGAAGTTCTGAGCAAGCTTTGGCTGTGAAGCATCCTGCTCGCAGCGCAATTTACATACAAGTACGCGTAGCTGATGTCAAGTTGTCATTCCTTGTTGACTCAGGGTCGTCTGTTTCAATCCTATCAGAGCAAGAATTTCACCAACATTTTCAAAGCGGTTTGATCCTCCCAGCTCCGCATGTCACTTTGTTTGACTATTCGAAGCGGCCAATTTCCGTGCTAGGCTGTTTCCAGGCAGACGTTCTGTTTAAAGGGCGCTCTGCACCACTTCTTTCCTACATCGTTCGCCAAGGAACTTGTATGATAGGCCTTGATGGCATTAAGGCCCTAAATCTTCGAATACAGGGCTCCACTCTTGAGTGCCTGCACACGTCCGCTGCCCCGCCGCCGCGTGTTAATGACCCGACACCTTGTCACATTCCGATGCAGTCAATAGAGCAACCTAGGCAAGCAAACCTTCCGCCAGCCTTGGAACACGACTTCGGTTCACTTTTCAGTCCCGAGTTGGGTCTTGCTAAGCGGTTCGCGCATCGTGTCAAGATTCGGCAAGGCGTGCAGCCGGTATCTTCGAAGCTGCGCAGTCTTCCATATTCACTTCGAGAACCAGTGTCAAATGAACTTCACAGGTTGCTGAGCCTTGACATCATCGAACGCATCGATGCTTCTGAATGGGTTTCGCCCATTGTTGTCGTTGACAAGAAAGACGGCACCATCAGAATTTGTGTTGACCTCCGGGAGCCTAACAAGGCTATTGTACCAGACAGCTTCCCGTTGCCTCATACAGAGGAACTCCTTCATGCCTTGGTAGGCGCTACACACTTCTCAAAACTTGACTTGGCTTCTGCCTACCATCAGGTTCTTTTGCACCCTGACAGCAGGGACCTGACAGCCTTCATCACGCATGGACTTTTTCGGTTCAGGAGAGTTTGCTTTGGGTTAGCTTCTGCCCCAGCGGCATTTCAGAAGATGATAGCCACAATTCCGGATGGCTGCCCTGGTGTGTTGTTCTACATTGATGACGTGATAGTCTTTGGGAAAAGTGTAGAACAACATCTTTTAAACCTAACAAAGGTCTTGCAGAAAATCAAGTCCGCAGGCCTGAAATTGAACGACGAATGCCTCTTCGACGTTCCAGAACTTTCTTTCCTAGGGCATAAGGTCACTGCACAAGGTATCTCGCCACTTCCAGAGAAAGTAGACTCGGTAGTTAACACTCCAGTGCCAACAGATGTTGCTGCCCTCTGTTCATTCCTGGGTCTTGTAGAATAATATTCCAAGTTTGTTCCCCGCTTGGCCCAGGCGGTCGAGCCTATGCGCGTTCTGTTTCGCAAGAATGAGCCATTCATGTGGTCAGCCGAAGCAGACAGCAGTTTCCGGAGGGTCAAGGAAATGCTTTCTTCAAGTACAGTTCTCCACATGTTCCATCCATCACTTCCAGTCATCGTGTCGACCGACGCTTCTGACTGTGGGCTTGAAGCCGTTCTGCAGCAGCAAATAGGCCATGAGCTCCGCGCAGTGGCTTTCGCGTCTTGCACCTTGTCACCAGCGGAAAGAAAGTACTCGGTCGGCGAACGCGAAGCGTTGGCATGCATTTGGCCGTGCGAACGATGGCACACTTACCTTTGGGGTCGCCATTTCAAGATTCGAACGGACCATCAGGCGTTGGTATCGTTGCTGTCTTCGCAAGGACGTGGCAGAAGGCCACTTCGAATCGCACGCTGGAATGCGCGACTCCTATGCTACAATTTTACTGTCGAGTACTGCAAGGGGTCCACCAACACGGTGGCAGATGCTTTTTCTCGGCTGCCAGCTCCTGTCACGCAGGCACAGCTGGCCATGGATGAAGAAATTGTGTCGTTAGTCGAGTCGGCTTGCGTGACGAAGGAAGAATTCAAGCAAGCCGTCCTCAACGATGGTTGTCTGCAAACGGTCAAGTCGTTCGTGCTCGGTTCTTGGCCACCACAAAAGTCCATACCAGAGGAGACAAAACCTTTTTACTCTGTGCGCGAAGAACTTTCTGTTGTTGATGACCTTCTACTGCGCGCAAAACGCCTCGTTGTTCCGTCCTCACTCACGGCTCAGTTCATCGCCGTTGCCCACGAGGCGCATCACGCGCACAAAGGCGCGGCTTCGTGAGCTATTCTGGTGGCCACGGATGAACAAGCAAGCTGAATCTGCCGTGAAATACTGTCACATCTGCCTGGAGGCAGATAAGTCTGCCAAAACGTCACCAGCGCCATTGCAGCCTATTGACTGGCCTGAAAGGCCATGGCAGAAACTGGGCCTAGACATTGTTGGCCCATTGGAACATGCACCTCACAATAGCCAATTTGCTATAACACTGGTCGATTACCATTCCAAATGGCCAGAGATATATTTCTGCAGTGAAGTGGCCACAAGCACCATGAAAGACTTCTTAACCAGTGTTTTTGCCCGTGAAGGATACCCGGAAGAGATTGTTTGCGACAATGGGCCGCAGTTCACTTCACGTGAATTTGTAACCTTTCTTCAAAACCGAGCCATCAAGCTGTCTCATTCGTCTGTATATTACCCCCAGGCGAATGGGCAAGTCGAGAGGTTCAATCGAACTCTGCAGAACTTCATCCAGGTTTCACTCCTCGAAAGGAGACCTATCCGACAAGCAGTTACGGACTACCTCTCTATTTACCGCTGTACTCCACAGGCTACCACTGGAGTTGCCCCAGCAGTTCTGCTGCATGGGCGAATGCCCCGAACCAGATTGGATGTTGTGGGGTTTTCGGCACCAGCGTTTGCAAAAGACCTAGCAAAGGAACTGGCGCGGCTGCGCCAAAGGTTCCAACAGCAAAGCTCCAACAGCTGCAACAGCAAAGCAGTAAGGAGTACACGGACCGCAGGAGAGCTGATAAGGAGCCAAAGATAGCTGTGGGTGATTTCGTTCGTATCAAGAAGCCGTCTGTTCGCTTCAAGGGGGATCGCTCCTTTTCCTCGCCAACTGAGGTGTTGAGGAAGAGGGGACCTGCCTCTTTCCGACTTGCAGGCGGCCGCACATGGAACGCCTCCAAGCTTTCCCGGGTTCCTGAGAGGGGCACGAGTCCACCATACCAACGTTCGGAGCTACCTGCGCCACAGCTTCCAGTTCAAGTGCCCCAGCCTGCCCTGCAGCCGCCGCCTTCTCCCGGGTCGCAGCCACCGCCTCCTGGCGTACTGCAGTCTGCCGTACCGCAGTCGCCTGCTCATGATCCAGAGCTGCCTGTACCGGAGCCTGCCATGCTGCAGTCGCCTTCTCCTGGGCCGCAATCGCGGTCTTCTGGCGTACTACAGAGCTCTACAAGCTCATTACCAGCTCCGGCCGTGCAGCATCCCCATCAGCCGTCCCGAGAGCGCCGGCCACCGGTCTGGCTCAAGGACTATCAGACCCACTAGTTGCCTGTGTGTATAGCACAGTGTGTATGTAGTGTAAATATGTATGTGTATACAGCGTGTAAAATGTACAGTGCATGCATAGGGGTTTTTTACTAACACTTACTAACAACTAATCACTACATATAAGGGAGGGAGTATGTTCTATTCAGTTTCAGTTTTTACTTTGTGTTCTTTCACCCCCAGGGGGCGCGTCTGTCCTTTATGTATATATTCGATGTGTTGCGTACAATAAAGGTCTTTTTTTGTACGATGGTGCTGCCGGTTCTTCTTACGTCTTTCGCAAACACCACAGGCTAGACGCGGCATTTTGTAAAAGGCTCATTAAATTCAGTATTTTTTCGTAGTTTCTGCTTGAAATTATTATTGTCTATGAATTTCATTGCCCAATCTTTCACTTTGGCTGAAAATCTCGGCGGCGAAAACTTTGTTCAGTGTCCCTTTAAGGGCAGGTGTAGATGCAATCATTTCAGTCGCAAATCTTTTTGCTAGTCGGTCGGCTGGTTAACAATAAGGATAGTAACTAGAGTTCCAGATTTCATCAGCAACACATCATCATGGCTTCATCAGATGCTGCATTATATACATTCTATCCTCGTTTTTAAATAGGTGTACCGTATGGTCAGCTGTTACAGGAAACAAGCGAGCTTATGGACAGTGAGCCATGTGGTGCTAACTGGCAGTGAGGCTTGTGAATGGGACGCATGCGCATAGAATCGGGGTGCGCCCAGTTTTGTCTGCTATTTTCCGCCTGTACGCATGACAGCATTGGAAAGCGCATCCATATTTTAGCTGCGCAATTTATCTAGCCCAGTGCGTCCTGCTTCAGGGATCTCCTGTGAGCACAAAAATGCATGATTTTAATTGTTGCTGCAGTGTTTTGCAAGTTGTCACCGTGAAGCACATATTTTTCGCATAATGCTTGCTGCAACTGGCAAGTTTCGATGACTCAAAATACTGTTCAGTTCTGATGTAGCAAACATTTTAAGCTGATCCTCGTGACCATGAAATGTTGGTTTATTAAATGATGAAATGCAGAGTTGGTATCAGTTGATTTACAGTGTGAAAATGAAAAGTGCGAAGAACCGTGCCTCGCAAGTAAGCCCCGAGAGCATGAGCAGAGAAGTAGCAGATGAAGATGCGCATGCGCTGCATTTCCAAATCTCACCAGCACTAGTGCTTGATGGACTGCTGGCCATGCACTAGCGTGTTCCTTCTGAAACAGGACTTTGGCCCTGTAAGCATGTTCTTGAAGGGCATTAGTGAAACGTAAAAGGGGCCCCCTAAATGCACCCATCCTTGAATCATTGGGCTTATGAATTAATCCCCTTTTCAAAATACAACTATTCTGAGCAATAAATTCTGACAGAACAGTGCATGAAGTTTAAAAATGGGAAAAAAGTCTTTAAATGTACCTTTATACATAGTGTTCTTCTGGTGTCACTTCTGCCGTTGTCGCCCTCTCCCGCCATGCCCGGGTAACTCTCTGGGTATCTACGGCAGTTCACGTGCTGCAGTGCGGTTTGTTGGGGGCTGGTCATCTGTTGCTGTAAACGATGTGGAAGCATTGTGGTTTTTTGTTGTCTTACTTTAACGAGCTCATTGGATCAGGAAGGCCTTGCTCGTTCACTCGATACAAGACCAGATAATCAAGATGTGCGACACATACACCAGCCACAGCGTACACCGGCTGCCCGCCACAACCTATGAGGGCCTATTATCTTGCTTTCACTACAAATTGCCTGGCCCAAAAACAAGTGAAAGCTCAAAATCTCTCGAGCCGCAATTTTAAGAGTGAATGTGCGAAGCGCAGCAGCTCCCATCGAAAACTAGTCGTGCATAGCTAGGCAAGTTTACAAGATATATAATATTCTGAATGTATAGTCGCGGCCCACGCCACCAAAGTAGCAATGCCCCCCCCCAAGTGTTTTAAACAGTGCTGATGTTGAGCTTGAGCCTCTTTGATTGCAATTTGTGGAAATAGTTGAGGAAAATATCATACAAGGCAAATAGCGTCTTTGCGTGGTGTGTGCCGCAGTAATTCCAGTCATCACTTTATTTTTCGCGTATGCTTTAACACACTTTTCACTTTGTATTTTGCTTTTGTTGTACGCTAATGTACAGTTGAGTCACTGAACATGATAGAGACCGTGTATAGAATTAATTGACTAATTAAAAAAAATCCTGACGCCCAACTTGAACCGATCGTCTATACTTCAAAGTGAACTAATATTGTTTCCCATTCTTTACAGTTTGTTTCAATGCAATACCAAATCTCCGCGATCGCCATCACGATTTTAACCGCCTTCTTCGCCATCATGATTTTAACTGCGGACAAGTTCGTATGTACAGTACCTTGGTAAGCTATATCTGTTTGCAGGTAAATACTTGGCTATGGCACTTGCCCGTAATGAAGTTGCACCTGAAGATGCAAATATTGCAAGGTTTCATCAAGTAGGTTTTGTTAATCTGCACCAGCCAAATATGCTGGTACTTTTAGGAAAATCGCAATGTGTGTTCTCAATTTTAGGTAATAACTTTCAGCGAAGAAACACCCTAAGCTCTGCTCCCTCTGCGTGAACTACTAAATCAACTTGCCTCACCAGCAGCTCATAATTTCTCAAACTTGCATCGTGAGGCAAAACTAAACGGGTGAAAGCTGAAGGAGGCATGGCAGTTGTAGGCGATAGATTCGGTTGTTGCCCGGGCATGTCGGTGGCGCATTTGTGAAGTGACGAAATGCACTGCGAGATGCACGTGCACACTTTGTGTAGTTGCTGTATTGGACGGCAAACTTTTTTTCTTATCTGGGCAGTTTTACCAAAAGAAGCTTCATCATATGGCGTGATAAATGAAGCGAATCCACAGGTTGAACCACATCATTGTCTCGCTGTGCTTTTGTACCTTTTTTAGCTCACAAAATTTATTTCTACATATAAGTGACAACTTGCCAGTAATAAGGCAGCACTCGTTTTTTACCATGTTTTCATCTCCGGTGTGCTGCTGCCTCAATATTTCAAACTCTAAGCATTTACACCATTGTATGCTAACTTTTCCTTCAAAGTGAGACAAGCCACATGTGTATCGTAGATCAAGAAGCATGCCAGTTTCACGTACTTGTAAGGTAAACTTCAGAAATGCACAGTTGATCAAAAATATTAGTTTGATGGTGCATCTACATAGCAGAGCACCTGTGGCACCAATTAAACCATTTTGCATAGCTTCCACGTATTCATTGTACATCTAAGACTACCAATTATTGTGCTGTTCCACATTGTCCATGTGGCTATTAGGCACAGAATAGATCACTGTTGCATGTAGCAGTACTTTGTATGGCACACTGGACAAGGTCGAACAAGCTGTCAGCTGCAGTGTGTTCAGGAAAAGTCTATGCTATTTTGTACAGACAGTGCTGTCACATTTCATCAGTGTGCAGTTTTATCGAATATTATTAAATATACCAATACATCTTTATTTACATTAGGCATATTGCAGAGAGCAATTAAAAACCTTTGTAGCATAATGTGAAAGATGTCAGTTTTTTTCCATTTTTAGCACTCTATACACTATAATTTCTCTTTTTCATTCATGTAAATTATAAGCTACCATTTTTCAGTGTATGTTGCCATTCGTGGTTACAACATAACATGTAAGGCACATGGTACCTCTTCTCATTATTCATAAACATTAAATTTTTTCATGAATTTTGAGGCGTCTTCTTTATTAGAGCTGCTCTGGACTTGACATGTAGTTCGTTATCAGTGAATGAACAAAATTGTGACGTGGTATCTTGGCTACAAACTTTACCACTTTGATTACAGCACTCCAAAGCTTTTTGTTGTCGTGACGTTTCCCGAAGAACAAGATAAAGTGACCGTTGTGCCACTCTCGTGGCTAACGGAAGACCAGGCCCAGTGCCACTGGCCTCCAAAGAGGAGGGGTGTTCGGGTCGAAGAATTGGTTCGAGACCGGGTGGACCCAACTGCAGCCTGGCAAAAGTACCCAGCTTGGCTTGTGGGTCGTTGCAGTAAGTGAAGTTTCTGAGAGTTTTTTGTGTTTACCTTGGGCACATCAGACTAATTGCAAAAAAAGAAAAACTTGTCACTTAAGAAAAACCCGAAATTCGGGCACAATAACATGTGCCACCTTCCTTGTCCCTTAGTTTTCTTTGTTTTCTTGTTGTGTTTTCTCTTCACACACCAAATTAGGCATGCCACTTTATCTCAGTATCTCTTCCCATTTTTTTAATGCAGAGCACTTCAGGTGGCAAGGCTGTTGTATGCTATCACTGTTGCTTGGCCTGATACCTGCAAATCTACATACAGCATATTGAGCGCATGCTCACACTTAAAAGAAGTCTTCTTCCTCTTCTCTGAGTGTTTCGACAGTGATATTAAGGTGGGACGTTACTACTATGGCTAGGTGCAGCGTTAATATTCTGTCTAACAAAAAAATGAGCCCTCAAGCGTACACTTCTTTCTTATCGCTCCACAAACATGACAATGCAAACCATGTGTGAAAATTACGAGAGGAAGCCGGAAAATAAAAAGAAAAGGAAAGAAAGGATACAAAGTAAAAGAAATAGAAACACAAAGATAAATACCAAAAAAAGTGAGGAAAAGGAAGAGGAGGAAAAAAACCCAAGAGAAACAAAAAGGGCTCCACACTTCCTTCAGGCTTAGCAGCTGCAGGGCTAAGCTGCCTTAATTCTTTTCTCACCTCATTTTTCTATTTGCCCTTTGCTTTGCCCCTCCTGTTTTGGGAGGGCATAGAAAGCATAATATAAACCTGCTATGGTAGGTACTTATGAAGAGAGCCTGCAAGATCGGCACAGTGACAACCACTGTTCATGGATCTTCCACTAGGTACATAGTCACCTAACACTTTTACTTTCTTTGAGGCTGTAGCCGACGCCAGCTGAAGAACAGGGACCAACACTGCCAAGTAATTAGTCGTACATATCCCCGGAGACTGGCATGCATCATGCGTCTGTGTATTGCACAGCCTTCTCATTCTGGCGCATGCAACTTACTCTATGAAAATTTTCGTGATGATGAATCCATGCTTTGAAAAAATACTGGGCTTGAATTCTTCAGTATATATATGAATTGGTTAAAAATTAATTTAGACATCTTGTGGCACCGATGTTCGGCATAGCAATAGCCATGTGGGAACAGAAGGCTCAAAACAAACAAATTATTTGGGTGACTGAACTGATGTCACTGTCATGAAGTCAGAGCTTCTGAGACTCTGGATCTTTTTCGTTGACACCATGCACATGGTCCCCTAAATGGCCATCTATTATAGCAAGCAAGATGTTGCCATCAAGCAGTCTCTCTGCTTGACATGTCCACATGAGCTAGCTTCAAACAGTCTATAAGAATTGTCTAATTGTGTTCGTTAACTAAAAGTATAAAGTACTTCAAATCGCACTTGAGCACTTTAAAAGGGTCGTTGTAAGCTGTTTGTAATGGAGCATGAGTAACATCGTAGTGGATGAAGATGCGGCTGGTATAAGCTGTCTTGGAATCATGACGAAGTGGCGGTACTGCGGCAGTAGCCATAGTAGTTCGCAGGCAATCGGCATAGCAGTGTACTTCAATTGTACTTTAGTTCAATTCTGAAGTAAAGAATTTGCAAGGTACTCAAAGTGCAGTGCCAAAACCTAGCTCTGCAGACGAGCACTGCGTGTTTTCTTTCAACGTTGTGTGAAGACCTAGTAAAACGAAAGGCAGGTGCTCGGTCCATGGAGTTCTTGAGAATTGTGCTCGTGACGCTTTTAGTTGCGTTGATATTTTGGGGGTGAAGTTGCTGCTGAAAGTTTGTTGCTCTGGGTGTTTATTGGAGAGTGAGAGCACATTGTGATAATCTTCTGTGGCAACTTCCGAATAGTTGCCTTGCACGGACAAACTATGTCTTAGCTTTAAGTTGTCACCACTTGCTAGGTTTGCCACCCGCTTTGCAATACTGTGATCTATCCTTACCTTGGTTGCAGTGCAACGAAAGCAACAGTGAGTGAATTGACAGCACGGCACTGTGTTGTTGCTTTTCTTCCTTTTGTCCTCATCTTGAGCTTTGCTGTAATTTAAGTTAAAAAGGGATTGCAACCAACTGGCCCAGCATGCCGTCTACAGTTGAACCCCGCTACAATGAGTACCAGCTTAGTGAATTTGTACAAATTGTTGATGTTTCTAAACAGGTTACTTTTTCATTGATAGTATAAACACATATTAAGACATGTACTGCAACATGACACTTCCATGGGTCATGAAAATGACTGCTAACAATATGTACGACCGATAACTTTTAAAGCATGTAGAAACATTTAGAACTGTTAAGGAGAGATGTGGGTCGAAAAACAAGAGTTTTTAAAAAATTTACAATTTTTGTTCTCACCTGTTAAGAATAGAACCTTTACTGTACCGAAAGAAGATATATATGTCGATACTCAACCAAAAATGCTTTAACATTGTGTCCAAAGAGCACAAATTAGTTGTTAAAAAGTTGTTAGTGTGCAGTCTTTGAGCCCCTTAACCCTGATAATGCGCCACTGCTCGCCATTGTCGATCACATGAGGCAAAGAGCCAAGCCTCACTCTTCAAATACCTACTGTTTTCTTCACTGCTTCAGTGCAAGAAATAAACAGAAGCATGCTTTTACCCAGTTTTCTTTAATGCCGCGACTGGCTTTTATAATGTGTGTTATGGATCGGGGATAACCACTGTGTGTAATGTAGAGCCTACTTGCGGGGTTCATGTCTCGTCAAGCAGCACAGTTGAAAGCTTTTCTTGTGTGTTTATCTCTGTTATGGACCCGGAAAGGTGTAGCTCAAGCGATAGCTGTGCTGCCAGTGGGATGGATGGATGGATGGATGCTATGAGCGTCCCCTTTATAACGGGGTGGTGACAAGTATGCCACCAGGCTCGAAAAAAAAAACCTTTTTTTTCTTTTTGATGTTGGCCTAATGCCTCTACTTCGATAAATTTTATCTTAATGGAAAAAAAGGTAAATTTTCAGCTTCAGTTCTCTGCCATTTACGGCACACTGTCCATATTTTATTTTTCCAATATTTATTTTTGTCCTTTCTCTCTAATTTTCTACCACCAATACTCTAACCGTCTCTTACTTATTTCAATCACGGGTGTGTTCAGCTTTCCATTGTTGTCCCTAAAACCCAAGGCTTCCTGTAGGCTCGTGCCCAAACGTACACCTGGGTGGATATCTCCACATTCAATCAGAACTTGCTCCGCCGTTTCCTTATCTTTCCCGCAGCATGTGCATTGTTCTTCTTCTTTACTGAATCTTGCTTTATAACTACGCGTTCTAAGGCAACCCGATCTCGCTTCAAACAGTAAAGCGCTTCCCCTTGAATTATCGTAAAATGCCTCCCTCCTTATTTCATTTTTGCCCTTTCGGTAGTTACTCAAAGCCGGTTTTTTCTCCATAGCTGCCATCCAGTAAATCCTCTCCGCCTCCCTGACTTTTCCCTTAACGCTCTTTGTTGACATATGGCTTACAATACCAGCCGTATATTTACTAGTGAGTCTTCTAGTTCTTTTTCTCCAATGTGTGTCCACGCTCTTCCTATACAAATAACGGAACACCTTCTCTGCCCATCTACTCTCCTTCATATTTCTTAGCCTTTCTTCGAACCTTATTTTGCTCTGCGCTTCCCTCGCCTCAAAACCTGCCCACCCCATATCGCCCTTTACAGCCTCGTTTGTCGTCATCCCGTGAGCACCCAACGCGAGGCGTCCCACAGTCCTTTGATTTACATCCATTCCCGATTGCACCTCTGCCCTCATGCACACCACTGAGTTCCCAAAAGTAAGCCCTGGAACCATTACACCCTTCCACAGACCTCGAAGCACCTCATACCTATTGCATCTTCACAACGCTCTGTGCTTCATTATTGCCGCATTCCTCTTTCCTTTTGCTGCCGAGGCTTTTTCCTGTACCTCCATGTATCTATCACTCTCATTTACCCATACTCCAAGGTACTTGTATTCACTTACCCTCGGTATTTCTTGGCCTTGTATGGACACCGTCTGATCACAGGGATCATTGAATACCATCAATCCACACTTCGTTACACTGAATCCTAGTCCAAGAGCTTCACCTTCCCTTCCGCATATATTCGCCAGCTGCTGTATATCATCTCGACTGTCCGCAAATAAGACGATATCGTCCGCATAAAATAAACCTGGAAGCTTCTGCTCAATCATCATGCCGCCCTGTTTGTGTGACAGATTAAAACCAATGTTGCTACCTTCTAGCGCTTTTTCCATACTCACCATGTACAGCATGAATAACAGCGGGGACAAAGGACATTCCTGTCTCAGACCCTTGCTAACCTCAACGTTCTCTTTGCTACACATTCCTTCCCACTCTATGCAAACTGTATTTTCTCGGTATATCTCCCTCAAAAGCTGTACACAGTCGTCGCCCATGCCCATTCCTTTCAATATATCCCACAAAATTTCCTGATTAACGTTGTCGTATGCCCCAGTGATATCTAGAAAAGCCACGTACAAGGGCCTATTCTCTATTTTAGATATTTCTATACACTGAGTGAGAACAAACAGGTTATCGTCTCAGCGCCTGTCGACTCGAAATCCGTTCTGAAGTTCTCCCAAAATATCGTTATGTTCGGCCCATGTTTCTATTTTCATTTTTACTGCTTGCATCGCCAACCTGTATAGTACCGATGTAATGGTTAGTGGTCTATACGAGCGAATCTTGTCCTTTTCTCCCTTACCTTTATAGATTAAGTTCATTCTACTTTGTCGCCAACTGTCCGGTATTTGTCCGTCCTTTAAGCTTTTTTCTACTGCTTTTAACAATGCTTCTTTAGTGTTATGTCCTAGTTCGTTAATGAGGCTAACGGGAATCCCATCTAAACCCGCGGCAGTGCGCTTTGGAATTTTTCCTTCGGCCTTTTTCCAGTTGAAATTATCAAGTACTAGCTCTTCCTCTGTTGCTTTCTCCGCCACACTTTTACTCACCGGGGAGATCCCCTGGACGCTCTTTTGAAACGAATCGGCTGTTACCTTTTGGATGTAACCTAGCGCTTCGTACCCTTCCAATTGATTTCCTCCTTCATCTAGAATATGTTGTTGCGTTGTGACAGACTTCCTACCTAGCGCCTTTATGTGGCTCCAAAAAATCCTAGGCGCGGCCTTCTTTTTTTCGTGTATCTCTGTCATCCAGCGTTCACTTTCACCTTTAATTTTTGCCTCTACCAATTTCTGTACAAGGGATTTTTTCTCTAAATATATTTCCCATATTTTGTGGCAGCGCACCCTGTAGCTGTTGTGGCAGCGCACCCTGTAGGAATGGGCTATGAGCAGTTGGTCCGATTTGCGGCAATTTTTTGCTTGAACTTTGGCCAATGCATCATGAGTCATTTACAGCCACCAGCTGGAAAGCCCGTGATTTGGCAGTATACGTCGTCTGTGGCATTCTCGCGAGGTCGAAAGGGCTCACAGTGAGAGACATTGGTGGGGATCACATTGCCGTTATGTATGACGGTATGTGGCACAAACGCGGCCACAAGAGCCACAAAGGTATTGGTATTGTTGTGTCCCTCGACACTGGATTTTGTTTAGATTTCAAAGTCCTGTTGAAATTCTGCATAGCTAGCAGTGCACAAGGCCCTGCCAGATAGTCTTTGGGAAGCGTTTCATGGCTTTGTTTTTGAGCGAAGTGTGTGAGGAGTCTGCTCGAAAGAGCTTTGAGGGATAAACTTATGGTGCTGGCGCATTTTAGTGGCAGTTGCCACTACTAGAAATATTATTGTTTTTTGTGTGGAAATTTCATTCCATTTAATTGCATATTTAATAAATAATCAGTTTGAACCGACTCGTTTTTCTCAAAATAAATGTTGCCATTTTTTGCATAGTGCCCCTCTTTTTTGGGCTTCTTCTGGTGCTTGGATCTGCATACAGTTCACCCAATTTGTTCCAAAGTACGAGAAATGCGGTTATCTTGTTTCAATTTCAGTATTTTTATATAGTAAAGAAATTAGTTCTATGTAAACTTTTACTAGGGTAGAATAAACAGAGACTTTCTATGTTGTAATTTTTCACGTCTATTACAAATTTTGTATACACTTTCTAATTGGCTTTCTGCATTCTATATTTTATTTAAAATATTGTCACGGGCTAAGTAGATGCCTGAGGATGACAACGACGAAGTGCTGAACGGGAACGTGCTCGGACTGCAGCAGCGTCACAAGTAAATTTACCAGTAATTTTATCATTTGGCGGAACTTCATTTGGTTACTGCCACAGGGATGTATGCTCCGCTGTGTTTGATTACATCAATGCAACTAAAAGATTACCATGCTAGTGAACCACTACCTTTTCAGATCTTTAGTTTATAATTCGTAGTTATGTCTTTCAAAAACAAAACATGGTTTGACCGCTTGCTCAGCACACATTTTTGTTTTTTGGTAGTATTATTTTAAGCTTCTTTTATAGATTAGCTTCATTTTCAGTTTAGATTCATTTAAGTATCCTGCCGCCCGGTTCTTGGCCCATCCCCCTTTGTGGGTAAGCGCCATCCATCAGAGGTCATCAGCATCAGCATCAGCATCAGCGTCGTACGCATTAGCTCGCCAGTATATTCGCCAGTACGAATTTGCTCACCAGTGTATACTTTATTCCCCGTAACATCATTGGTGGAAGGTGCGGGGTACCACTCGCTATACAGCCCAACGAGCTGGATCTTCGCAGCGGACGGCACATTGCAGCTACCACGATGACTGACCAGGCTACTCAATGTCAACAAGATCCGTCAGCCCCGCCGCCGATCGTTGTGGTGCAACCTCGTGACCCAGGTCCATTCAACGGCACAAGTGGCATAGACGTCGATGACTGGCTGGTTCAATATGAGCGCGTCAGCAGCAGCAACCATTGGGGTCCGACGCTTATGTTGGCTAACATCATCTTCTACTTGCATGACACGGCAAAACTCTCGTACGAGAGACATCAAGGAGAGTTGACTAGCTGGAACGTCTGTAAGCAGAAATTGCGCTATCTATTTGGGAAACCCATCGGACGTCAAGTGGCCGCAAAGAAAGAGCTTGCGACTCGTGCCCAGACATCCACAGAGCCGTACATCGCGTACATCCAGGACGTGTTGGCTTTGTGCCGCAAGGTCGACAAGGACATGCTCGACGAGGACAAAGTCGGACACATCCTGAAAGGAATTGCGGATGACGCCTTCAATTTTCTCCTGTGCAAGGACTGCTCGACGGTGGAGTCGGTCATCGAAGCATGTCGTCGCTTCGAACAGGCAAAAAGTAGGCGCATAGTTCACCGATTTGACCGCCTTCCCAACACGGCGGCTACGTCCTCTTGCGAAGATTTGCCCACACTACACCAACCACCAGCGCCAGAAAACGTCACCAGAATAGTCCATTGGGAACTCGAGGCTATGGCTCCCGCTATGTCTAGCGTCAGCGCGCCAGGACACCTCGATGCTGTTTCAATGATACAGCCCGTGGTTCGCCAAGAGATCGCGAATATGGGGGCATTTCGCCACCTCATCAAAATGCCCCTGCTACTTCCAGCTTGGCTCCAGTCGTTTCGGCTGCCACTCCGAACCGCACGTTCGCGCCACGACGAAACCCAGCTGAATGGCGCACTCATGATGATTGGCCCATATGTTTCACGTGCCATCGGATAGGACACATCGCTCGCCATTGCCGCAGTCGTTGGACCTCATCACCTCGACCGAGCTTCTATGACTGGCGGCCTCGCTCTGAACGTGCACCTTATGCCCCGTCCTACCGTGCTGAGACAGGTGCAGAGCATAATCCAGAACGTCGGACCAACCACTCGCCATCGCCCGTGCGTCGTCAGTCACGCTCGCCCCAACCCCGCCGTTCTCGGTCTCCCTACGACCGTCGCTCGGAAAACTAGCTGGTGCAGCCCCCGGAGGTGACGCTGCATACACGACTCGAACTGCAAATCCTCTGATTACTCCCGACCAGCGGTGCAACCTCCTTACAATTCTCGTTGATGGTTTACCTATAACTGCTCTTATTGATACCGGTGCACAAATATCTGTGATGAGTTTAGACCTCCGCCGCCGCCTCCAAAAAGTTCTGACACCTGCGATTGCACCTACCGTTCGTACAGCGGATGGGAGTACTCCTGCTGTGCTTGGAATGTGCACTGCGCGATTAACAATTTCTGAGCATCAAACTTTGGTTCTGTTCGCTGTATTGGAAAATTGCCCTCATGACCTCATCCTTGGACTCGACTTTCTCACTTCACACGCTGCGCTCATTGACTGTTCCAAAGGTCTTCTTCGGCTCGAACTACCATCCTTTTCGGAGACCGTCTCTACCAGCCCACCTCGTCTACGCTCTGTCGATTTCCTTAGACTTCCGCCGCAAGCCGCAGTCCAAGTCCAACTCTCGCCATATCCTGCAGTACCCGATGGTGATTATGTTGCTGCCCCAATTTCTGACTTCGCCATGACACGCAACGTTCCACTCCCCAACACGGTGGTTACCGTTAAGGACAACCGAACTTCGTTTCCCGTCCTC
This sequence comes from Rhipicephalus annulatus, assembly GCA_013436015.1. Classification (NCBI taxonomy): domain Eukaryota; kingdom Metazoa; phylum Arthropoda; class Arachnida; order Ixodida; family Ixodidae; genus Rhipicephalus; species Rhipicephalus annulatus. The sequence goes on along the minus strand of WOVY01010000.1, from coordinate 207,699 downwards.
AATTTCGGCCTCTCAGTGCAAGTTATTCCTCGCGGCATGTCACTTGCGCATCTTACACCACTGGTCGACCACACAGTTTCGGCTCTAACCACCAATTCGCCACCCGATTTTTCAACAACGTCGTTCTCGTCACGTTCCTGTTCCGACCTTTTGAAGCCAATGCTATCTGACACGCTCACCTCTGAACAAGTCTCTGCTTTCTGCCGTGTGCTTGCTTCTTATCAGGACATCTTTGACTTCGGTGACCGTAATTTGGGCCAGACATCTGTGGTAATCCATCGCATCGACACCGGTGACGCTCGACCCATTCGCCGACGACCCTACCGTGTGTCAGCCCCGGAGCGTGCTATTATACAGCGAGAAGTCGATAAAATGCTTGATAAGGGCATAATCGAACCCTCATATAGTCCCTGGTCCTCACCCGTTGTACTTGTTAAAAAGAAGGACAATAGCTGGAGATTCTGTGTTGATTACCGCCATCTCAACCATATTACCAAGGAAGATGTCTAACCCCTACCGCGCATAGATGATGCACTCGAGTGCTTGCACGGTGTCAAATATTTCTCTTCAATAGACCTTCGCTCAGGCTACTGGCAGATCGCTGTGGACGACAAAGACAGAGAGAACACGGCCTTCGTGACTCCTGATGGACTTTATCAGTTCAAGATGATGCCCTTTGGATTATGCAATGCCCCCGCGACATTTGAGCGCATGATGGACTCTCTCCTTCGAGGCATGAAGTGGACCATCTGCCTCTGCTATCTTGACGACGTTATTGTTTTTTCGACTACTTTCGACGACCATCTTACCCGTGTGTCCGCAGTGCTTGATGTTTTTTGACGTGCCAACTTGCAACTTAACTCGTCCAAATGCCGCTTTGGGCAACGCCAAATCTGCGTACTCGGCCATCTTGTTAACGCTGCGGGCGTTCAACCAGACCCTGCGAAAGTCCGAGCAGTTCGCGACTTCCCCACACCCCGCTCACCCAAGGACGTCCGAAGTTTTCTGGGACAGTGCTCCTATTTCCGTCGTTGTGTCGAGACGTTTGCTGAAGTAGCCCGTCCTCTAACCTGCCTCCTCAAAACGGATGTTGCATTCACCTGGGGCCAACAGCAAGCAAACGCCTTCTTGTCGCTCGTTGATATTCTAACCGATCCACAAGTCCTAGCACACTTCGACCCATCTGCCGCCACGGAGCTTCGTACTGACGCCAGTGGCCACAGCATAGGCGCAGTGCTCGCGCAGCTGCAACAAGGCATGCACCGCGTCATCGCGTATGCAAGCCGACTGGTGTCGCGCTCGGAACAAAATTATTCCATCACAGAACGCGAGTGCTTAGCTCTCGTCTGGGCCATTGCGCAATTCCGACCGTACCTGTATGGCCGACCATTCTCAGTTATTACCGACCACCATGCGCTTTGCTGGCTCTCCTCACTCAAGGACCCTACGGGACGCCTTGGTCGCTGGGCGCTGCGCTTACAAGAGTACACTTTTTCCGTATCCTCTAAATCCGGACAACTTCACAAGGATGCCGACTGCTTATCCCGTTACCCAGTCGATCCTCCTGACACGAGGGAAGATGAGTAGGAGGCCCTCGTTCTTTCAATTACCGACTTCACCGACATAGCTGCTGAACAACGCCGCGACACCTTTTTGCGTGCTATTATCAATGGTCTGCACTCTCCCCACCCTGACCACTCCTTACAACCGTTCTTCACAACGACACCTTGCACCGCTACGACACCCGCCCTGATGGTGCTGAGCTTTTACTCGTTGTTCCTGTGCATCTTCGCTCAGGCGTTTTGGCCCAGCTGCATGATGCCCCCTCCGCTGGACACCTAGGAGTGTCACGCACGTATGACTGCATTCGCCGCCGATTCTTTTGGCCTGGCCTCTACCGTTCTGTGCGACAGTACGTTGCGGTATGCGACCTCTGCCAGCGCCGCAAGACACCTGCTCTGAGACCTGCTGGTACCCTCCAGCCCATTGAAGTACCAGAAGAGCCATTTTCCCGAGTCGGCCTCGATCTTCTAGGACCCTTTCCCGTGTCGGCCACCGGTAATAAGTGGATTGCTATTGCTACCGACTACGCAACGCGGTATGCCGTTACACGCGCCCTCCCCACCAGCTGTGCTACTGATGTAGCCGATTTCCTTCTTCATGACATCATTCTGCGTCATGGTGCTCCTCGTCAGTTGATCACCGACCGCGGCAGCTGTTTTCTATCTAAAGCAGTCGACGAGCTTCGGCGATCCTGCTCTACCCACCACAAGTTCACTACAGCGTACCATCCGCAAACCAACGGCCTCGCGGAACGCCTCAACCGTACCTTGACGAATATGTTAGCGATGTACGTCTCCAAGGATCACAAAGATTGGGACATCCACTTACCTTTCGTTACCTTCGCATACAATAGTTCACGTCATGATACAGCTGGATTTTTCCCTTTTTACCTACTGTTCGGTTATGACCAGCCTTTGCCCATGGACACCATGCTCCAATCTGACGCCCCCTCATCGACTGCTTATGCTCGTGATGCCCTGGCCCGAGCTGACATCACCCGCCAAGTCACTCGGGATCCTTTATGTGCCTCGCAGCTTAACCAAAAGAGTGCTTACGATCGCCGGCACCGCGACGTACAGTACTCTCCGGGATCACTCGTCTTGCTGTGGTTGCCATCACGTCGTGTTGGTCTGAGCGAAAAACTAATGTCCCGTTACGTTGGCTCCTACCGCGTCATACGCAAGGTCACCAGCGTGACCTAAGAGATAGCTCCACTCCATACCACGTCAGTACCAGCTTCAGTCCCGACCGATATAGTGCACGTCTCACGGCTTAAGCCATACTTCTCACGCCACGAGAATTGATCGCACCGGGACGGTGCTTCTGCCGCCGGCGGGTAATGTCACGGGCTAAGTAGATGCCTGAGAATGACGACGACGAAGTGCTGAACGGGAACGTGCTTGGATTGCAGCAGCGTCGTACGCAATAGCTCGCCAGTATATTCGCCAGTACGAATTTGCTCACCAGTGTATACTTTATTCCCCGTAACATCATTATGAACTATCAGTTAGTAGTGCAAAGAGGAGGGGGGGAGGCTAGAGGTTTTTGCTTTGTCACGTTGCGGGATCAAAGTATGCAGCGTGCGAAAAAACTAATTAAATCTTTAAATTCTCCATAAAAATATCCGCAAACAGCTCAAGTTTCATTGCTTTAAAACGGTTGTTTTGATGTCATTCTTCAGTTTCTGATCATAGCTGTGCCAGTTTGTTGTCAATATTTTCTAGGGTTGCAAATTTATTTCTAGGGACGTTTGTCTTTCTGAGAATTAGACGGGCACTCTTTAACTAGTTGCGTGACCCTATGTTGCCTTTATTATGATTTGCTCTAAAAGATCTTTCGTTCGCAGGCACTCTTGAGAAAGCCGAGTGCCGTGCCACTGGTGCACAGTACGGCCTAGCGGCAGACACAACGGATCAATCAGGTAATTGCTTAGATTCATTCTTTGCTTACATAAAATTGTAAGCTGGTGCCTGCTTACCATGCCTGTTAAAGAAGGTGAAACAAGTTTGGAAGAGATGATGACCACTTTGATAATTGAGCTAGCTAGGAGGTTAACCTGAAGGAACCATTCGGATCTAATTGGCAAGCTGAAGTGTAAACCAAAAACAATGTTTATGAATAATACAGTGCCTAAATTTCCAGGCTATTTGGAACCTGGGGTCATATAGTAGCTTCCCATTCTTAATGCCCCAAAGTGTGGTAGTGCTCATTGAATCCAAGAAAAAAAATGGGACTTCCATTACTACAGTATTTTATTTTTAAGGATACGGTATAAGCTTCTTTTGCCACTTCATGCAACCTTAAAAGGTCCACTTATCTGTTTCATATCTAACTGTCGTTTAAAATAAATGTACATGCATAAACATTCTCGTTAGGCAATGAACACCACAATGAACTGGAGGGAGGTTCATCGCCTGTGGTGGGGTTGCCCGAACCTCGTAATTCATTATGTAATTCTCAAAGATACCTCAGTAAACAACACCTTTGTTATTACTGTTAAAGTACTCGAAATTGTTTTTTTCATTCAAGTCAACTAACAATTTACGTCAGAGTAAAAAGCTCAATGTATCACAGCGTATAAAACGACAATACAGTTAAACCTCGTTATAACGAATCTGAAAGGGGAGTCTTAAATTCTTCGTTATAGCATTAGTTTATTTTAGCCCATATTAATTTCTACCAACCATTAGCCAGCAAGAGAGAATGTGCTCGCCACTGAATATCACCGCAGCCTGCCTCGCAGAGAAAATCATTTCACACTTTGTTATAACGAGGTACTACTGCATTATCAAGAGCAGTGCCCTATTTGCCGGCAAATTAAGGTAAATGCACAAGAATACACGTGCCGCAGTAGGATATCATCAAAATGATCCCGGTGACGTCAGACGAACAAGCTAGATGGCATGATCAGTCTAGTTTAACCAGGTGAAAATTGAACTATTGAACCACTTGCCCCATTCCCCGTAGTAACGTCTGGCAGTTTTTTTCCGTGAATCAAACTGAAACGAACAAGCAGCATTTTATTAAGTCTCTTGATGCACGGAATGTTCTTTATTTAGTACAGCTAGTTTGATTGTTAGCGATAATTGTAGGCTGTAACTGATGTCATCAGGATCAATGTGTTATTTTGACGCGTGTGTTCTCGTTCATTTACCTTAGTTTTTGGTAGGTAGGGCGTTGCTGTTGATAATATTGTTGTTTTAGACGTCATACATTGAGCTTTCACTGTCACGTAAAATGTTACTTGACTTTAGTGTCCCTCTAACAAGTGGCGGGAATCTTGCCGCTGTGTTGCTGTGTACACCAGTGCACATTCACTAGTCGTTTGTTTTCACATATGCTGAAGAAAAAATGCTGTTGGCACTTCCAACATAGCACCAGTGCCGCACTTTTCATCATGCGGGTCTGGCATCACACTGTTCTGCATCCTGTGTGCAGGCTGTGAGCGGCAATACATTTATAAAGTGGGCAGTGGTAACAGTCAAATGTATGGTACAGTCGAATCTCGATAATTCGAACTCGAAGGGCCCGAAAGTTTCTTTGAATTGAAAGAAGTTCGAAATAATGAAAGCCAAGTAAACGGAGGGCTCTCTATGCAGTGGTACATGTGCATTGAGCTAGCACACGAGGGGGAAGTTTGAGAAGACTTACATTTATTCACAAATCACTGGACATCTGGTATTATTTGAGGTAATCGGTAATGCACGTCTTCACACGTTCGCCTTGCAGTGAGTCAATCAATTTCGCACACATTTTGCAAAACATTTCTACTTCGGCTTCAGGTTTCTCCTGGCAAGAGAAGTTTCGCGTGAAATTGTCCATCGCCGACACTTTTTAAAGATGACAATAATGACCACTGCATGGCGGAGCCTCCCGCTCTCCGCCACGCAGCTGTAGCATGGCCAGCACGTGACGAGAAAGGAGGAGGGTTTCCACAGGGAGAGAAGCAGATCGGTATTTGAGAGAAATTCAACACTCCACGACAGCTTTTTTTTTGCTCTCTTTCGCGCCCGTCGTTGAATGGAGAAGGGTTACATGGCAGGGAAGGGAAAAGAGCATGTCTGGAACCATATCGTGAAAGCCCCCCCCCCCCCCTTAAGGCGCAGAGCCGTGCTCCTGCAAGGGCTGCAGAAGATAGTGCCTTTATCCTTTCCTTTAACCACACAATAATTTATTTAGCGACGGCTTTCTTTTTTCCCTATTTCTCTTTGTGCGCAGCGTTGGAAGGAGGTGGGATACTTAGCAGGGACGGATAAGGGAGAAGCGTGACACGGGCGCGTCGCAGATCGGCATTTGAGAGAGCAAACATTCCACCCCAGCCTTTCTTTTCCTTTTCATTTCCTTTGCGGGCAGCGGTGAGGTGCCGCAGGTGCTGCAGCGGAATTGGGCCGGGTGCTGAGAGCATCTTGGGAGCGTGGTATGTTCGAGTTAATTGTCGGAATGCTTGGGCGTTTGAATTACCGGGTGGTTTCGCCTATTGGAATACGCATAGCTTTGACGGGGCCTAATCGTGAGTTCGAATTAACCGGAAGTTGGAATTAGGCGTGTTCGAAATAATGAGATTCGACTGTATCATGCTTTGAGGATTGAGTTAAAAGAACCGATAACCAGCCAGCACATGGATTTGACCTTGGTGATAATAAAAAGATCTTGAATATAGCTGCAGATTGAAACATACCTTTTCCAGTTTGAGTATTGTATATACTCTCGTAATGAATGCACATCTTCTCCTGAAAAATCGAATTAAAGGTGGGAGGGAGCTTATTATGTGGGGTAAATTTAATGAACACTTTTGAGGGATGAGCAAGAAATGTGGTTATGCAAAAAAAATACGTCATGAAGCTTAACCTTTTACAATTCACATATGCAAACACTGTTTGGAAACAGTAGAAAGTAGATTCTCTGTTACACTTCACATCCTCAGTGCTTGATGGTGCTATCTTCTGCAAGCTATCTTCGCACCACCCGTGCACCTCATGAAAGTGTTTCGCCTCTTTATATTCTCACTATCGTTTAACGTGAGACGTCGGTCTTCAAAAACTTTTTTGTTATTTGTCTGAATTGAATGAAACTTATTACACTTATTCAGTTTCTTCTGCAGATTCCAAATGTATAAGTATATTTTCGATGGCTGCGTTAGAACAGAAGATGTCAAAGTTTTGTAATACACAATTAGAATATTTCTTACGAGGCTTTTGGCAATTTCACGGTGTCAAACACAAGAACAAAGTATATATGCAAATTACCAAGGAGCTGGCATAGCCTATGATGCTAATTTAATAGTTTGGAACAAATTTCGAATGTAAAATAAATAAATGGATACATACATGAGTGAAAAATTTTTGCCACATATTGTTTATATCGTCAAGAATTAAAATTTGGTGAAAAAGGTATAGAAGAATATGAATAGCATTATCGGCCCGATTTATTCAATAAAGCACATTGGTATCAAACATGTTTTTGTGAGTCAATGAAACATGTCAAAATGCCCCGTAAGGCTACGTATTACGTCTAAAAACATGAAACTGACAAAAATGCATTTGTAGTTTTCGTTTCCCACAAATTGATGTGGTGTTGCGACATAACTGTGTAAATGGCATCCAGGGTGTTGCTTTGTTCCTCGGGAACAAGATGATGCCACATATGTTACAACAGATAATTAAAAAAGACAGGGGACGTGCCGTGAACAAATAGAAACAAAAATTCAATATCAAGCCCGCTTTAGCCCCGACCATAAAAAAACTATCCGTTCGTATGATAAAGGAAATTACGAAGCAATTAACTCTGAACTAACGAATTTTTACTCCACTTTTGACACTGCCTTTTCTCATCATAATGTAACCGAAAACTGGTTAATTTTCAGAGATAAGCTAAACGAAATGGTTGATAAATACATTCCTCAAATTAACATCAATCCTAATACCGCCCAACCCTGGTTCAATAAAGCACTGAAACGATTAGAAAACAAGAAAAAACGCTCCTTCCGCGCAGCCAAGTCTCGTAACATCCCTGATGCATTGAACAAGTACAAAGCCGCCGAATCTGCTTATCTGCAAGCCATACGTCACGCCAAACACTCATTCTTCCATTCGGACGTATCGAACATGCTTAAGAACAACCCTCGAAAATTCTGGCAAGTCATAAACCCACAGGACACGCGCAATATTACAATATGTAATGAGTTAGGGGATGCCCTAAGTGACGCGGAATGTGCACGGGTGTTTAACGCCGCCTTCGCATCCGTTTTCATCCAAGAAACTGAGTTGTCATTTACCATCCCTCATGCGAACTTTGAATGTACCATGTCACCAATTGCGTTTTCTTCCAGCGGTATTTCATCACTAATAGACAAAATCAAACTTTCTTCTTCAGCTGGTGTAGACAACATTACATCCAAACTCATGAAAAATACTAAACATATCTGTGCAGCGTATCTGTGTCTACTATTTTCACAATCAGTTTCAACAGGAATGCTGCCTCCAGATTGGAAGCACGGAAAGGTCGTTCCAGTCCACAAATCAGGTAACAAACAATCACCATTAAATTATCGTCCCATTTCATTAACCAGCGTACCCTGCAAACTCTTCGAGCATATCATCTACACACATATCATGGACTTCCTTGATTCCAATAATTTTTTTCATCCAGCGCAGCATGGCTTTATAAAAGGGTTTTCGTGTGAAACGCAGCTAGCTATGTTTGTTCACGACCTGCATGTTAACCTCGACTCTAACCTTCAGACTGACACCATCTTCATCGATTTCGCGAAGGCATTTGACAAAGTTCCTCATGAGCGCCTACTACTAAAGCTTGCCGCGTTGAATTTAAATGATGACGTATTAGCATGGATTAAAAAATTCTTAACTAATCGTTCGCAATCAGTTTCCGTCAACAATCAAATGTCTAACACTACCACGATAACCTCAGGTGTCCCTCAAGGGTCTGTCCTAGGCCCGCTTCTGTTTTTGATTTACATTAATGACCTACCATTACATGTATCTTCTAACATACGCATGTTTGCAGACGACTGCGTTATTTATCGTAAAATAAACAACGTTTCGGATAACACGTCTCTTCAAACTGACTTACTAAGCTTACAGGAATGGTGTAACCTTTGGCTAATGGAACTCAACCCTAACAAATGTAAAACTGTTTCCTTTCAGCGCCGTCGAAATCAGATAGTATTCCCGTACCAAATTGCTGACACAAACCTCGAATTAGTTTCTTCCTATAAATATCTCGGAGTAACCCTTTGTAGCGATTTAACTTGGGCAACGCACATTACGAACATCATTGCATCTGCTAACAAAACACTCGGGTTCTTAAAACGCCATTTGCGTCACGCTCCTAATAATGTCAAATGACTAGCTTATCAATCTCTCGTAAGGACGAAGATAGAATACTCATCAGCCATTTGGAGCCCGCATCAAGCATATCTCATCAATCAACTCGAGTCACTTCAAAATCGAGCCACACGATTTATTCATTCTACGTACTCTTACGACGTCAACATATCAGCACTGAAAATAGAATCTGGCCTATCAATGCTTGCATCTCGTCGCCGCATTTCTAGTCTTTCCCTTTTTCACAAGTTTTTTTACAGCTCGCTCGGCAGGCCACCATATATTCTTCCTCCGGCATGCATCTCCCATCGCACTGGTCACCCGCAACAAGTTGAGCGGCCGCGTACGCGCACCGTCACTTTTTCGTCCTCATTCTTTTTTCGTGCAGCTACGGACTGGAACGGCCTTTCTAACGAAATCACCGCCATAACCTGTCCTACCACCTTTTTGAACACCGTAACAAATTACCTTGCATTGTAAAAAAAATAAAAATATGGCTTTCACGTTTTCATATATGTACCCACCCCTTATGTAATACCCCTTCAATGGGGTGTTTAAGGTAATAAAATGAAATGAAAATAAAATGGCACGTGGCAGCGAGCGAAGGCGGGATGGGGGGGGGGGTAGCACGTGGGACTGCAGCGGATGAACGTAGGCTGTGCGTTTAATATGTGGAAGAAAAAAAATCTAAATTTTGGCGACTGAAATGGGGCTGACTTAGTGAGTGCGTTCATGACGAGAATAAACACGGTTATTATTTTTTTCAAATCTCTTTTGAAAGCCACGAAAGATCTGTATGTGGTGCAGCCTAACAGAAGGTCCGTGAAGGCAAATTATGAATTCGTCGTTGTACGAAGGCCTATTTTTTTCATGCGCACCATAAGTAGTGTTCAAAATTTGATTGCATATGTTGTTTTCATCCTCGCTGTATTCCGTGCTGCTTATGATGTAAAAAAAGAGTAGCACGCTGAGAAGTGGTGCTGCTTTTGGGCAACAGTTGAAAATGGCACAATGCATGAATGCGGAATACTGCCGTTTACACTCAAATCACTCTTGTGGTCACCTCCCACTGTTTGCAGCATGTGTTGCGTGTACACAGCTGTATATTTCCTAGCTAGAAAAATTTTATTTTAGGTGTTTCACGCCATTTTTATGTAACTATTCCACGATTACACATACTGATCAGCAAGCTTTCAATTGCGCTGAAGGACACAGGTGTCATGAAAATTCATAGTCGATTCCTTCAAGAAACCGCATGTAAAGGCTGAAGCTTCATGTGTACATACACACACACACACACACACACAGCATATTGTTTTTCGTACTTTATGAAAGCTGCCAAGGTCTCATGTGCCTCCAAGCGTAACCTGTTTTATTCATTCTCCATCACCGCAAAAGTTTTGTGAGTTTCAAATAAAAGTACTTTGCGCATGGCCACGTTTGGGTAATTTTTTGTGTAGGTGTTATTTGAGCAGCCTACTGTGTTTACTTTTTAAGCCTGTAAGAATATGTTGCATTATAAGGATGCAGAATGTATGTGGCTGTACAATAAAGATGAAGTGTAAAAATTAAGTGTGTCAATTGTAGTGTTCTTGCAACCAATTTTACCCTCGTATTCTAGAACGTCCCTCCACTCAACGCTTCACCTTCACTTGAGATGGCCGATGGGAGCACTGTCTCTTGGCAGAGAAAGTCGCTGCATGTCAGCAATAAGCTGCTGTGATTCTCGAGTAGCGCAGCGTCGCTTTCAGATGAGCAGTGGCACAGTGCTCAACTCTGTCAAGTGAAGGGTGAAAGTCGAGTCGAGGAGCGTTTATGAATATGGGGGTTAGTTTTGTTGTCTTGTTAACCTGTCATTAACACTGGATTGATGCTACTTTGCTCTAGCTGTACAGTGCTCTCCAAGGCACAAGGAGGCACCGCAGGGGGAAGGCTCGGAGCAAACCATGCGTGAGTTTACTTTCAATGTTACACTATGCACGTATTAAGTGATGGACTTTAATGTATGCTATTTGTATTGTGCAAGTTTTTGGGGACATACAACTTTCAACACTTATATGTTCTGACAAAAATCACGCATGAATGAGAGAAGCTTGTGCAAAAATCATGCAAGAGTATAAGAATCTTGTGCAGAAATCTGTGAAACGAAGTTTTGAAAATTTGTGGCAATGTGTCATTGTACAGTGGTCAACAGTCTTGCTTAGCATGCTTGACTGCTGGGCTCCCGGCTGCACAGGCGCATCTACAAAGTGCCTGATGCATGAAGGGCCAAATGTCAGCCTGCACAGTCTGTATTAGCGCACCTGCTGGGAATTTTCTCTCTTTGTTTATCGTCCGGGCTTCAACACTGTTATAGCACTCAGAAGTGCTGTAGGTGATGCAGCACCACAGAAAAAAATTATTGTCCATCTCCCGAAGAGAATCATGATGGGATGGGAAGGAGCAGTGGTATACCCTATGTTGACTTGGCTGAAACAGGTGTCAAGGCGGGCGCTGAAAGAACAGATTGAAGTGAAACTGTGTAACCTTTACTCGAGTAAACGTTTCTTTGAAACGCAAAGACACCGGAGGCGGGTTGGAGTTTCATCGCAGATAAAGGAGCCGAAAGAGTGTTTCCACTCGACGGGCGGTTGAGCATTGCGGGTGGTGGAGAGGGTGAAGCGATAGAAAAGTCTGTTGTGAGCGGGTGAAGAAGCAACACCACCTGGGTTTGTTGGGAGCTGCTGCGGGTGAAGGAGAGAGTGGTGTCAATGTGCAGCTATGGCTTGACCTACTTGGCATCATTCCAACAACTGCGGCTGGACAACGCAGTGGGGCGCTTTAGCATGGAGACACGGATGGACAGGTTACACAGGCTGCTTCGCATCTAAAGAAAAAATGTGGAGTCCCTAGACTTAGTGCCCTACGCAAGAAATGCTGCAAAGGTTATCTTCAGTCTGTAGTGTTTGCAGGTTTGCATAGGATGTGGGTCAAGGCGATTTCTTGTGTTTTCATTTCCTTTCATTTCTGTTTTGCTACACCGTCGGCGGCACGTCTGATGGCCTAAACAGTTTTAGCCATGACAAAAAACAAAGAGAGAATCTATGTGGCGTTCTTTATATATTGGCAATGCAGCTCCGAGTGCAATGCTCTGGTATTTTAGAGAAGTATGTTAATGTCTGTTCCTATTCTTGAAATGCCGCCCATAGGTATTTGAGTAGAATAAAAGCTGGGAAAATTCATTTTGAGCCATTTATTATTTGCACAGTGACATCTTTGCAGGGAAGTTGAAAATAAAGTATTTTCATTGTTGGTGACATGATTAACCTAACTGTACCAAAGCATGACCAGTTGTATACTGCTGCTGTGCATAAAAACTTATTGTTCCTGCTGTAGTTGCAAGACAGCCAGTAAAGTTGGTATTACACTTGAGAGCGATGTACCGAGAAATGCACCGGGGAGCGATTCTTCTCTATTAGATGAGGCATCTCTTATCAGCAGGCTACTACATATGCATTTTTTTATCAACCTGTATTTTACTGTAGGCGCACTGGTGCCTCTTATCCCCGTTTGTCTGTTACATCAGTGTCTCTTGTAAAAGGGATCAACTGTGCTACCATTTTTTTTCGAATGTAATGAGTTCTTTTTCCAGATTATTGTTGTTTTAAGGTGGATCCTCACATTTCAATCAAACACTGAAGATTCTATTTTTCCTTCTAGATGCTATGAAGTCACTCCTTGTGTTACAATGAAGTGAACACTGTTATGAGAAAAGCTACTTTATGGAGTTAACTCACTCTATACTGACTTAACACACAGAATCGGTGAAAACTACACTTCATTCCAGCTGCATTAGGAATAATATTCATCTGCATACTTCTGTTTTTTTTGTTTGTTTGTTGGCTGGAGGTTTGGGGTATAGGGTGGCCAGAGGGCACTGTGTAGTCTTTCTTGATCTTCCCAATTTTATCAACATCAATTGATAGGCGTATAGGGAAGCCAGCATGCTGAAACAGCGGTGCAAGCGTGCAAGATGTTCACCATTGCATGCTGTCAGCCGCTGTGAGCAACCTACTGCATACAATTAACTGTGAGTGGTGAACTAACGCTGCACTATGTGTGGCTCCTGCAAAACAGCAATGGTAAAGTGCCACAATAGTATAGTAACATTGATAAAATCGCAATTTTTTGTTGAATAAGTTTGCAACAGAATCGATGGAGTTTTGGATAAATTTGTGTATCTGCCTGGTTCATCAAAGCTACAGAGTGAAATGCGGTATATACTCGCATAGCATGTGTACTTTTTTTTGTTGATCCGGTTATGTGCGAAGCTAGTAGGAATCGCTGGCCTAAAAGCCCAACTGGGAATATATGTTGCACGCGCTGTCACAGCTGTCTCAAAGTGGATTGCCATTGTTTGCTAAGCCTGTTCAAATGCCCCCATTTTATCGAAGTTCTTCCGAACATTGCTCACAAAAACCAGTTCCCACGATAGGGTTATAACAGAGAACATAAGTACTCTCCAATTTGTAGGGAACCCAACGCAAAGTAAGATGCAGACAAGGAAGTGCGATGCCAACACAGTGCTGTGTGTGTCGCCCTTCATGTGTGTGTGTCCCCCCATTCCTTGTTTCAGTCTTCTATTGCGTTGTGTTCCCTCCTATATCTTACCAACACACCCAAGCTTCTATGCCAAGTCTTATCCAACGCACTCTTCTGCTGGCTCCCATACTGAATATTGCATGTCGAAGAACTCCACGCGGATGTGCTTGGCGGTGGCACGGTTGCAGTTTTTTTCGGTAAGCTTTATAACAGCAATCTGCCACATATATAATTATTGTAGCCTATCACAAAGGAACGGTACAAGCGCAATGGACAAATTGCGAAACCGAAAAAAAAGAAAATTAGTGTGAAAACCTGCCTCATCTTGTTGATGTGACGGGTCCTTGCACGTGTCCAACATCTGTGCTGTGTCTCGGGAATACATTCTTGCCGTCGAAGAGGTGGGAAGATAGGAGGCAAACCTTGAAGCATTTCGGACTACACATGAACAGGTTTCGGTTTTCAGGTTCGATATTCTAGGAAAAGCATAAAAGTTCATGGAAGAAGAGACCTTGCACTCAGCCGATTTTGCGTAAGACTGCACTCGCCTGCTCGACAAGAGATGTGCCTGAACAGAGCATCATGAAGTCAAATGTGTCTGTGTGTGTGCTGGCAAGGTGGCTCGGGCTGGTTGGGGAGGGCAAAGTATGCGAGCAAAAAGTTTCTTGTAGTAAAGGAGGCTGGCTAGTTGTACTGGTGAGCAAATTATGTGAGGATGCAAATTGTTCGAGCAAATATGGTATGTACTCTTGTATGTTTCAGCTCTGTTGCTACGGATCCTGCGGGTCCAACTTGGCAGCCGGCAGCAACAAAAAGAGGTTCTGCAGGAGGTGTGACAGCTGAAGCACAAGGTACGGCTCTTGTCCGTGCCTCAGCACGTCCAGCCAGCACAGCCCCCTGCTGACCTTCCCCGGCTGCCTGCTGGTACAATTGGAGAAGTGGAGGCAGCAGAGGCAGCTGTGCAGAGTGAAGCTGTGGCTGCGGCTTTGGTGTGTATTCCTTGATTTTTAATATGCCTATGTAACATGCAGAAATTTAGTACTGCTTTAGGATACTGTGTTTCGGGAAACAAACTAGTCAGGTAATCTCATGAGCCACTGTACTACAGTCGAATATGAATAATTCTTACTCAAGTAGGCCAGAAAATTTGTTCAAATTAAAAGTTCAAAATAATGAAAGTTACCGTAATTACTTGAATCTATCGTGCACCTTTTTTCCGGTTAAGCGAGTTCATAAATCGCATGCGCGTTAGAATCGAGTACAAAAAAATGAATATGGTCATTCTATTGCCATCGGCACTTCCAAAATGGCCGCCCCTAGGCGCGTCGGCATGGCGCGTCGGCTATTTCTGCCTATGTGTTTTCCATGTGCGGCACTTCGTACGTGTGCTGAGGAGTTCGTCATCTTGTAGTACATTAGCATCGACGGCATGGTAGGGCCGACTCAAAAACTCGACAAGTGTACCACAATGCTACTTTTAAAAGAAAAGTCATCGCGTGTGCTGAAACGGACAGAAATCGGGCCGCATCGCGGTCGTTCGGAGTTCCCGAAACGTGCGTGCGGGACTGGCGGAAACAAAAGCAGGATATTGTCGACAGCAAAGATTCACGCAAAAGCTTCAGTGGACTACAGCAGGGTCGGTTTCCCCAAATTGAAGAGCTGCTCGGCGAGTATGTGATTAAGCAGTGAGCGGCACAGCGGCCCGTGACGACAGAACTGCTCAAGTGCAGGCTATGCAGTTAGCCTTAGAAAAAGGGCTAATGCAGAGCCAGTTTAAAGCGAGCAGGTGCTGGCTGACTAACTTTACGAAGAGGAAAGGCTTTTCCCTCCGAAGGCGAACGGGCATATGCCGGAAGTTGCCGGAGAAGTACGAAGAAAAGCTTCAGAGTCTTCAGAGGTTCCTCCTAAACTTGCGGCTCAACAACGGCTACCTGCTTGGGCAAATCGGGAATGCCGATCAGACGCCTCTTTACTTCGACATGCCTGGCACCACAACCGTCGAGGAGAAGGGGGCGAAGCAAGTTTGTGTGCTGACATCGGGCCACGGTAAAACTAGAGTGACAGCAATGCTTCGTTGCACGTCAGATAGGCACAAGCTTCCCCCGTACCTCATATTTAAACGGAAGACGCTCTCAAAAGGAGTCGTTTTCCCGAGTGGTGTGATCAAGCGGGCCAACGAGAAAAATGGGTGCACATTGCAATCGATGTCTTAGTTTTTTTTTTGTCGTGGAAACCAGGTGCGCGTTACAATTGAGGGTGCGGTAGAATCGAGTAAATACGGTAAATAAGCGGAGGGCTCACCATGCAGTGGTGCATGTGCATGAGGAAGTTTTATTCACAAATTACAGGACATCCGTCAATAATTAAAGTAATCAATACATGTCTGTACACGTTGGCCTTGCAACGAGTCAACCAGTTTTGCGTGCAGTTTGCAAAGCATTTGTACTTCGGCTTCAGTATTCTCCTGGCAAAAGAAGTTGCGTGCGGCAATGTCCAGTGCTGACACTCTTCGAAGACCACAACTGTGTTTCCACTGTTACAATCTGCGCTGCAGCCGGAGCGTGGCCAGCACATGATGAGAAAGGAGGAGCGTCTCCACCTGGAGAAAATCAGATCGGCATTCGAGAGAGAAACACTCCGCGGCAGCTTTTTTTTGTTGCTCTCTTCATGCGCGGTGTTGAAAGGAGAAGGGTCTCTACATAGCAGGAACGAAAAACAGGAAAGCGTGACACCGGCGCGTTGCAGATCGGCATGAGAGAGAGCCAACTCTCTGTGACAGCTTTTTTTTCCCTCTTTCTCGTCGTGCGCGGTGTTAAGAGGAGAAGGGTCTTTACGTGGCAGGGACGAAAAAAGCCGAAGCGTGGCACAGGAATGTCGCAGATTGGCAATTAACAAACATTCCACCGCAGTCTTTTTTTTCCTTTTCTTCATTTTTTTTCTTCAAGCACAGTAATGAGGTGTCTGAAGAGCCACCGCAGAATTGGGTGGGTGCTGAGAGCATTTTCGGAGCGCGGTATAGCTTTGATAGGACCACAGCGTCAGTTCGAATTAAGTGGGTTGGAATTAATGAGATTCGACTGTATTTACTATAGTCTGTGAAGTCCGAGTGAACTGTCCTAAGCTAGCAGACGATCTAGGCGGCATCGTGTGTTTGATAGGCAGTGACTAGCAATAGCCTGCTTAAAACAGACATTCAGTAATTTTGTTCATTTATCACCATATTTTGTGTCCGCTGCGGCACTCTCTACTGTGACGTCCCCGCAAACACAGACTGAACCCCGCTCCTTTCAAAATGTGTACGCTCGTTTCTCAAACCCACGCATAAAGAGCATTCCGGAGTGAAGTACCAGAAGGATTATCTCTACTTTGGTCACGGGCTCCCCCACGCAAACACGAGGACTGGGCGGCGCCTTGTTGTCTACAGACCGTGTGACAGCGTACGGTGGAGATAATCGGCGCGCTCCTTTCAGATCTGTGGCATGGGGGAGCGGCAGAACACCTTTTGTTGGTTCGGGGAATGCGACCTTTGCGGCAAGCGCCTTTGCCGGGTCCAGTATGCCTTTCCGTCAACCTCCGTGGCTCCAGGGCTTATTATTGCATTCTGCGCGGATGGCCGCCCGCGGAGGTGAACGACGAAGAAGCGGCGGCTACGGAGAATTAGGCGGGAGACACCAAGCTGCATGAAAACGTTGAGACTTGGTCTAGACATCGGCTCACCAAGCACCGGAAGCATCGGGGCCATTGTTCGCCCGTAATTAAGGTGCCTTCGGACGGCTCGCCCATCACTCTCCCTGAGGCTTGAGTTTGTACATCGTTACTCGCTCGGCTTTGTTTGTGAGAGGGTTTTCGACTGGTTTAGCCCGCGGGGGCGTCCGCCGAAGAGGATACACTCGGACTGAGAAGAAAAGATATGCCGCTTGGAGTGGCGGACTGGTTTGGTGCCCCGGTAGGGCGGAGTCGAGTCCTACAAAAAGGTGACTACGAGACGAGCTTGAGAGTCCGAGATTCGATGTGAAGAGTCGGAGAGAGACGGAGCGTTGAGATTGAGATGGTAGACAGACGGAATGGAAAAGAAAGATAACGGTGCGAAGAGATAGCAATGAGAATCGATGAGATTATGACTGAGGCGGAGATGATATGACGAGAAATAAAAGTTAGAGATGAGAAACGAGGAAGCGAGTGATTACGGGACGTTATGAAAGAAGATCAAGATGGAAATCACCGAGAGAGACAACGAAGACGATGAAGACTGACAAGACGGACCATTCGTGAGACGAACTTTATGCACCCTATTTAGATTAGCTTTGCGGGAAGGGAGATGGCCTGTTGAGACATTGCGTGGTTTTATTCATTGATAACTTTATCATTTGTGTCGTCGTGTGTTTATTCTGTATTATTTTGTATTCTGTCACCGTTACTTAACTTATGTGTCCTGTTTTGCGTGTCGCGAGTATTTGCTGATGTGTTACAATTTCGTGTAACAGAGATGTCGTTTACGGACAGTATGTGTGTACGCCGTTTGCACTTGCTATTAAACTAAATGAATCAGTAAAGAGAAACAGGTCGTAGCGACTCTTACTTCCCGGCCCCAGCACGAATCCCTGTATGTAGAAAGTGATTGAGGCACGTAGCAAAGAGGGAACCAGATAGAAAAAGGGTTGAGTGTTCTTCCCTCTCTTTGGCGATCGGTGGCGTAGCGGGGGACGTCTCAAGTGGTGGCAGCGGTGGGATTACTGCTGGGGCAACGGTGCGACATTTCACCCTCGTACTAGGGAAGGAGAGGCGACAAAATGAACGAGCAGGCTACCAAGAGTACCGACAGAGACGACCCAATAGAGATGAGTGCGTTAATGTTAGCGGAAATGGTTCCGTTGTTTACGGGAGGTGATACGGGTCCGGATATTGGGGTCTTCTTGAAAATTTTGGAGCAGGTTGGTCGCTTGGGTGGATGGCGCGATAATGAGCTGGTCTGCATAGCACGATGCAAGATGGTAAGCGCGGCGCACGATTTCGCGTGATGGGATGATGGCGTCGCTGCGGCTTCAACTTTTTCTGAATTCAAATATTTGGCCCTCAAGAGGTTCGATACGGAGCCCCTTATCTTCAAAATGGAAAGGTTTTTAAACGCGAGGCAGAAGGCAGATTAGGAGGTGCGGTCATTTGCGAGTTGCTTGCGCATCCTCGGGACCGCCACCCTGGCAAGCTCCGATAGTCAGGATCCGGTGAAAGCTTCACTGCGCCGCGAAATTCTAGACGAACAATTGCTCTCGCAATTTTTATTAGGCCTGAGAGATCCGGTCCGCAGATTTGTCCTCTCTCGAGACCCAAAAACGTTTGATGAGGCCATTGCCATAGCGGTCAAGGAGGAACAGAATGAGAAAGTCTTGAGCAGCCATTCGGTACCCATTCGATATGTAGAAGAGGACGCGGATGTTCATGAGATGCATAACCGCCTTGACCACCTCGAAAAACTTGTTGAGAGCTTGGCAGTACACAAAAAGGTGACACAAAATTGGCAGGAATTACCGAAGCAGCTCCCTTATCCCCGCGTCTGCTATAACTGTGGCAGGTTTGGTCACATTTGGCGAGAATTCCACCGGTACCGGCGACGAAATTGGAATTCGATGGGTGACAGCCGCATTCACAAAGACATTGAGATGATGACAAAAATTAAATCCTAAAATCTAGACGCAACTCCTCCTCTTGACGGTGACGCACAGAGGTCAATCGCGACCGTAAATATTCGCGAGGAAACAAGCTCCGTAAAAACGAGTCGCGGTTCACCGTGCGTGGATTTGGTTAGTGTAACTTCCGTGATCGAGGAGCATGTTCCGCCAATGGGTGAGTGTGTGTATGAAGGGAACGCTCCCACGCCGGTGCCACTGGGTGAAACAAATGCTGTCGATGTCGAGGTTGCTGGAGCGGATACGGACGGTTTAGCTGCGGTGTCTACCTTGAAGGTCCCACGAGACGATGAGGCATTACCAGTAGGAGTAGCAGATATGGAGTTGAATGAGAATAGGTTTTCTGAGAATGCAGTTGTCGGGAGTCTTGGTCGACACGGCGATAGACCGAACGTTAGAGAGAGTAAGTGAGATTGAGGAATGCCTGGATCGCAACGGGGTGGTTTTTGTGGGGCCAAAGTGGAACTGCAGCGCACTCGATGTACACCGCACCAAACCCGAGCATGCGCAGTGGTGGCCTTATAAGATCGCTTCGCATATGCCCCAGTCCGCGACTGAGTTGAGTAGGTTGAAGTTCGGACCATCTAATGAGGGTCCGGGACTCGGGGTCGGGGAGGCGGTCTGCATACGGGTAGACGCTGAGCGCTCGGGGATCGGCTAAGGCCATAAGAGTCCGCAATGTTATATGCCTTTCTATGTTTCATAATTTCTACTTGGTGATTGTGCATGTTACTTTAGTAAAGACCTTCTGTAGAAGTTTAAGTTTTTTATATTGTTTTGCTTTGGCTGGTACACTTGTTTTGTATTGGTGATTGTGTTCTGAAATGAGGCTAGGCAGGAGATGGTACACGAGGGTAATTCAGTGTTGCTGCCTGTATGACCTATGTTCTCCCGCCATGCCACTTTTCGTTTGGTTTGATATATTCGATAAGATCTCAAAATTTCGTGCATGTGTGGAATGAAAGGGTAATGAAATGTGTGTATACTCTGTTTGGTTGTGCCGAGAGTGGACAGTGCGGGCGAAGTGTCTGTTGTGCGCGGTAGAAATACGGAATCTAAACTGCTTCGTGGTGGGGGATGATTCAGCGACAATCAAAGATTGGTTCCTCTCAGCGACGCGCCACCGCCACGGCTGAACCACAAGTGTACTGTGTTCGCGTATCGTATTCCTAAGACTGCCGTAATGTCTCAATTTCGCTGCGCAACCCGAAGGCGTTATGCGCCCGCATTTCTCGTGTTTGAATTTCCCCGCTGGGAAAATTCTTCTGCAAGATGAAGGGATTAAGACGTCCCCGCAAACACGGACTGAACCCCATTCCTTTCAAGATGTGTACTCTCGTTTCTCAAACCCGCGCATAAAGAGCATTCCGGAGTGAAGTACCAGAAGAATTATCTCTACTATTGTCACGGGCTCCCCCACGCAAACACCAGGACTGGGCGGCACCTTGTTGTCTACAGACCGTGTGACAGCGTACCGTGGAGATAATCGGCGCGCTCCCTTCAGATCTGTGGCATGGGGGAGCAGCAGAACACCTTTTGTTGTTTCGGGGAATGCGACCCTTGCGGCAAGCGCCTTTGCCGGGTCCAGTATGCCTTTCCGTCAACCTCCGTGGCTCCAGGGCTTATTACTGCATTCTGCGCGGATGGCTGCCCGCGGCGGTGAACGACGAAGAAGCGGCGGCTACGGAGAATTCGGCGGGAGACACCGAGCTGCATGAAAACGTTGAGACTTGGTCTAGACATCGGCTCACCAAGCACCGGAAGCATTGGGGCCATTGTTCGCCCGTAATTAAGGTGTCTTCGGACGGCTCGCCCATCACTCTCCCTGAGGCTTGAGGTTGTACATCGGTACTTGCTCGGCTTTGTTTGGGAGAGGGTTTTCGACTGGTGTAGGCCGCGGGGGCGGCCGCCGAAGAGGATACACTCGGACTGAGAAGAAAATATATGCCGCGTGGAGTGGCGAACTGGTTTGGTGCCCCGGTAGGGCGGAGTCGGGTCCTACAAAAAGGGGACTACAAGACGAGCTTGAGAGTCCGAGATTCGATGTGAAGAGTCGGAGAGAGACGGAGCGTTGAGATTGAGATGGTAGACAGACGGAATGGAAAAGGAAGATAACGGTGCGAAGAGATAGCAATGAGGATCGATAAGATTATGACTGAGGCGGAGATGATATGACGAGGAATGAAAGTTAGAGATGAAAAACGAGGAAGCGAGTGATTGCGGGACGTTATGAAAGAAGATTAAGATGGAAATCGCCGAGAGAGACAACGAAGACGACGAAGACGATGAAGACTGACAAGACGTGAGACGAACTTTATTCGTGAGACCAACTTTATGCACCCTATTTAGATTAGCTTGGCGGGAAGGGAGGTGGCCTGTTGAGACATTGCGTGGTTTTATTCAATAATAACTTTATCATTTGTGTCGTCGTGTGTTTATTGTGTATTATTCTGTATTCTGTCACCGTTACTTAACTTATGTATCCTGTTTTGCGTGTCGCGAGTATTTGCTGATGTATTACGATTTCGTGTAACAGAGATGTCGTTTACGGACAGTATGTGTGTATGCCATTTGCAATTGCTATTAAATTAAATGAATCAGTAAAGAGAAAGACGTCGTAGCGACTCTTATTTCCCAGCCCCAGCACGAATATCTGTATGTGGAAAGTGATTGAGACACGTAGCCAAGAGGGAACCAGATAGAAAAAGGGTTGAGTGTTCTTCCCTCTCTTTGGCGATCGGTGGCGTAGCGGGGGACATCTCACTACTTTGAGCTACATACAGTTCACCCTGCCTTGTGTTAGCCGATTTCTTTTAAAATCTAACACGCACCCCATTTTCTATAGCGACATGCCTCTTTGTTGGCTATCATAGAAAAAACATAAACAGCAAATGGTGCGACCATCTAGTGCGACCTGTATATTTCTATCAGTTTCATCTATGACCAAGGTTTGGTCACTCTAAGGTTGCCTCTTAGTGCGCCTTGATCATGTTCATTTATCCTGTTGCGCTCTGCTTACAATGCATTGATTAAAAACATGTCCAAGCTTCTTTTTGAAGTCCACATATTTTATCGTTTTTCACCTGTAAAAGCTACTCCTGGTCAACATTCAGGCAAAGACATTGTAACCTCGAAGAAAAGTGTATTGGAATTTGAGCACTCTACAAAGTAATTATACTATTTCATAGCTAGAATCAATAGTTATTAAGGGTTATAAAAGTGTTGTATTTGGTTTCATAACAGCAAAACTATGCATATCAGAGAAGGACTCTGAATGGTTCTCACACTGAGTGTGAGAGGGCTGATGTGGAAACCATTTTAGGTCAAGTGAGTTGAAGTTAGCGTAAAAACAATGAAATGTTGTGATGCCCAAAAATTCAAGTTGTTTTCAGGTTCCTCTTCTTGCAGATTTTTATCATGAAAACATTTCGATGTGCTGTTGCGCTTACCACATCTATGCTTCTTGCATTTTTTTACAGCGCAAGCACCTCCTGCAGATTGGGGGACATGGCCTCCAGAAATTGGTGTGAATGCCATGAAGGCTGTATTGGCACATGACATGCAAGTGCTGTACAGCCTTCATGGCAGAAAAGGGAAAAGGGCCTTTGTGAACCGGAGGCTCTGTAGATTAGTGACAGGTTAGACTTGTTCATTGTTTTATGTGTGTGTACCCTTGTGTATTCTCTGTACTGCAGTGCTTCATGTGTGCTATGGTATTTCTGTTCTTGTATGCAGATGTCATCTGCCAAAAAGCAGGATGCGACCAGGCGGAGGCCCTCAACTGTATTAAGAGGTGGCTGCCAGGGTCTGGTGACCGCTGTGGGGGCAGGAAGCGGCGCTTCAGAGAAGCATTTGTTGTGGAGCAGCCCGATGATCCCCACTCTCAGAGTGGAGATTATCGGCTGCTCGCGGCAGCTGGCTTCCTGCCCAGCCACAGCGGCCAGGGCCTTGACAGCACCACTGCCACTGTGCCCCCAACACAACCTGGCCTGCAGTAGAGCGGGCCCTTTTTAGTTGTGTATATATTTTTTTCAATGTATATATTTTTGTTGTACCTAATAAAAAAACAAAGAATAAATGGTCTGAAGACTGTCTGTTGCGCACTGTTCAGCTAGCTTATGCTGAGTCGGAAGCACCATCACCATGTTTTAGTTACAAAAAAAATGCTCTAAACTGTATGAATATTCTCGATTATCATGTGGGTGACATATGTGGGGATTGCATGTGGGGGACATATGCTTTCAGAATTTACTTCCAAAGGACTTTTTCCGACCTGCTGCACCAAATGCCAGTACCAAATTAAGCACTCGCTATTGCAAAAGATGGATTGGTAAGTAAATAAACTACACTTCTAGTGTTAGCAAAGGGAATGAGGTATAAAAGATGAAATAGATCGAGTAACTGCTTTCAGTTCTCAGCATTCAATTTTGTGTTGCCCCAAGTAGACAGGACTGCAAAGCTACAAGAGCGGGTCAGCGAGTCATATTGTTTAATCTTACGGTAAGAAAAATTCCCTGCTAATAATGGTTACATAACAGCAAGCCAATCAGTAGCCAACATTCGTCGTGCAGGATACATCGGTGTAATAACGGCATTTGATTGGCTGCAATGTGGCCCTGGATTGGTCTAATGTCGGTCGTACATCGGTAGCCAATATTCGATGTGCAGCAAACATTGGCGTAAAAATGGCATGTGATTGGCTGAAATATGGCCCAATGTTGGCCGAACATTAGCAGCTTTGTCGGCAATACGATGGGCCTTCGTCGGCCCAATGTTGCTTGCATACTGGCTAAAACATGAGTAAAACGTCGGCCCATCATTGGCTTGAACGTCGGCCCGACATTGGAAGAAGTTGCACTTCCGACGTCGGTGCCGATGTTAGCCGATGTCGGTCCAAGATTGGTCCAACGGCGGCGTGCTGCCTGGGATGCAAGGGTGTTTATTAGCGATGCCATGTAATAGGCAGACAGTCGGTACGGAAACAAAGGCTCGAGCAGTCCAGCGTCTACAGCTCGTGCACCCGCTCGCGCTTCGCACTCAGCGATGGTCCCACTTGTCATTGCCTTGCGAATTCCCCACTACAATGCCCCGGCGACGTAGACGAGCCATCCTGGCGACTCAAGGTGACGAGAGAACAAGAGGGTCATAACAGGGCTTGAGGCGACTAACGTGGACCATCTCACGACCAAGGCGGCGCTTGTCCGTGGACGGCTGGAGCGGTTCAATCACATAGGTGACAGAAGAAGGGTGCTGTATGACGCGGTAAGGACCCGTATACTTCGGTGCATACTTGAGAGTCAGTCCAGGAGAGTGAAAAGGCAGTCGGAGCCACACGAGAGAACCGACGGGGAAGGTATTCTGAACAAGATCATGGTCGTGGCGATCTTTATGGAGGGCTTGGTTATCGGCTGTGAAGGACCCTGCAAGCTGACGACACTCTTCGGCATGTTCGGCCATTTCAGAAACTGGGCTGAACTCGGAGGCATCATGATTGTATGGCAGAATTGTGTCGAGTGTGTTGCATGGGTCATGAACATATAAAAGAAAAAATGGAGAAAGGCCTGTTGTAGATTCAATCGCCGTATTGTAGGCGTACGTCACGAAAGGAAGAACAACGTCCCAGTTGGAGTGGTCGGAATCAATATTTATAGCGAACATGGCTCCGAGGATTCTGTTGAAACGTTCCGTTAGTCTGTGTGTGGGTGGTAGGTTGTTGATGTGCGGTGTACCGTACAGCATGAATGTAGGAGCTGCTGCAGAACTTCGGAGAAAAATACGCGACCTCTGTCACTCAGGAGCTCCCGTGGTGCACCATGACGAAGAATAAACCAACGCAAGATGAAGCTTGCAACGTCAGGAGCACCAGCCGAAGGTAGTGCTGCCGTTTCGACGTACCTTGTCAGATGGTCGGCAGCCACAATCACCCATCGATTACCACCAACAGAGCACGGTAGCGGGCCGTATAGGTCAATCCCAACACGGTCAAATGGGCGTACAGGACATGGTAAAGGCTGCACTTGACCGGGTGAAAGAAAATGTCTTGCGCTGCTGACACAGGGAACATGAGCGAATGTGTTTGCGTACAAACGTGTACATACCCCGCCAGTAGTAACGTTGGCGGATCCACTCATACGTCTTTAGCGCACCGGCGTGTGCGTGTTGCGGTTCAGCATGAAAATATTTGCAGATATCAGACCGCATATGGCTGGGTATAATTAGCAGCCATTAACGACCCGCCACCTGATAGATGCGACGGCAAAGCAGGCCATCCCGTATTGTGAAATGCGTTGCTTGGCGGCAAAGAGCACGCGGGTAACCGGAGGCTGATGCGCCAGAAAGCATATTCAAGAGCGAGGCAATCCAAGGGTCCTTCCGCTGTTCGGATGGCATGTCCGTGACGCTGTTGGCAGAGAGGGGAAGGTCAAGGGCTGATATATTCCTATCATCGCATTTCACGGGTGATCGTGAAAGCGCATCTGCGTCAGAGTGCTTTCGCCCCGATCGGTAGATGACGCGTATGTCGAATTCCCGGAGGCGTAGTGCCCAACGTTCGAGGCAGCCAGAAGGATCTTTCAGTGAAGCCAACCAACAGAGTGCGTGATGGTCAGTTACCACATCAAAAGTTTGGCCGTACTAATAGAGGCGAAACTTGTTTAACGTCCACACAATCGCGAGGCACTCTTTTTCCTTAACAGAATAGTTGGCTTTTGCCTTATTGAGGGCGCGGCTGGTATAGGCGACCACATACTCCGCAAAACCTGGTTTGCGTTGCGCGAGCACTGCACCAAGGCCGACGCCAGTTGCATCCGTGTGTACTTCGGTTGGCGTAGGGTCCTAATGGCGCAGTACGGATGGTGAGGTAAGTAGTTGGCGCAGTGTAGCGAAAGATTCGTCACAGGCTGCTGTCCAATTCGAAAGATCTGCAGGACCAGCAAAAAGTTTGGTGAGTGGAGCGATGATGGAGGCAAAGTTCCAGAAAAACCGACGAAAATAGGAGCACAGGCCCACAAAGCTCCGTAGTTCTTTAACTGTAGTCGGCTTAGGAAATTCGGTAACAGCACAAAGCTTGCCAGGGTCGGGAAGGATGCCGGCTTTCGAGTGATATGACCAAGTATGCTGAGTTGTTTAGCCCCGAAGGGACAGTTTTTCAGATTAAGCTGAAGCTTTGCGTTCATAAGGCAGTGCAGATTATTAGGCAGACGAGTGAGATGCGAAGTGAAATTGGGCGAAAAAACCACAACGTCATCAAGATAGCTTAAGCATATGTTCCATTTGA
This sequence comes from Rhipicephalus annulatus, assembly GCA_013436015.1. NCBI lineage: Eukaryota > Metazoa > Arthropoda > Arachnida > Ixodida > Ixodidae > Rhipicephalus > Rhipicephalus annulatus. The sequence goes on along the minus strand of WOVY01010000.1, from coordinate 181,252 downwards.
GACCGCGTAAAATGCTGTCCATCATTCGCTCGAATTGGGCAGGCGCATTGCAGAGTCCGAATGACATTACGGTAAATTCATAGAGGCCATCCGGTGTGTCAAACGCTGTTTTGGATGATCACACTCAGCCATTGGGACCTTCCAATAACCTGAGCGAAGGTCAAGCGAGGAAAAGAATTCTGCACCTTGGAGACAATCGAGAGCGTCGTCTATGAGCGGAAGAGGGTAAACATCTTTTCTCGTAATGTTGTTTAGGCACCTGTAGTCTACACAGAACCGGATTGAACCATCTTTTTTTTTCGACGAGTACAACTGGGGGACTACAAGAAGGCTACAAGAAGGCTTGATGACTCCAAGGACTACAAGAAGGCTTGATGACTCCACGCGGTAGCATGTCGTCTACTTGTTCTGCAATTACGCGACGCTCCACCAGTGACACACGATAAGGGCGCTGGCGCAAAGGAGTACTATTTCCTGTGTCAATTGTGTGCACAACGGTGTTCGTTCTTCCTAGCAACGCTTGGGGAAAGTCAAACGAACGCTTGAATTCATACAACAGGGTAACAAGCTGCTCTCGTTGAGCCGGGGCGAGATGGCTGTCAATAGAACGGTGAAATGCATCGGTAGACACGCTGTTCGAGGCAAAGTGAAGAACCAACGCGTTCAGCTCCATATTCGGCTTGGTGTCGAACAAATCGGCAGGCAAGATAGTACCTTTGTAAAGAGGTTTATTGGGCGAACCAAACGGGCAGGTGGGAGATTGGAGATAGCGACAGGACGAGGAAGATGGAGGAGCTCGAGCGGCGATCTCGTGGTGCCTTACTCTGCGATGATGCTTGCTGTTCCCTTTCGTTGTCATCATTCCTTCATTATAATTGCCCCCGTCGAGAAAGATCAAGCCATCCTGGCGATCTAACAAGTGGGAACGAGCGGGTCGAAGTACGGCTTCAAGCGGTCCACGTGAACAATATCGTGTCCACGCCGACGATGGTCACCGGATGGCGTAAGCGGTTCAATGGCGTAATTGACGGGCGATGTGCGCTCTACCACGCGGTATGGGCCATGGTAATTTGAAAGTAGCTTGGTAGACAAACCAGGTGCACAGGGTAGTACATACAGCCATACAAGGGTTCCAGGGGCGAACTTGGCGGCAGGAGGGTGGTCGTCATCGCGGGCCTTTTTCTGGCGTTGCTGGTCAGCCGTAGTAAACTGCTTCACTAGTTGGCGGCATTCTTCGGCGTGACGGGCGGCTTCAGACACGGTCGTGCACTCAGATACATCTGGTGCGTATGGCAGCAAAGTGTCAATTGTGTGCGATGCTTGACGTCCGTATAGAAGGTAGAATGGAGAAAAGCCGGTGGTGACTTGGGTAGCGGTGTTGTACGCGTAGGTCGCAAACGGAAGAACCAGGTCCCAGTTCGTTTGGTCAGATGCCACATGCGTCGCGAGCATGTCACCCAGGGTCTGATTAAACCGCTCAGTCAAGCCATTCGTCTGAGGGTGGTAAGCAGTACTCATCCGATGTACAATATGGCACTGACGGAGAAGTGCTTGGATTACGTCGGATAGAAATACACGGCCCCGGTCACTGAGGAGCTCGCGAGGAGGGCCGTGACGCAACACAAACCGATGGAGGATGAAAGATGCGACGTCCTGAGCGGTCGCCGTAGGAAGAGCAGCGGTTTCGGCGTACCGTGTCAGGTGATCTACAGCAACGATAGCCCGCCGGTTACCTGCTGTGGTCAATGGCAGTGGTCCATAAAGGTCGATTCCGACGCGATCGAATGGGCGGTCAGGGCACGCAAGCGGCTGTAGTGGAGCTGCTCCTGCACTCGGTGGCTGTTTTCGTCGCTGACACTCGTGGCAGCCGCGAATAAACTGTCGAACAAAAGTAAACATTCCACGCCCGTAGTACCGCTTCCTTAAACGCTCGTAGGTCTTGAAGACACCGGCGTGAGCGCATTGCGGGTCGGAGTGAAATGATGCACAGATTGTAGAGCGCAGCTCTCGGGGAATAACGAGCAGCCACTTCCTGCCGTCTGGTGAGTAATTGCGCCGGTACAAGAGGCCACCTCGAATGGTGAAGTGTGAAGCCTGGCGTCGCATTGCTCGAGTGATGGGAAGTGTCGGTACCCCAGATAAGACGTCCAGAAGCGAAGTTATCCATGGATCGTCGCGCTGTGCAGAGGTCATTGTGTCGATGTCAAGAGCGGACAGCGCGTGTTCCATAGAAGATATAGAGGCAGCCTCAGTCGACAGTGGTGATCGCGAGAGCGCATCAGCATCGGCATGTTGGCGGCCGGAACGGTACACGACGCGGATGTCATACTCTTGAAGTAGCAGAGCCCAACGAGCAAGGCGACCTGATGGATCCTTCAGCGACGACAACCAACATAAGGCATGATGGTCTGTAACTACAGCAAAGGTGCGGCCATATAAGTATGGGCGAAATTTCACAATTGCCCAAAGTATGGCTAAGCACTCTTTTTCGGTAACACTGTAGTTTACCTCAGCCTTGTTGAGCGTTCTGCTGGCGTAGGCGACGACATACTCAGGGGATCCAGGCTTGCGTTGAGCGAGAACTGCACCGATACCGACACCGCTGGCGTCTGTATGGATTTCAGTTGCAGCCGTGGGATCATAGTGGCGCAATATAGGCGGTGATGTCAGGAGACGGCGAAGAGTGGTAAATGCGTGATCACATTCGGAAGACCATGATGAGATGTCGTTGGCACTGCTGAAAAGTTGGGTCAAAGGGGCAATTATGGAGGCAAAGTTGCGCACAAACCGACGAAAGTAGGAGCACAATCCTACGAAGCTGCGTAACTGTTTCACAGTCGTTGGTTTGTGGAATTCAGCAACAGCGCGTAGTTTGGCCGGGTCGGGAAGAACACCATCCTTTGATACGACGTGACGAGAATGGTGAGCGTCCGAGCAGCGAAGTGGCATTTCTTGAGATTCAGTTGGAGCTGCGCATTCTTCAGACACGTGAGGACATGTTTCAGGCGTACAAGGTGTGTTGCGAAATTGGGTGCAACGACGACGATATCTTCGAGGTAGCAGAGGCATATGTTCCATTTCAAACCCCGCAGAACCGAGTCCATCATGCGCTCGAATGTGGCCGGTGCATTGCAGAGGCCGAAGGGCATGACATTGAACTAATATAGCCCGTCCGGTGTCACGAATACTGTTTTTGGACGATCACCATCTGCTAAGGGCACCTGCCAATACCCCGAACGCAAATATAACGACGAAAAAAACTCGGCACCTTGTAAGCAATCAAGGGCGTCATCAATCCTGGGCAAAGGGTATACGTCTTTGCGAGTGATCTTACATAAGCGCCTGTAATCAACGCAGAAGCGAATTGTACCATCCTTCTTCTTAACAAGAACGACAGGTGATGCCCATGGACTTTGGGAAGGTCGGATAACGTCGCGCTTGAGCATATCGTCAACGTGTTCGGTGATAACCTGACGTTCCGTGGCGGAAACACGGTATGGTCGCTGTCGTACTGGCGCGTTGGAACCTGTGTCGATGCGGTGGAAAAAACTGGAAGTTCGGCCAAGGGTAGGTTGAGCAACGTCAAAGGATTCACGAAACTGGTAGAGCAGCTGAAGGAGCTCAGAGCGTTCAGATGGCGATAGTCCGTCGGCAATCGATGAATCGAAAAGTTCGCAAGGTGGTATATTGGAAGGGTTGAGGGCAATGATGGCGTCGTAGTCACCGGAACAATCTGGCGGCATGGTAAGAATTTGTTCTTTATCAATGGCATGCACGTGTCCAAGAGATTCACCTTGAAACAGTTCAACGGGATACGGAAGGGGATTGATGAGGCAAAGAGCACTGTTTTCTTCAGAAATAGAAAGGGTTGCATAAGGCAGAAGAAGTGATCTTCGACTAAGGAAGAGGCTTGATGGCTCAAAGAATGCAGCTTCGTTCCTAATGCCGTCACAGAACACGGGGAGCAACACAGCTGCTGTCGGAGGAATTTCAGTGCCTTCTTTGACGTCGAGTTTGTGTACGGCGGGCTGAATGCGGCTGGTTGGTTGGTCGTAAAACGGGAAAAGTTCAAGCTCCGGTCTTGCACAATCAATAACGGCATGGTTACGCGATAAAAAATCCCATCCAAGTATGATGTCGTGTGAGCATGACGACAGGACAATAAACTCAACAGTGTAGTGGTCCTTCGCGATCATCAGTCGGACAGTACAGGCGGCTACAGGCTGAACCGAGTCCCCATTCGCTGTTTGCAAGGACAACATATTAAGAGGTGTCGTCACTTTTCGGAGCTTGCGGCAAAGTTTAGCGTCTATCACGGAAACGGCAGCACCAGTATCTACTAGAGCATACGCTCGAGTACCTTCTACAAAAACTTCGACAATATTCGACGGCAATGTCCGAGGACTTGAGCATTTTGACAGCGCAGTTCTTGCCTCCTGAACTGCGGCGGTTAGTTTCCCTCGTGTTCAGGAGCTGGCCGACGACGCATGGGTGACAGGGAGCGACGACGAGGTGAAGGTGAGCGACCAGACATAGTACGCGGACATTCCCGTGAAGACAAGCTTGACTGAGGGTCAGAATTTTCCAGACGGGATGGAGAAAGGTCCATGAAGCTGTTCTGTGTCCGGGCGTCTGTGTATCCCGGCACGCGACGACGGCAGTAACGGGCGATATGGCCAGGGCCGCCGCACGCAAAACAGATGGGCCGGTTATCGCGCGTTCTCCAAGTATTGACGACGAGGGGACCAGTCCATGCGGCAGACGGGTGAGTCGAGGCTGTGGTGGCAATGGGAGGAGCCCAGGCGGTGGACGGCTGAGTCGGGGCTGAGGTATACGGCAGTCCCTGGAACAACGGGGGGTGGTGTCGCTGCTGCCGCTTTAGTGCCTCAGCGTAAGTAAGAGGCGCGGTGACGGGGGGCTGCTGCAAGGGCACCGGCATAGCCTCGGAAATCTGCTCCTGGACCACATGTCGGAGCATGGGAGCCAACGGTGGTGGGTGTCGCAGTGGCTGTTGATGCGAGAGCTCCTGGCGTTGAGCAAAAGGCAGCAGAGAAAGCTGCCGAGCCACTTCCTCTCGCACGAAGTCTTTCATTTGTGCGAGAAGGCTTGTCTGGTCAGTTATAGCGTCCAGTGCGGTCACTGGTTGGATTGTCTGGAATGAGCGTCGCGTCTGAGATCGTTGCCTCTGCAATTCATCATAGATTTGGCACAAAGTCACTACTTCTGCCACAGTGCTTGGAGACTTCGCGAGAAGCATCTGGAAAACGTCATCGTCGACACCCTTCATAATGTGCTGTATCTTCGCACTCTCGCTCATGGAAGCATCGACGCGCCGGCAGAGATCAATCACATCTTCTATATATGATGTGAAAGTTTCACCTCGCTCCTGTGTCCGTGTGCGCAGACGTTGTTCGGCGCGTAGCTTCCGTAAGGCAGGACGACCAAAAACGGCACGTATTGCCTCCTTGAAGGCGGACCAATTCGCGAACTCGGTTTCGTGGTTCGTATACCACAGCTTGGCCATGTCGGTGAGACAAAAATTGACAGTGCCTAACTTAGCAGCGTCATCCCACCTGTTGGGTCCACTGACTTTCTCGTATGACGACAGCCAGTCCTCGACGTCCTGGTCTTCGGTGCCGGCAAAGATCGGGGGGTCTCGCTGGTGAACCGGGCCGGGGCAAGTAGCGGCCGCGAGAGGTGCTGTCTGTCGGGCAGCGTCAACTTGCATGGTCGACGGCAGGGTGCGAGATCGCAGTTCCAGGTTGTAGGCGATGTGGTTACCCAGCACGATCCACCAAATGTAAAGAGGTTTATTGGGCGAACCAAACGGGCATGTGGGAGATTGGAGATAGCGACAGGACGAGAAAGATGGAGGAGCTCGAGCGCCGATCTCGTGGTGCCTTACTCTGCGATGATGCTTGCTGTTCCCTTTCGTTGTCATCATTCTTTCATTATACCTTGATCGATAAGCTGAATTTGGCCGAGCGTCTTGTTGCGGCGCAAACTGAGGGGGCACGAGTTGGGATTGAAAGTAAATATCCCGGTAGTGTCTTGACTAAGCTCAAGAACGGCGAATGGCTGCGATTTATGGTGGCGGCTACCGAAGATGTCAGATGCCGTGAATAGGACGGTAGCATAAGAAAGTGAACCACAGCAGGCAGGGACAAACTGGCCGCTGAAAGGAGGAAGGTCTATGTCCATCGCGACGACAATGTTAGCCACACTAGATACGGCCGCATCAACAGAAGGCGCATCACGAAACGGTAACAGCTCCACTTCGGCCTGAGCGCAGTTCACGACGGCGTGATGGCGTGATAAAAAATCCCATCCCAGGATGACATCATGGGAACATGAAGCCAACACGTGAAACTCAATGGTGTACAACACGTCTCGAATAACGACTTCTGCTGTACATGCCGTGACGGGCTCAATTTGTTGGGTGCTTGCAGTACTAAGAAAAACCACGGGAGAAAGCATCGTCACTTTACGAAGAGAGCGGCAGAGTCTTTGACTAATAACAGATATCGCGGCACCGGTATCGATGAGTGCGAGTGTTCGTACACCTTCGACGATTACATCGATAAGATTGGCGGGAGACAGGCGAGGACTTAAACGATTAGACGATGACACAGCTCGTGCCTCTGGAGCTGCGGTAGTTAGTTTTCCGCCTCAATGGAGCTGGGTCGTCAACGCATAGGAGATACAGAACGACGACTTGTTGAAGGTGAAGGCGAGCGGGAAGTAGAACGTCGAGAAGCGAATGTGCGGGTGCCGGAGGCAGTTTGCGCATGGCGTTCGTGAACTTCAGGTGGTACGTGAGGCGCGTGGTATGTAGGCCGAAACAAATAGTCAGGATATCTTGGTGCGTTAAGTGTGAAGCGCCAACGACATAGACGTGCAACGTGACCTGGAATTCCGCAAAAGTAACATATGGGCCGGTTGTCAGCAGTGCGCCAAGGATTTCCGGCGTGCTGCAGTGTAGCTGGAAACGGCGCGGTAGATGGTCGCACAGATTGTGGCGTATACATTGACAGACGAGGTGGAGGCATTGCCGCGACGGCTGCATAAGTCAGTGGCGCGGTAACAGGTGTTGGTGGAGAGGCAGACGTAGGTAATGGCAACGCCTCGGAGACTTGCTCCTGAATAGCCTGTCTGATTGTCGGGGTTAGGCGGTTCGTTGGTGCTTCAGTGGTCGGTAGATACGAGAGACACGAAAGCTGTCTTTCGACCTCTTCGCATACATATTCTTTTATCTGCTCCAGCAGGGAGCTGTCACCACTGACGGCCAGGGCAGCGAGAGAGTCGTCTGCTGCCGTCAACCTTCGAACTGCTGCACGTTGCTTGCGAATCTCTTCCAAGCTCTAACACAAGGTCACAAGTTCGGATACGGTACTTGAACCCTTTGCCAGCAACATTTGAAAGGCGTCATCGTCTATGCCTTTCAAGATATGCCTGATCTTGTCATGTTTGGTCATCTCAGGGTTAAAGCGCCGGCATAAATCGATTACATCTTCAATATAGCTAGTGAAGTTTTCGCCCTGCCTTTGTGGACGTCAACGTAGGCGCTGCTCAGCACGCAGCTTGCGCACTGCGGGGTGATCGAACACAGCTGCAAGGGTGGTCTTGAAAGCGGCCCAAGTGGTAAATTTAGTACGGTGGCTTGTGAACCACAGGCTGGCGACTTCTTTGAGATAAAATGGGACATACTCCAATTTCGAGTGGTCGCCACACTTGTTGGCGGCGCTCACCTTTTCAAACAGCTGCGACCAGTCTTCCACATCTTGGTCCTCGGTGCCGCTGAAGAAAGGGGGATCCCGTTGGCGCAGGGTGGTAGGCACGATGACCAGTTGAGATTGGGCCGTGCTTTGCTGGGTGGTGCCTTGCTCGGTCGTCTGGTCAGGCATTGCTGATGCAGTGGGCAGCTTCCGGCTTCGAAGTTGCAGGTTTGCGTACTGTGCACCTCCACAACTTTGCAAGGGGGTTTATTAGCTACGTCAGGTAATAGGCAGACAGTCGGTACGGAAACAAAGGCTCGGGCAGTCCAGCGTCTGCAGCTCGTGCACCCGCTCACGCTTAGCACTCAGCGATGGTCCCACTAGTGATTGTCTTGCGAATTCCCCACTACACGTGGAACTCGTGAGTGCTTTATTCATGATGATGGCCGTGTGCATGACTCAGTCCCATTTTCATGACAATCACTCGGGGTTTTGTAGGTTCTATCTCACACACGACCCCGCGTTGCACCTCCAATCCAAATGAAAACAAAATCAACCGTTAGTGAATAGGAGAAATTTCAGACGGTTCAAATATAGAAGAGGCTGGGTCTTGTACAAGTATGATAAACATTTAACTCAATAGCCACCACTGTGAAAAATTGCCTGCACATCCTACCGTTCATTGATAGTACAACCAAAATGCGGTTTTCGGAGAAGTTAAAGGGCGTTCCGCTGGCACCGTGGCAAATAAATGTACGTCCGACACCGATTCCTGGATTTCGGGCAAGCCTAGGCGACAAAGTGGGCTTTCTACAAACAGTATTTTGTTCAGTGCATAACTGCGCGATGCTTCTATAGAACTTATGCACAATGCCCGACTGAGAGTGTAATTTGAAACAAAATTGCGTGCATTTATTCTTGCGGGTTCTTTGTACATATCAACACCTTTGGTCAACATAAATTGACGAATCATGTTTCACCGTGACTTAGCAAACGTGATTTAGCGAACGCAGGAGATGGAATACTTAATGCACTTGCTTTTAAAGCACATAACTTGGAGAGGGGAAAAAGTGGGACAACCTAGCAAACGAGCCCTGCTTAGGTACAAAAGTAAAACATGCCATGAACTTTGTCTTCCTTTGCAGGAGTAGAAAAGGTACATTAGTATTTTTGCCAGGAGGCGTGAACACGTGCTTCCCCTCTTCCTCGTTAGTAGAAAGATTAGGAAGATATTCGCATAGTTGACCAAGCCATTTAACTCCTACTGCAAGAGTTCCACTTCTTACAGGTGTGGACTAGTTGGGTCTGTGATTCTTAGCGCATTTAGCGCATTGAAATGACACTTAGGCAAAAAATGCGTCATGAAATACGGCAATACAACTAGGTTAAATGCCATTTTTCGTTTGCTTTCTCTTACAGCGAAAGCTGTTATGAGATGGCTATTCGGATCACGCGCAGCACCGTGGTTGTTTGCTACCGCCACCACCATTGTCCGTAACCATATCGCACAAATTTAGAAAAGAAAACGTAGTACCTATGGGGCTCAAACCAGGGTCCACTGGGTGCGAGCGCTGTATTTTACCACTGACCCAAGCCGCTTTTTAGGAGTTGGTGGCAAACTTCCCTTACGCAGGCTTGATGTCGGGAAAGTAATCGCGCTAATACGACTCATAAAGTGCTTTAAAACAGAAAAAGAACAACCAGTCGTCGCACAATGCGAATAGCCTAACGAGTGGGTCGTCCGATGCTCGAACCCATTACAAAAAGTTGTTTTAGGGGCAAAGCTTCTTAAAGCGGCACCCGTTGGTCCCTCGTAGTAGTGCGTAACCTGTCTTACGCTTTGACGTGGAAGGTGGTGCCGGTAGGAAGTTTCTCCTGTGCGTTGTTGAAAAATAAAAAAATTCCCAGCGTGCGCGTTAACTAAAAGTTGAATTCTCCTGTCTCTCATTCCCCATTAGCAGCCATTTGCATGTACATTGAGCACCATCTGACAAGAAAGCGTTGCTACGTTATACTAGCTGCGCGTAACCTCCTTGGTTTTAGAAAGGTTTAGCGAGCGATGAGCCGCAGTGCCATGACTACAGTGAACTAATATATTCCATGAACTCGAGGTGGTTAAAGGTGGGAAGTAGACACGATGCGCAAGCCATAAGAAAATGTGCGTGTGCCACCTTTCATTTAGTCCTTCATATGTCCGCTGGATGACGGTGCTTCAATATGAGGAATATGTGATGAAAAGAGGCAAGATGATACTTGGAGTGTTGACTAGATGGATGAACGGACACACAGACAGATGCATGGACGGACGCATCGATAGCTGCACGGACGGGTGGATGCATGGACGGGCTTAGAAAGGTTTAGCGAGCATCGGGCCGCAGTGCCTAATACAGTGAACTAGTATTTAGTGTAGGCATTCATTCATTAAGCTCATCTACTATCTTTACACATGTTTATCATCATGAGTGGTCGTCATCTTTATCTGGTGTGGGGACTTGGCTTGCCTGAGTTCTGTACTTTGGGTGTGGTCGCTTCGTCGTGCCTTCTGGGCCTAATAAATGTTGCCTTCACCGTTACATCACAAGTGGTGGAGTGTGCTCTACGATCTTCCGTCCTCTCCCAGCCCGATTTGCCTCCTGGAGCTCCACTCAGGTCGTCGTTTGTGCCAGGTGTCCGGTAAAATGCCTCAGGACGAGCCAACCGGCGCTTCTGCGTCTACCTCCATGGCCCCAGCGTGAGCCGCCCACATTCGCCGGACTTCAAGGTGAAGATGTGGAGGATTGGTTGGACCAGTTCAATCGAGCGAGTTCCACTAACAACTGAGATGGTCCTACTGTGACGCTCCGTAAACACGGACGGAACCCCGGTCCTTTCTGGATGTTTTCGCTCGTTTCTTAAACCCACGCATAAAAAAGGAAAAGAAAACCTTCGGTGTAACGATTGGGCATTCCGGAGTGGAGTACCTTGAATGACTATTTCTACTATTCTCGCGGGCTCCCCCGCGCAAACACAAGAACCGGGCGGCGCCTTGTCGTATACAGACAGTGTGACAGTGTACGGTGGAGATAATCCGCACGCACCCTTCAGATTTGTGGCATGGGGGAGCACCAGAGCACCTTTTGTTGGTTCCGGGAACGCGACCCTGCCGCAGCGCCTGTGCCGGGTCCGACCTGACTTTTCGTCCGCCTCCGTGGCTCCAGGGCTCATTACTGCGTTCTGCGCGGTTGGCCACTCTCTTTGTTGAATGACGAAGAAGCGGCGGCTACGGAGAATTTCGCGGGAGACACCGAGCTGCTTGGAAACGTTAAGACTTGGTCTGGACATCGGCTCATCAAGTACCGGAAGCATCGGTACCATTGTTCGCCCGTATTTAAAGTGTCTTAGAACAGCTCACCCATCTCCCTTTCCGAGGCTTGAGTTTTTACATTGTTACTTGTTCGGCTTTGTTTGGGAGAGGGTTTTCTACTGGTGTGGGCCGCGGGGGCAGCCTTCGAAGATGATACACTCTGACTGACAAGAAAATGTGCCGCGTCGATAGTGGCGAATGGTTTGGCGCCCCGGTAGGGCGGAGTTGGGTCCTACAAAAAGGGACTACGAGACGATACGAGAGGGGTCAGAGATATACGATGCGATGAGCTCGAGATTTTAGAGAGGCAAGGATGGTACGATGAGGAATGAAAGTTAGGGTTAGGAGGCGAGTGAATGGAGTGTTCCGAAAGAGGGTTAAAATGGAAACCACTGAGAGGCACGACGTAGGCGACGATGACCAAGACGATGACATTCTTTGAGACAAGCTTCACCTCCTTTATTTATACAAGCTTTGCGGGAAGGGATGCGGCATATTGAGACATTCCGCAGTTTTATTTATGACTTTATCATGTGTGTCGTCGTGTGTTTACTCTGTATTGAGGCACCCTTGTATTGTCACCGTTACTTCGCTTATGAATCCTATTTCGCGCGTCACGAGTATTTGCTGATGTGTTACAATTTCGTGTAATAGAGATGTCGTTCACGGACAGTATGTATGTACGCCGTTCACACTTGCTGTTGAAATAAATGCGTCCATGATTAAGAAAAGATCGTGACGTCCCTTGCTTCCCGGCCCCAGCACGAATCCCTGTATGTGGAAAGTGATTGAGACGCGTAGCGAAGAGGGAACCGGATAAAAATGCCCCGCCGCGGTGGTCTAGTGGCTAAGGTACTCGGCTATTGACCCGCAGGTCGCGGGTTCGAATCCCAGCTGCGGCGGCTGCATTTCAGATGGAGGCGGAAATGGTGTAGGCCCGTGTGCTCAGATTTGGGTGCATGGTAAGGAACCCCAGGTGGTCGAAATTTCCGGAGCCCTCCACTACGGCGTCTTTCATAATCATATGGTGGTTTTTGGACGTTAAACCCCACATATCAATCAATCAACCGGATAAAAAGGAGTTTGAGAGCTCTCCCCTCTCTTTGGCTATCGGTGGCGTAGTGGGGACGTCTCAAATGGTGGCAGCGGTTAGATTACTGCTGGGGCAACGGTGCGAGATTTCGCCCTCGTACTAGGGAAAGAGAGGCGGCAAAATGAACGAGCGGGCTACCAAGATGCCCGGCAAAGACGACCCACTAAAAATGAGCGCGCTAATGTTAGCGGCCATGGTTCCATCATTTACGGGAGGTGATACGGAAGCGGATATTGGGGCCTTCTTGAAAATTTTGGAGCAGGTTGGTCGCTTGGGTGGATGGCGGGATAGTGAGCTGCTCTGCATAGCACGATGCAAGATGGTAGGCGCGGCGCACGATTTTGCGTGGTGGGATGATGGCGTCACTGTGGCTGCAACTTTTTCTGAGTTCAAATATTTGGCCCTCAAGAGGTTTGATACGGAGCCACTTATTTTTAAAACGGAACGGTTTTTAAACGCGAGGCAGAAGGCAGATGAGGAGGTGCGGTCATTAGCGAGTCGCTTGCGTATGCTCGGGACCGCCACCCTGTCGAGCACCGATAGTCAGGATCTGGTGAAAGCTTCACTGCGTCGCGAAATTCTAGCCGAACAATTGCTCTCGCAATTTTTAATAGGCCTGAGGGATCCGGTCCGCAAATTTGTTCTATCTCGAGACCCGAAAACAATTGACAAGGCCATTGCCATAGCGGTCATTGAGGAACAGAATGAGAAAGTGTCGAGGAGCCATTCGTCACCCGTTCGATACGTAGAAGAGAACACGGATGTTCATGAGTTGCATAGCCACAATTGACCGCCTCGAAAAACTTGTGGAGAGCTTGGCAGTGCGCAATAAGGTGAAACAGAATTGGCAGGAATTCCCGAAGCAACTCTCTTATCTCGGCGGGCGCATAACTGTGGCAGGTTTGGTCACTTTTGGCGAGAATGCTACCGGTACCGTCGACGAAAGTGGAATTCGACGGGTGGCAGCCGCAGTCACAAAGACAAGGAGGTGGTGACAAAATTCGAATCTGGAAACCTAGACACAACTCTTTCTCATGACGCTGACGCGCAGAGGTCAATCACGGTCGTAAATATTCGCGAGGAAACTAGCTCCGTAAAAACGAGTCGCGGTTCACCGTGTGCGCATGTGGTTAATGTAATTTCCTCAATCGAGGAGGATGTTCCGCCATTGAGCGAGTGTGTGTTTGAGGGGAACGGTCGCACGCCGGTGCCACTGGGTGAAACAAAAGGTGTTGAGGTTGCTAGAGCGGATATAGACGGTTTAGCTGCGGTTTCTACCACCAAGGTCCCACGAGACGATGAGGCATTATCAGTAAGACTAGCAGATACGGAGTCGGATGAGCATGGGTTTTCTGAGGATGCAGTTGTCGGAGTCTTGGTCGACATTGTGGTAGACCGAACGTTAGAGAGAGATGAGATTGAAGAATGCCTAGATCGCAACCGGGTGATTTTTGTGGGTTTAAAGGGGAACTGCAGCACACTTGATGTACACCGCACCAAACCCGGGCATGCGCAGCGGTGGTCTGATAAGATAGCTTCGCACATGCCCCACTCCGCAAGTGAGTTGAGTAGGTGGAAGTTCGGATCATTCAACGAGGATACGGGACTCGGAGTCGGGGAAGAGGTCTGCATACGGGTAGACGCTGAGCGCTCGGGGATCGGCTAGGGTCATAAGAGTCCACAATGTTGTATGTCATTTTATGTTCTATGATTTCTGCTCGGTCATTGTGCTCGTTACTTAAGTGGAGACCTTGTGTCGAAGCGTCATTTTTTTATTTTGTTTTGCTTTGGCGTGTGCTCTTGTTTTATTTTGTTGATTGTGCTTTGAAATGAGGCAGATAGTTAACTCGGTTAATGTGGTTTTGTGTTGCACGGTACCTGATGTTCATCACTGAACGAGTGGTGCCACCTGGGATCGGTTCACACCTAATGATAGGGAGAACATAGAGTCCGTGATTGTGAGGTTACCTAGATCTCGCCACTTGTCGGAGAGAGGGTGCAAGGGGGAATGGTCTGGGAAACCGTAAGGTTTAGATAGACAAAATGCGTGATTGGCATCTGTGGCCCAAACTAGGTAGATTATGCGAGGTGGTTGGTCGAGATACCTAAATAGACGCTGCACAATAGGTGATTAGATGAGACAAGTAAAGATAACAGACAAGCTACGGCGTTTTCCCTACACAATAGTGTCGTGCCTCGATAGGAGGCGGGGAAGGCTGGCTTGTGGGAAGAGATGAAGCAGCCCCGGTATCGACGAGGCGAGGTGAAAGTTCAAATTGAAATGGTTTCACGGTGTCTCCCCGCACGAAAGTTTCGCGCCTCGTTAGGAGGCAGGGGGCGTCGTGATCGGTATTGATGTATAACGCACAATGTCACAGTTGCACAGGACACCATATACGCTACGTTCTCAGCTAATCCGAACACGCAATTCGCGTTGAAGATCCCTTTCTCTCACCGACAGGTGCAGCAGAGGCCGGGCAAAAGATGGTATGCGAGGGTAATTCAGTGTTGCTGCCAGTATGACCAATGTTCTCCCGCCATCCCGCTTTTCATTTGGCATGAAATGTTCGATAAGGTCTTAAATTTTGTGCATGTGTGGAATGAAAGCGTATTGAAATGTGTGTATCCTCTGTTCGGTTGTGTAGAGAGTGGACAGTGCAGGCGAAGTGTGCAATGTGCTCGCATGGTAGTGAACCTTCCGCATTCATGACTGAACGCTGCTTGCGTGCCAAACAATCCTACGAGCAGCTGTTACCAGTGTGCGTTTTGTCCACGCGTCATCCACGAGTTTCTGCAGTGATTCTGAAGGTTTCAAGTGTGTTGTGCGTGGTAGAAACACGGAATCAAACTGCTTCGTGGTGGGTGATGACTCAGCGACAATCACAGATTGGTTCCTCTCAGCGACGCGCTGCCGACAGGGCTGAATTACAAGCATGTTGTGTTCGCATACTGTATTCCTAAGACTGCCGCAATGTCTCAATTTCGCTGCGCAACCCAAAGGCGCTGTGCGCCCGCATTTCTCGTGTTTGAATTTTCCCGCTGGGAAAATTCTGCAAGATGAAGGGATTGTGACGTCCCCGCAAACACGGACTGAACCCCGGTCCTTTCAGGATGTTTTCGCTCGTTTCCTAAACCCCCGCATTAAAAAACGGAAAAGAAAACCTTCGGTGTAACGAATGGGCATTCCGGAGTGGAGTACCTGGAAGGATTATTTCTACTATTCTCACGGGCTCCCCGCGCAAACACGAGGACCGGGCGGCGCCTTGTCGTCTACAGACAGTGTGACCGTGTACGGTGAAGATAATCCGCGCGCACTCTTCAGATTTGTGGCATGGGGGAGCAGCACAGCACCTTTTTTTAGTTCGGGGAATGTGACCCTGCCGCAGCGCCTGTGCCGGGTCCGACCTGACTTTTCGTCCGCCTCCGTGGCTCCAGGGCTCATTACTGCGTTCTGCGCGGATGACCACCCTCTGCGTTGAATGACGAAGAAGCGGCGGCTACGGAGAATTTCGCGGGAGACACCGAGCTGCATGGGAACGTTGACACTTGGTCTGGACAACGGCTCATCCAGTACCGGAAGCATCGGGACCATTGTTCGCCCGTAAGTAAAGTGTCTTGGACAGCTCGCCCATCTCTCTCTCTGAGGCTTGAGTTTGTACATTGTTACTAGCTCGGATTTGTTTGGGAGAGGGTTTTCTACTGGTTTGGGCTACGGGGGCGGCCATTGAAGTTGATACACTCCGAATGACAAGAGAATATGCCGCGTCGATAGTGGCGCTTGGTTTGGGGCCCCGGTAGGGCAGAGTTGGGTCCTACAAAAGGGGACTACGAGACGATACGAGGGGGTCAAAGATATACGATGCGATGAGCTCGAGATGGTAGAGAGGCAAGGACGGTACGATGAGGAATGAAAGTTAGGGATGGGAGGCGAGTGAATGGAGCGTTACGGAAGAGGGTTAAGATGGAAATCACTGAGAGGCACGACGTAGGCGGACATAACGAAGACGATGAAGAAGCTGACGAATTGGACAGATCAGACCTCGACGCCAAGAACCAACCTTCGGCCCCGACTCGAGCAGCCAAATCCGAGGCCCCGACTACATGGACATTCTGTAAGACGAACTTCACCTCCTTTACTTAAACGAGCTTTGCGGGAAGGGATGCGGCATACTGAGACATTGCGCGGTTTTATTAATTTATGACTTTACCATTTGTGTCGTCGTTTGTTTACTCTGTATTGAGGCACTCTTGTATTGTCACCGCTACTTCGCTTATGTATCCTGTTTCACGCGTCGCGAGTATTTGCTGATGCGTTACAATTTCGTGTAATAGAGATGTCGTTCACGGACAATATGTGTGTACGCCGTTAGCACTTGCTATTGAATTGAATGCGTCCATGATTAAGAAAATATCGTGACGTCTCTTGCTTCCCGGCCCTAGCACGAATCTCTGTATGTGGAAAGTGATTGAGACGCGTAGCCAAGAGGGAACCGGATAAAAAGGGGGTTGAGGGCTCTTCCCTCTCTTTGGCGATCGGTGGCGTAGTGGGACGTCTCACTACCAAGCCATGTTTCTCTCTATCTGACAGGCGTAGCGGAAACATGATTTTTCAATTGAAAAACGGACATTACAGACTCGACACGTTTTAAGTAACAGCTTCGCCAAATTTTCGGCAACCTGGTGGTTCGTTCAGCTCTCGCGAACAAGACACTGGATGCTCGCAAGCAACAATGCATTGAGTCTTACACATCGTACATATAGGATGTGCCTGCTCTCTGTCACCGTTTCAGCACGTTCATGTCTGAGTCAGAGAGAGTTCTTCATTTAGTGAAAGGGATCGGCACGGTCGCGTTCAATACCTTGGTCATACAAAACTCGGCCACAGTCGATGACGTTGTTGCCACGTGCCAACGCCTAGAGGAACTTGAGTCTCAACGGTTACCGCCGGACAGCGCTGAACAAACCCCCACGACTGATGCCTCATTGCGTGCCATGATCCGGGCGATTATACGGGAAGAGCTACAATCTTTTGGCCTCTCAATGACACCGAGTCCACCTCCCCCCTCCAACACTGTTTCGCGCGACATTATCAAAGAGAAGTTGGCGTCCATGACCGCGCCAGCGTATGTAGACTCTCCAGTACCTCGACTCCAGCCGACGTACGCACAAGTCCTCGCTGGCTCACCACCCGTCGTACAATCGATGCCCGCACACTCGACGCCTGTCTGACTGGCTTCGTTATTTCCCAGTGTGCCTAGCCAGCCCTTTCAACCCACCATGGCGGCCGCCTCGTCCGATCTGTTATTACTGCGGCTATCAGGGCCACATTGCACGCGTCTGTCGGAAGCGTCAGCAGGAGCAGCCTCGTGGACTCGACACCTACGGACGGGATGATGGGACAAGCTGGTACGCTTTCCAACGTTGTCCTCATGATCCGCCGCTACGTCGCTCACCGTCCCCAACTGCGACAACTGAGCCAACCACTTCATATCGCTCTACTAGACGCCGCTTACCCTCCCCTCTCCGCCGCTTCACTTCTCCATTGCGACCTGTCTCGCAAATCACCAACCAACGCCCGGAAAACTAGCCTCTGCAGCATTTGGAGGAAAAGCTGCATCGAACGAAAAGACAGAAATTCCCCCAGTGCGTCCATACAATACAATATCTGTTTTAATAGAATGTGTGTACTTGCACGCTTTAACAGACACTGGTGCTTGTTTGTCTGTGATTGATCGTTCCTTGTACTCACGTCTGCGAGAAGTCACCACCCCTTATGATGGACCTACACTGCTCGCTGCTCAAGGGGATGCCATTAGACCTGCCGCTATGTGCACCGCTCGTGTTTTCATAGCTGGTCTTCTTCATTTTGAGCAAGTTGCTGTGCTGAGTTCGTGTGCCAGCAAGCTTATATTAGGCTGGGATTTTCTGTCTACGGCGAATGCTTTCATCTGCTGTCGAGAAAATGTTGTTCACATAATGGAAACTGACTATGCCCTGTATGCGGATGACAAATCCGTTCGCTTGCTCACTGCTGAAGATACCGAGCTACCACTTGGTCATCAGCGAATAGTTACCGTCACTTCTAATGTGATCGACTCTGGTGGCGTGTTTGTCCAACCATTTGCACGCTGTTTCGCAAAAGGTATAGCCCTTGCTTCAGGTCTAGCGCGGTTCCACAATGGCTCCGGACTTCTCTGTGCTACAAACCAGACGTCTGAGAAAATTCTCATTCCTAAAGGCACCACAATTGCTTGCCTACAGAATCCCAACCTGTCTCTGTTGTATATGCCAGCGTGTTCTGACCCTCCTTCTCTTGGACGTTCATCAAGCGTTTCTGTTCTTTCTGCGACTATTAGTCCAGAACTGACCACTTCACAGACAGATTAGTTGCTTGCCTTGCTACAAAAGCATAGGAGATTGTTTGATGCCCATTCCTCATCTCTGGGACAGACGTCCAATATTAGGCATCGTATCCAGACCGATGTCAATTACATCGTGCGCCGTCGACCGTATCACGTCTTTTCGTCCGAGCGTGAGGTCATTGAACAAAATGTAGCCGATATGCTGCAACGGAACATTACACGTCCCTCCGCGAGTCCTTGGTCATGCCCTGTTATTTTAGTAAGGAAAAAACATGGCTTCGTGCGATTTTGCGTGGACTACAGAGCACTGATAAGATTACCCACAAGGATGTTTACCCCATGCCGCGCATAGACGATGCTCTGGATTCACCGCAAGGTGCTGAGTACTTCTCAAGCCTAGACCTCCGTTCAGGTTACTGGCAAATACTCAAGCACGAGGATGACAAAGAAAAGACAACGTTTTCAACACCAGATGGGCTGTGCGAATTCAACGTCATGCCATTCGGCCTTTGCAATCCTCCAGCAACATTAGAGCGGATGATCGACATAGTTTTACGAGGCTTGAAATGGAAGACTTGCTTGTGCTATCTAGACGATATCATTATTTTCTCGTCAACCTTCCCTCAGCACTTGCAATGACTGGACGAAGTTCTTACGTGCCTTGCAAACGCAGACCTTCAGCTGAACAGCAAGAAGTGCTGTTTTGCGAGCAAGACGATAAAAGTGTTAGGCCACATCGTAAGCAAGGATGGTATTCGTCCCGATCCAGACAAGATTTTTGCTGTCCAACACTTCCCGCGTCCTGAAAAAGCCAAAGATTTGCGCAGCTTTCTTGGCCTCGCTTCTTATTTTTGCTGATTCATTCGAGACTTCGCCTCAATAGCTTCGCCATTGCACGAGTTTCTCGGATCAGGCGTCTCTTTTGTGTTGTCTCTTGAATGTGAAGCGGCGTTTGCCCAGATGAAGTGTGCACTCACATCCGAACCAGTCCTCTGTCATTTCGACGAAACCGCGACTACGCTCTTGCATACAGACGTTAGTGGTCGAGGCATTGATGGAATTCTCCTACAGCGAGACAAATCTTCACGTGAGAAAGTCGTCGCATACGCGAGCCGTGCACTGACCCCTGCCGAAAAGAATTATACCATCACCGAACAAGAGTGCCTAGTGGTCGTAAGGTCAATACAAGTGTTTCGATCTTACCTCCACGGCCGCCACTTTACTGTGGTTATGGACCATCATGCCTTGTGCTGGCTCTCGACAATCAAGAACTTGTCCGGCCGCCTTGGTTGCTGGATTCTTCAATTACAAGAATACGACTTCACGATTACATACAAGTCGGGAAACCAACATCAAGACGCCGACGCACTTTCGCGTTGCTCGCTCTCTTCGGAGCCACTTAACAAACCCGCCACTGCCGCACTCGAGAAGCTTTCGGCCGTCTCTTCCCTATATGTTTCGTCATTAGCTACTGTGGACCCTACTTCCCCAAGTGAGTGTGGTTTGTTATTATCTCACCAACGTGCTGGCCCTTAATGTCGCCGCATCATGAACCGTTTTGATGGGACTTGCTGGCCCCCTAACGCCCGTCTTCGCCGACAGCTGACGCAATTCAAGCTCAACAACCACGTCCTGTACCGTCATTTCTACCACTCTGATGGTCAACGCTAGGTGCCCGTTCTACCTCGCTCTCTTCGGGTGACACACAGGTCCCGTTAATTAGGGAGGCGATCATCGGGCTAATTCCAAGGGCCGAAGTATCAGCCCCCCAAACCGCACCACGAAAGCGTGGACAATTTAGAATTGGTACTTTTTGGCGCGCCAGCGGACGCCGGCTGTGGCCCAAAGAACAAGTCAGAGCCGAGAGTTGATAAACAAACAAAATTATATTCTCAATAATTGCAGATCCAAAACAATACACAAGTATGCACACTCCACAATAATTGAGTACAATATGTCACCAATCAAACAACGTACTACACAGTACAATCAACCACCCTCGAAACAACGGACACAGACAACAATACGCACTACAATGCAGTCGCATGCATTGAACAACCAATACACTTAAAGACTAAAGAGATAGAAAACCTATCCAGTCCAAAGTTCTTGGAACAAAAGTCTGGATGATACTCTCCCGAGAATCACTCACTCAAAGTCCAGCGTTGTTGTCGTTCCGCTGCCCCCGAAGTTTCTCTTCCAGGAAACCTCGCGTCTTCAATTGGCCACTCTCCAAGCTTTAAACTTCTTCGCCGGAAACACGTCGGCTTCACACACGCAGCTGTTGCCACGCGTCTTCGCTCGATAGCGGTAAACACACACTCTTGCCTGTAGCTCGAGTCGTCACCCCTCAGGTGGAAATCATCTTCTTATCCTGCTTTGTCTCTACGGACAAAACCTTCGCCGACTACACGGCGGAATCCCTACGCGCTCTGGCGCTAACTTCCGTCTTCTCCTGATCTCTCACCTCGGCTGCTCCATTAAATACCTTCCGCGCTAGATTCCAGAAAGTTCTCGTCATTTCGTCGGCACAATACGCAGCGAAGGCTGTGGAGAGGGCGAGACGGTTCGAGTGCCATCCGCGACGGATGACTCAACCCGACATCACCACGCCCCTTTCCATCTAGAACATTCGAGTGCTTGCTCGGCCGCCGTTGCGGGGTGAGGAGTTTCTTGGTGAACCTACGCTTCCGAGAGGGGAAGGTCGCGCGCCCCGGGGAGCCCTTGGATGCTTGTTTTCTCTCTTTTTTTGTTGACATCGCGGTGTCTCTTCCGCGTTTCGTCGCGAGAATTCGGCGGCGCGCCCTTTTTGAGCACTCGTTCTGTGACACCGGGCTCAAGTCCTCAAGACATATCACGACGACATGTCTGCTAGACACATGGGCTTTTAGAAAACGTATGACCGCATAAGATGTCACTACTACTGGCCGGGCTTGTCCATCTGTGTCGCGAAGTACGTTGCACCATGCGCCCTTTGTCAGCATCGCAAGCTACCTACATCAAGTCGAAGTGGACAATTACAACTGCTCCCATGTCCCCTGCAACGATTCGAGGTAGTTGGCATTGACCTGCATGGTCCGCTTCCTATGACTGTCACGGGCAATCGATGGATAGTTACAGCTGTCGACCACCTGACCCGCTACGCCAAAATAGTTCCCGTGCCTTCTGCATCAGCTTCGGAAGTGGCTGACTTCATCCTTCGAGCAATAATCCTTCGACACGGAGCTCCTCGTGTATTCCTGAGCGACCGTGGAAGAGTATTTCTTTCAGAACTCGTCGAAGAAGTGCTCAAGGCTTCCGGCACTACACACAAAACAAGTTCCAGTTACCATCCTCAGACGAACGGCCTGACAGAGCGCTTTCATCGTACACTGTCAGATATGATAGCGATTTATATCGAACCCGACCACAGAAACTGGGACATCATGTTGCCATTTGTCACTTTTGCATATAATACTTCTGTAGAGCACACAACCGGTTACTCGCCGTTCTACCTCGTCCATGGTCGCTTCCCCTCTTCTTTCCTCGATGTTTCGTTCTTCTCTGCGCCTGTTAAACCATGTTCATCTTCAAGTGAAGAATTTCCGCCAGCTGGCTCGCGTCAACACTGAAGTCAAGCAACAGCATCGCAAGCTTGAATATGATGCCTCTCATTATGCCGTGTCCTTCAGCCCTGGCGACGAAGTCCTCCTTCTTACACCCATTCGCACTCCCGGCCTGTGCGAAAAGTTTCGATTACGTTTTATTGACCCCTACACTGCCTTAGAGCAAACGTCTCCTGTGAAATATCACATGGTACCCGTTCTTCTTCTGACGGACCGCCGCTACAGGGCACCAGAAATAGTCCACGTATCCCGCACGAAGCCTTTCATATGGCGTTTCTTTTCGCTTTCAACGGCGGCCAAGAACTGCGGTCAGGATCACCGCTTTCACGTAGAGGGGAAGTTAGTGTAGGCATTCATTAAGCACATCTACTATCGTTACACATCTTCATCATCATGAGTGGTCGTCATCTTCACCTGCTGTGGGGACTTGGCTTGCCTGAGTTCTGTGCCTTGGGTGTGGTCGCTTCATCGTGCCTTCTGGGCCTAATAAAGGTAGCCTTCACCGTTACATCACGATACCATGAACTCGAGGAGGTTAAAGGTGGGAAGTAGACACGAAGCGCAAGCCGTAAGAAAGTGTGCGTGTGCCACCTCTCGTTTAGTCCTTGGAATGTCCGCTAGATGGCGGTGCTTCTATATGCGTTATCTCGAGAGTGTGGTAGAGGTCGGACGTGTTTTTGGAGAGCTCCGGAATGACAGCTACAGATAAGTGTTTTTGCATGTTTCCAGCTTGCCTCTGTCTGTAGCGTTATGAGAACGTAAGGCGCTAGCGTAAAGCTTGATTAGGTCTATTACGGTGTACGTTTTTTTAGTATTTTGTACTGTGTCTTTTTTTTCTCCAGCCACCACGTGGCTGAGGTCTGCGCGTAGACCGACCACGTGCATGCGCAGGTGCTGTGAAGTGTAGCGTATTTATTTATTATTGTGGTTCTTTTTGGCTTAGACCAGTGTATTTTAGTACTGTTTTCTAACACGTGGGCATCGGTAAACTGAGCTAGCCATGGTCAAAAAGACCGTAAAGTGTTCAGAGTGCGGGGTAGGTTGGAAGGTGGAAGTTAGTGCGGAGGAGAAAGCAGAAGATGACGCCAAGTGTAGACAGTGCGAGTTCGAGGAGAAAATGAAAAATATGATGGCGGTCCAGAGTGGGCTCATGGAGAAAATCGCAGAGCTGGAGAATGCATTGGCGAAGGAGCGAGAGAAAACGTCAGCCATGGAAGAAAGGCTCCGGTCAGCCGAGAAGGGCCTATCGAAGGTCGTGAAAGGGAACGAAGACGCAGGTGACGGCGGAAGCAGTATGGCGACGACCCCCCGTGCGGGAGAGATGAAGGAAACAGGCATGACAAAGGCAGATACATTGGCCACAGGGCCCAGCTACCGGGAAGTAGTTTTGAGGGAGGGAGGGAGCAAACCAGCAGCCGTGACTCACGCTAGTCACCTAGTCAGCAGCCAGGTGCAGGTTTCAGAAGGAATGTCTGAACAGGTCATCATCGCCGGTGACTCAAATTTAGTCCGATGCGCAGCGGCAATCAAAGAAAGGGTGAAAGGCGACAAGAGAGTTGCGATAGGGACGTTCCCAGGACAAACGCTGGGGACAGTAATGAGTCAAGCGGGTGAACAACTCGCAGCTAAAGCTAACAATCGTAACCTCGTTGTAATTGCGGGAGGGCTAAATGACGTCCTGAAAAAAGAATCGTCAGGACTAGCGACGACCTTGGCGAAAGGGGTGGATGACATGCGCGCCGTGTCCCCCCAGGTGCAAATTGTAGTATGCACAGTACCGGAAGTACCAGTACGCAACGTCAACCTGCAAAGAGCGGTTGTCGACGCAAACAAAGAGATATGGTGAATTAGTCGAGAGAAGGGTTTCGAGGTAGTGGATTTAAACAGGGAAGTGCACAGGTGGGGTGGATTCCAAAGAGACAAGATTCATTTCGATAAGAGGCTTGGACACGAGGTGGGCTGGCGACTGGCAGGACGCGCAGTAGCTTTTTTGGGGGGCTCACGGGGCCTTCGGAGTCCGGGGTAGCTCGTAACAGGGAAAACAACCAGGAGGACGCTTTGACAGGTAGAATTGCGAAAAACCAGAAAAAAGGTAAAAGAAAAAGGAAAAAGGCGCGTGTTGCAATTAGTTACATAAACATGCAGGGTGGCAGAAAGAAGGCTAAATGGTTAGAGATTGAGGATCAGTTAAACAAAGAACAGATAAGCGTGTATGCGGTTACAGAAACACACCTTAGCGACTTGGAAGAGCCACCACATATTGAAAATTATGTTTGGGAAGGGTGTAACAGGACCATATCGGAAAGGAAAGGTGGGGGTGTAGGAATGCTAATTCATCGCGGAGCCAAATGGGTTAGAGTGAAACAGACGTGTTCAGAGCACCTCTGGGTTCTGGGCACAGTAGGTGGAAAGGAAACGTGGCTAGGGGTAGCCTACTTGTGGACGGGGAATAACTGCAGAGAAAAGAATCAGGAGATAGTGGATTGCATGAGTGCGGATATTAAGGAATTTGGTAATGGGGCCGAAATCATCCTTCTAGGGGACATGAATGCCCACATACATGACCTTGACGGATATTCAGACACCAATGGGAAGTTATTACTAGATCTTTGCGAGCAACATAGTCTGGAGATAGTTAACACGGGGCCTAAATGTGACGACCAGATGACATGGGAAGTCGGAAACAAGCAATCAAGTATTGATTATTGTCTCATGACTGAAGGAATTTACCACAAACTGACAGAAATGAGGATAGACGAGGAAGGCATTAACAGCTTGGGTAGTGATCATAAACGAATAACATTACAAATGGGATACGAAACTAAAAATATGAGCATGGAATCAAAGTCTGGCAGCTCGTATTTAAATGACAAACAAATAATAAATATAGCCGCAAGAGTCGAGGAAGAAGCAGG
Organism: Rhipicephalus annulatus; assembly: GCA_013436015.1. Lineage (NCBI taxonomy): Eukaryota > Metazoa > Arthropoda > Arachnida > Ixodida > Ixodidae > Rhipicephalus > Rhipicephalus annulatus. The sequence goes on along the minus strand of WOVY01010000.1, from coordinate 156,219 downwards.
CGAAATACCAGGCAAGGACTGGGAGTATAGTGAGCTGTTACATCTAATGACGAAGGAGATAGGGAAAGAGAAGAAAACTGTTTGCTGGAAAGGAAAAAGGAAGCCAAAAAGTTGGTGGAACAAGGAAATCCGGGAGGCGATCGAGAAGCGACGCGAGGCATCACGGGAGCATAGAAAGGCAAAAAAGGAGAAGCGGCCGCAGGACGAAGTCAAAAAAATATGGGAAATATATTTAGAGAAAAAATCCCTTGTACAGAAATTGGTAGAGGCAAAAATTAAAGGTGAAAGTGAACGCTGGATGACAGAGATACACGAAAAAAAGGAGGCCGCGCCTAGGATTTTTTGGAGCCACATAAAGGCGCTAGGTAGGAAGTCTGTCACAACGCAACAACATATTCTAGATGAAGGAGGAAATCAATTGGAAGGGTACGAATCGCTAGGTTACATCCAAAAGGTAACAGCCGATTCGTTTCAAAAGAGCGTCCAGGGGATCTCCCCGGTGAGTAAAAGTGTGGCGGAAAAAGTAACAGAGGAAGAGCTAGTACTTGATAATTTCAACTGGAAAAAGGCCGAAGGAAAAATTCCAAAGCGCACTGCCGCGGGTTTAGATGGGATTCCCGTTAGCCTCATTAACGAACTAGGACATAACACTAAAGAAGCACTGTTAAAAGCAGTAGAAAAAAGCTTAAAGGACGGACAAATACCGGACAGTTGGCGACAAAGTAGAATGAACTTAATCTATAAAGGCAAGGGAGAAAAGGACAAGATTCGCTCGTATAGACCACTAACCATTACATCGGTACTATACAGGTTGGCGATGCAAGCAGTAAAAATGAAAATAGAAACATGGGCCGAACATAACGATATTTTGGGAGAACTTCAGAACGGATTTCGAGTCGACAGGCGGTTAGACGATAACCTGTTTGTTCTCACTCAGTGTATAGAAATATCTAAAATAGAGAATAGGCCCTTGTACGTGGCTTTTCTAGACATCACTGGGGCATACGACAACGTTAATCAGAAAATTTTGTGGGATATATTGAAAGGAAAGGGCATGGGCGACGACTGTATACAGCTTTTGAGGGAGATATACCGAGAAAATACAGTTTGCATAGAGTGGGAAGGAATGCGTAGCAAAGAGAACGTTGAGGTTAGCAAGGGTCTGAGACAGGGATGTCCTTTGTCCTCGCTGTTATTCATGCTGTACATGGTGAGTATGGAAAAAGCGCTAGAAGGTAGCAACATTGGTTTTAATCTGTCACACAAACAGGGCGGCATGATGATTGAGCAGAAGCTTCCAGGTTTATTTTATGCGGACGATATCGTCTTATTTGCGGACAGTCGGGATGATCTACAGCAGCTGGCGAATATATGCGGAAGGGAAGGTGAAGCTCTTGGACTAGGATTCAGTGTAACGAAGTGTGGATTGATGGTATTCAATGATCCCTGTGATCAGACGGTGTCCATACAAGGCCAAGAAATACCGAGGGTAAGTGAATACAAGTACCTTGGAGTATGGGTAAATGAGAGTGATAGATACATGGAGGTACAGGAAAAAGCCTCGGCAGCAAAAGGAAAGAGGAATGCGGCAATAATGAGGCACAGAGCGTTGTGGGGATACAATAGGTATGAGGTGCTTCGAGGTCTGTGGAAGGGTGTAATGGTTCCAGGGCTTACTTTTGGGAACTCAGTGGTGTGCATGAGGGCAGAGGTGCAATCGGGAATGGATGTAAATCAAAGGACTGTGGGACGCCTCGCGTTGGGTGCTCACGGGAAGACGACAAACGAGGCTGTAAAGGGCGATATGGGGTGGGCAGGTTTTGAGGCGAGGGAAGCGCAGAGCAAAATAAGGTTCGAAGAAAGGCTAAGAAATATGAAGGAGAGTAGATGGGCAGAGAAGGTGTTCCGTTATTTGTATAGGAAGAGCGTGGACACACAGTGGAGAAAAAGAACTAGAAGACTCACTAGTAAATATACGGCTGGTATTGTAAGCCATATGTCAACAAAGAGCGTTAAGGGAAAAGTCAGGGAGGCGGAGAGGATTTACTGGATGGCAGCTATGGAGAAAAAACCGGCTTTGAGTAACTACCGAAAGGGCAAAAATGAAATAAGGAGGGAGGCATTTTACGATAATTCAAGGGGAAGCGCTTTACTGTTTGAAGCGAGATCGGGTTGCCTTAGAACGCGTAGTTATAAAGCAAGATTCAGTAGAGAAGAAGAACAATGCACATGCTGCGGGAAAGATAAGGAAACGGCGGAGCATGTTCTGATTGAATGTGGAGATATCCACCCAGGTGTACGTTTGGGCACGAGCCTACAGGAAGCCTTGGGTTTTAGGGACAACAATGGAAAGCTGAACACACCCGCGATTGAAATAAGTAAGAGACGGTTAGAGTATTGGTGGCAGAAAATTAGAGAGAAAGGACAAAAATAAATATTGGAAAAATAAAATATGGACAGTGTGCCGTAAATGGCAGAGAACTTAAGCTGAAAATTTACCTTTTTTTCCATTAAGATAGAATTTATCGAAGTAGAGGCATTAGGCCAACATCAAAAAAGAAAAAAGGTTTTTTTTTGTCGAGCCTGGTGGCATACTTGTCACCACCCCGTTATAAAGGGGACGCTCATAGCATCCATCCATCCATCCAATATATAATGAAAAGATGCGAGATGGTTGTCCTTGGAGTGTTGACTAGATGGACGAACGGACACACAGGCTGAACGGATGGACGCACGCATGGCTGCACGGACGGATGGACGCATGCACAGATGCAGGGGCGGATGCATGGGCGAACACAGGGACGTACGCCCGGATGGGCGTGCGGACGCACGAACAGACGAAAAGACGGACGGGCGGATGGACGCATGGGCGATCACACAGACGGACGCATGGATGGACAGAAGCAAGAACGAATGGACAGATGGATGCTTCGCTCACTCTCCATCATTGATACCGTGGATATGCTGCCATTTTTTTGTTCAGCTATTAACTGTGACGCATAACCACTTCAGCCATAATTCCTCATCGTCCTCAGCCACTGCATGAACAAAGAACACGAAATTCCTGGCAATTGTTCAGCGGATACCATGCTTCTCAAAAGAATGACGAAAAATAGCATAGGAAATGCCAGCCTGGTACGTTAAACTTTTATGAATAATGCCGGAGTGGGCATAAAGCCAGTGTGTTTGCAGCAGTTACGCAATTAGTGTTTACAAAAGGCTTCAAAAGGCCGCTCTTCAAGCTTTCGGCGTCACCGTGCTGCACCTTCCACACAGGCCTGGCGTTTTGAATGCGAAGCATTTTTTAGCGAACTTCAGCGACTTTGAGCGTATCTATCTATCTATCTATCTATCTATCTATCTATCTATCTATCTATCTATCTATCTATCTATCTAGCCTCTTACGTTTGGGTGCTCCCGTGGTCACCCTCTTGGCGTGAGCCAAATTTAGCATGGGAGGGTAAGATGCTTTGACGAATGTGACGCGCTGGTCAAGACATGGGTAATGTCACAATGCCGTCACGTACGTTGTCAAACACTTCCCGCAAGACCGTGGCAAATACCCACAGGCGGGTATGTTCCGCTGGTATGAGGGTATGTGCCACATGTGATTGACACTTAGTGACACAGAAACGACGAGAACACTCAAGGGCAATTTTAATGCGCAAGCGTTAAAACATCGCCGACACTGGTAGCGTCGACCCGATGAATGCAAAGAATGAATGCAAAAGTCCCAGCTGGAATCGAACCAAAGCATTCTGCGGGGCAACGAAGCATTTTACCACTGAGCTATGCCAGGTCTCGGAACTACTATTTCAGATAGATGCTAATCTTCGTCAAGCATCAGTTGTGGTTGCAGTACTGCCTACACATTTTTATAAACTATACACATGTGCTCCTTTGATACAGCTGTCACGTCGAGTTAACGTCAATTGTAGTTAGTTGCCATGCGCCGATTTATTTATGTAGTTATGTAGTTGCCACGCGCAGTTGATTTATGTATCAGTTTCCAGGTCCTGCATCCTCGCAAGCATCAGCGCTTCACATCAGCTCCTGGTGTTGCTAATACGCATGTTCCAGTTGGCATCGTCGTGCAAGTGCAAATAACTGGTTATATAAACATGTGCAACTTCTCAACAAATGTCTGTAGGTGCAACATTTGTACATATATTTAGACTTATTTCCTGACGTGTCACACAGTCAAAAAATTGCAACACCGCCACCTTCCCTCCACATGCTTTGCATAACATCGATTACAAGATACGTGGGATCTGGAGAATTTTTTTTTACTTCTCTGCTTTAACCCCTAAAAATACTCTAGAAATACGATCATGTCTGCGTGGAGCCCTGTGATGGCAGTGAGCAACACCAAGAGCGTTAAATTATTCCTCTCTCATAAAGGGTCTCAGGATCTCTACCTGTGTATCTGAGAGCCTACGTAGAACAAACATTTGGAAAAGTAGTGGCTGTTGTGAAGAAATCTTCACTTTCACAAATTGTGCACGAAAGTTTCAGTGGAAGCGCAATTCGAGATCAAAGCTGCATGAAAACTTAAATCTGATTCCAGATTTTTTCGTTGCAATGAAACCAGAGCTGCGCAGAACGCGAGCCTTCGCCATGCTTCCGGGCTTCCCAAATCTTTCGCATCATCTGGCGCTTCTCTTTCACTTCGCGCCCCTTTCACCAATGCGAAAGACCCAGCGGTAAAGCTAGGCGGGAAAGCCGAGAGAAAAAGGGGATGAGAGCGCGGAAGAAGGAAACGCGCCCAAGAGCGAGCAGCCGCGGAGCGCGGATCAATGGAAACCTCGGAGCCGGCGACTAAGCATCGTTCAATACATTGCTTGAAAAGAGGAGGCGCAGTAGGACGGCCGCTCCGGGTGGCATCCGCTGCAGCAGCGAGCGACGTTGGGAATCCGTGTGCGGTGGTCTTTTCGCTAAATAGGTCGAGATTGGTGACTGCGTTGGCGCATATCGTTCACCTTCGCGTAGGAGATCCGAAATCTGCCAGTGGCGGCAGCCGGTGCGTCAGCTCTGGTGTTGACTGGCCGCTGGTTGTCGGAACCGTAGCGGCAGGTTTTCTTATTTATTTGTCGCGGGAGTCCAGTGAACACATTGTGTGAGTGCCTTTCATTCCTTCGATATCTTTACTCAAGCAAGCAGAAAAAAGTGCGAAGAGGAAGTGCGTCGTTTTGAGCGTTTGATGCTTCAAGCAAGACCTGCCTTTTCTGCCCTGATGTCCGTGCCAAAAGTGTGCTCTGAACAACCGGCTGGATCCGGCGGGGAGCAGTTGGAACGTCAAAGAAGGTGCGCTATTTGCGGTGAATTACCAGGAGGGGTTGAATTCAACGTTGTTAATTAAGTTGTACGTCACGTTTGCGCGCTGTTATATCACAATTTGTGTTCTTTGGTGCAATCAAAATACGTTATTTTTTGAACAATTGAAGGCACGAAAGAGAAATTGCCTGTCACGAGCGTTAACCTGAAAGCACCTAAAATTGTCACTTCTTCTCGAGGAATTCAGCAACAAGCCCTTTGCATATTTTGACAAGACACTCATGACGGTGGCCACTTAATCTGGTGTCTTCTCTGTATATCGGTGAAGTGTATCCACTTGACATCTTAATTGTACCTTGGTGTATTTTAAAACATGATTTGCTCTCCCAGCTGACTGGCGCAAAGGTTAGATATCACTAGGAAATGCGGCAGCACATTGCTCCTCAGAAGTAGTTCATCATCAGTTATACTATTTTATCATCTGAAGAACCAGCACCTGCCGGTGCTAATTCTACTGCAGGCGCACAAGCCTTTCCAAATGTGTTTTGCAGACTCATCATGAACACACTGAAAATGGTGGTGTATATCTGACATCATACACCTACTTCTTCTCTCATTTGCAAACTGAAAGCCTATTGTTCCGATTTCGCGAAGAAGTGCCAATCAGTCACGAACGCTGGTTACTTTCGGTTGACGCGTGAACGTACGTGCCAAGTGCCAACATGATTGGAATGCGGACATTGATCAGCAACCTCGGCATGATGGGCAAAGTCACTAAAGGTGAGACAACCTTTCCTTTACGATGCTATTTTCAACGAGCTCATAAGGCATGCATTACTCGAAAGCTTTCGGCTTTTTGAAAAAATCTCGCGAAGAATGTGAACAAGTGCACTGAACATCATACGTTTGTATCTCGTTTTCGCAAGACGTTTTATCTGTTCCAGTGCTCGAACTGCAAAAAAAAAATTAAGCACAGTTGAAGTGCTGCTCAGCGCGAGCATTGTACGTACGAAAAAGTTTAGTTAGATCAAAATAAAACATTACTTCCACATAACAGCATCACTTACCAGCAAAATAGTCTTTGAATACAGACTCCGCTGGGCTTATGTGGCTCGTCTCATACACTTCTTTTGTACTGTTTGCGGTTTTCGTCGCACAGAAATTGTCATATCAACTTTACGTTCCATATTACCTGCCGAGCAATGTTATTCACCACGTCAACGTTTACAGTACACCAACGTTTCTAATCTCATGTTTCCAATCTCATGTTCTAGCAGCTGTAGTTATGCGGTCGCTTCCTGCCATACAAGAATATTTCTGAAGCATGAGGCTAAAGAAACTAGAAGGTAAATTTGTTACTGGAGGGCTCAGATTTCGTGGTATAGGGCACTCTGGTCACGTCAGTGTTGTATGCTAGGCCACGTTATGTCGAAGGAAAACCTCATGCACTCATGATTAACAAAACCTTGCATTCATTCAAAGTATTACTGAACAAAGCAAATTATGCCTCAGCAAACAGATTACAAGTTTCTTTGCCACTCCCAGGCTGCTTGTTCAACTTGCTACCCATGGTTACTGCCACGTGGCGGTCGTGAAGACGATGTTAATAACATGTTATTTTTGAAAAAAAAAGATGTCCAGATACAAAATGACAAAGTGGCGTGTTTCTAGAAAAGGGGACAATACATTTTTTGTTTATTTTCACAAATTTTTATTAACCAAAATTGCCAGTCTTTAACACATAACACAAACTGGGATGAATTTGCGCTTATTTGCGTGACTGTAAGATTCACTATATAATAAACCTTTTCACATGGTGGTATGCATATACTTTATGATGTCTCTTCATTTAATTTGAGACGTATATTTATATTTCTTGAGTGTTGTCTGCAGCGCAGGGGCCGGTAGTTATTGTTACGCTAGTTTAAAATATCGAGGAAAAAGAAAATAATTTTCAAGTGCGCTAGACTCATCTATCTATCTATCTATCTATCTATCTATCTATCTATCTATCTATCTATCTATCTATCTATCTATCTATCTCTCTCTCTCTCTCTCTATCTATCTATCTATCTATCTATCCATCTATCTATCTAACCGCCTTGACATTTAGCTCTCCTGGCCGTTTTGATAATTGTATCAATACCAAACATGGTATGGCATAACATGACTGTATGAAAAAAATGTTTGACTTTCCAAAAGACGAAAATCTTTATATGTACGTCATGAATGTAATGATTTACATTTCATGGTGCTGCAGCTCCTCCGGTGCTTTCGTTCGCATGGCATGTTGCAAAACTGCACTGCTGAGCCGGAATGGTTTCGCTGCGATCGAGTCTATGGTTAGGAGGCACATCTCGTGACCTGCGGCCTATTATACGCGTGGATAACGTTGCTACACTATGAAAATCTCCGAGAAATAAATACAGTAAGCTTAGCAGGCGCTCACCGGGTGAGAACTCTGTAGTATCCGTGTCTTTCAAAGTGAAGGTCGTCTCGCTGGCCGAATGAAACCTACTAGTTCCGTCGTAGTGTTTCGCGATGTTTTCATCCCCACACGTTTGTCTGCTTGTTTTTATAATAACTTTACTCGATATCAAGGTTTTCGGGACCGTTTTTTGTAATCGCCAGTGCCGTGTACTCCTTATCATTAGAGAATCGATGCATTCACTGGTCCTACTCGCTTCGCTAACCCTGGGTCAGCCATCTTGATTCTCATGAGGAGAAACATGTTTCTGCGTGGCAAAAGAAGCCAAGTTTTGCCATTTAAAGACAAACTTTGGGGACATCGCCGTTTCACCGTAAATGGAGGGAACGTCACTCTATTTTCAAGAATGCTGTAGAAAGCCTAGATATGCATTCGAGAGCAATGTATTACTTGTAAAATGTAGACAAGCTTTGATGCAAGAAACATGTTGCATGCTTTGGTTCTTAAAAAAATAATAAAACGGAAAGATCCCGTCCTTGCTAAGTTAACACCTTTGGACGGATGGTGGGTATGGTGGACATGAAGTGGCTAGCACGTGAATTTCCTCGGCTTCGTATCTATATACTCTAATAACTGAATTAAGCAGTACGCCTAAACTAAGTGGTTCCAAGTATACTGCAAAAAGTAAAGGTGAAAGCGGACGCCCCTGACGCCATGATGAATTTACCTCTGTTATACCTGAAAGCGTGCGCTTCACACTAAATTTTGCAGTGGCCTTTTTCAAAGCGTACTGATAACCAATTGTACAGTACATCTCCTAACTAAAGATGTCTGAGCAGTCGAAACAAAAAGTCGTGTATCACCTTATCAAAAGCCTCAGAAAGTTCAATCTGAAGAATCATAGCACCTGAAGAAGCATAGCACTTGAAGAAGCATAGCACCTGATTCTTGCTATATTCAATGCGTTCAAGGTATGATCGCGCTACATGGATGCAATACACAATCTGCCTAGAGCGGCCTCTTCTTCTACATTATTGAGGGGTGCCTAAATATTCAGTAATCACTGTTTTCAACCTATTTGTGAGAATTTTCGCGAATATCTTATAATGAACGTCCCACAAAAAATAGGCTTTTTAAAACTTCACTGTCGGCACTTTTCGGGATCAAAGTAGTGTGCCCTGATAAAACGAAAGGGGAAGTTCCAGGCGTCTTCAGAAAGTGACTCGAGGAAAAGAATCAGAAGTTCTTGATAGGTTATGTAAAATTCCGCGCTAAAGCCATCTGCCCGATTGAAAATCCTTGGTTAATGGATGCTGAAATTGTTGGTGGATATGATTGAAAGAATAGTGCATATGGTGGGAATATTAGTAGATATGGTGGAAACTGTAGTGGGCATAATGGGTGATGGTGGCGAGAGTAGAAAAAATGGTGGCAGATGGTGGTGGTGGTGGCGAGCCAATGGTGGTGGCGGTGGAAATAGCCGGCTGATGACGGCTAGAGTGGAAAAAAATGGTTGCGGATGGTGGTAGAGGTGGTGGCAAGCCAATGGCCGGCTCATGGGGGTGAGACAAAACGTGTTTGGTGGAAGACTTGGTGAGCAAGGTGGATGACGGTGGCATGATGAAAAGCACATGACAGTATGTGAAATCACTTATTTGTAGTGTTTCATTCTTGAATGCGCAGAGATATACCTTTACGCTCAAAAGAAACCAACGCTGCTCATTATGCTTTCTAGTACTTTTTTTATTCCTGTGATGTCAACAACGCTTCAATTTTCGTGGAGCATCGACTATGCGGCTGGGAATATGTTTACATTTCGCGCATGTACTTACACAGTTTTACACCCGCGATGTGTTTCTTTCTTGCGATGTTTAGAAGACTAGAGTTGTCACTGTAACAATGAAAATAAATGTTTTACATCGGCGAGCAGTTGTGGACTAATAAATGAGCTCCAGTTCGTAATTGCCTCTTAAAATCCTAGAGCAGAACACAGCGGCCACTTCATGTCGCAACGCAAGAAATGCAACTCTGGTAATTCATCAACACTCTATTGTTTGAGCCATACCTTTAAGTTAACAAAGTACGTGCGAATATGCATAAACTTTCACTTTCGACATGCCTCGCGATGAGGCCCAGTGAATTTGACTTTCACTCCTCTGTTCTACCACCATGATTCCCACCAAGATTAGTCATACCGACCGAGCCCGTACAGATGTTATCGGCGCTTCTGGGTTTCAGAATACACGATTTTGACGAGCAGAAATAATAATACAGCACAGATGCGGCATCATTTACCCTAAATGAAGCCTTTTTATTGTGTACGGTGTCCGCGCAAGAAGCGACAAACATCGATGCGATGCGTTTGCAGCACTTCCACCAAAGGTACGCCTCGCCTCACCGACAGCCGTCGGTCACACTCGCCGGCGCTTCACTGACTGTTATGCGAGAACATAGACACGTCAATTCGTATGCTTTCTGAACTAATATAATAGCATAATGTTGCTGGCGCACTGCATTCGTTTTCGACTAGCCGTTATGCAGCTGTTCCTAGCGACAGAGCAACAGCAGTGCGCTGGCACGACTGCGGTGTTCGTTGCGCGAAAAAACATCAAAATCAATTGTGTGGGCGTATCTATCGATTGAGCATAGAAACGTCATAACGCCTGAACTGATATAGCCCTTTGGAAATAGCGAGAAACAGATAATGAGCTTGGCAGTAACCGCCGATAAACTCCACCTGCTCCACAGTCCATGGAGTTGTTTTTTTTCTTGCGGTTGTAAATTGTAACAAAAACATAGCGCTGTTGCCATTATCGCAGTGGCAATCGTTACCGGCAGCAGTTGCTCGTGTTTATCAAATGTGCAATTTTTTGTAGCAGGTGCAGAGCCCGTCCCTCCCAAGTAAATCACATACATAAGTTAAACAGTGATTCTGTCAGCTGACTACTTCTTTAACACTCACACCGCCATCTGTTGGCATGGCGCAGTGATTAGTGTACTCAGTTCGTAATTCGGAGGTGCCAGCTTCGACCTCACGCTGGTGCACCTTTCTTTACGGGTGCTTGATATAGTTTTTTATACAATTATTTTTATTACTTCTTTAGCGGCAGCTCGTCACGGTAGTTGTGACGCTGCTTCGCGCTCCAGCATTGCCGGCTGGAGCGCGCCATCCACCATATGCCACCATACACCATGTTCCACCATTTGCACCGCCATATTCCACCAAAATAGTGGATGGTGAAATCCACCATCCCTAAGGTGGACGTTTTCTCAATAGGGTGGGCCTCAAGTTTTGTTTCTTTGCAAATTTCTGATTGTAATCTTAATCCATTCCTTAGTTTGGGGTCCACCAATAGTGAGCCGATCATCTTCTTGTAAAGAAGGCATTAAAACGATGAATTGTTCAGATTTTTTCTCATAGTCATCCGTAACCTCAGCCGTTGTGAACAGGCTTTTGTAATCATCTTCATATGCGGCTGTTGTTAGCTGTGGGTCTGTGCAAACGGAGTCATTTGACTCACTTTGCAATATCTGCTTTGAGAGTGCGTATCGCTTTTCATCCCCTAGAGCTCTTTTCGTGGGCTCCTGTTAAGTGAAACAAATCAGACTTTAACGAATCATTGCTCCTCCTTGTGCTTCCGTGTCACATTTCTGCATTTGTGCTCGAACTATAAAGCCTCGATTCTTCGCTTTCAAAAGCACGTAACTTATTAGGTCAATGATGAAGGTAACGTTTCAGTAATCACGAAGGTTGAGACTTGTTGGGAAACTTCCCTTAGGCAGGCTACCTGTCAGGAAAGCCATCGCGTTATTACGACTCATAAATTGTTTCAAAACAGCAAAAGAACAATGAGTCATCGCACAATGCGAATAGCGTAACGAGTGGGTCGTCCAATACTCCAACACATTCCCAAAGCTTGTTCTTGATCACCTAACAACTGTGGCATATATGCACTTCAGGCATAATTTATCATCGCTGTCAGCTAATCACTGCATGAACGAATAGCGCTAAATCCCTCGCAAGTGTTTACCGGATACCACGCTTCTCAGAACAATGACTAAAATACCGTATGGAATGCCTGCCTACTACCCAAAAATTATTATTCCTAATTCCGTAGTGGGTATCAAGCAAGTGTGTTTGCAGCAGTTACTCCATGAGTGTTGGAAAAGGCGCTAAAAGGCCGCTCTTCTAGCTTTTTCTGTAACTGCTGCGCCTTTCTCCAAGGTCTGGCGTTTTTATTTTTTTGTAGTACCATGAGTCGCTGAATATTTGTGGCTATAGAGGTACACCAGATTCTGTTCTGAACCAAAGAAAGAAACGCTAAATTATATAAAGTTTGGTAACATATGTTGGGAGATAATTGCAACGGCGACGCGTAGTACCTATTACTCTAGCTAATTTATAGCTAAGTGATTCAGTTCTCGATCGCATGACGTAGTTTCAGAGAAATATACGCCAAGTGATCTCAAAAACGGCTGTATTTTGTTTCAGTATTGTTTGATTTATTGGGGTATAGTTGAAATTTTTTTATTACGCTGATGAAACAATACTGCTTTTATTTTTCCTACAAAAAATTCAAGATAATTCCTCGTCGCCCACTTGTGTATACTTGCAAGTGTCTTATTGGCTCTATTTGACCTTTCAAAATCTAAGTAACCCCAAAAAACATGCTTGTAGCATTTGCATAAACTACGCACCCTTAAGATGGGTCAAATCTTACTATGTCATTGATGTACAAAAACGCGCATAGGTTCCGTTTGTATGTTTTAAATTCGAAACATTTCTTAGCGAGCTTCGGTGATTTTGAACATATCTATCTATCTATCTATCTATCTATCTATCTATCTATCTATCTATCTATGTATCTATCTATTTATCTATCTATCTATCTATCTATCTTTCTATCTATCTATCTATCTATCTATCTATCTATCTTTCTATCTATCTGTCTGTCTATCTATCTATCTATCTGTCTGTCTGTCTGTCTGTCTATCTATCTATCTATCTATCTATCTATCTATCTATCTATCTATCTATCTATCTATCTATCTATCTATCTATCTATCTATCTATCTATCTATCTATCTATCTGTCTGTCTAGCCGCCTGCGACTTTTAGCTCTCCTGGCCGTTTCGATAATGGCATCGAAACCAAAATTATTATGCCATAACATGACTGTATGGCAAGCCTGATTGACTAGTCATAAGAATAAAACCACAATATGAATGTCATGATTAATCTATCATTGTCTTGCTGCTCTTGGAGTGGTTTCGTTCACAAGACAGTATGCAAAACTGTATGGTATGATATAACTGCATGGTGAACATGGGTGACATACCCTGACGTGTAGATAATAACATTCATGTCATGCAAGTCTTGACTACGTTCCCCGCTCATGGTGTGCTCATGGTCATTTCGCTAGCTTCACATGTAGCAAAGTTTGTAGTACAGGCAGTGAATCGATGACGAAAGTACATGACCGGTGCAAACATGACAATCATGAGCCCGCTCATGATGTGCTCATGGTCATTTCGCTAGCTTCACATGTAGCAAAGTTTGTAGTACAGGCAGTGAATCGATGACGAAAGTACATGACCGGTGCAAACATGACAATCATGAGATGTGTGTCTTGAAAAACATGACTACATGCCACGCTCATGATTTGCTCGCGGCCGTTTCGCTAGCTTCACATGCACCAAATTTTGTGTTACGAAATGTCAATCGATGATACAGGTATATAATTGGTGAAAACATGATAATCAGAAATTGCATGACATTTATTTATTTATTTATTCATTTAAATACCTTAAGAGCCCAGAGGGCATTACATATGGGGGGATACATACAAGAGGTTACTATAGCATCAGTAAAACAACATGTCAGGGAGTAATACTAGTAATCAAACTGACTGATAGCCCAAACAACATTACTAATAACACAATAAGCAAAAAACACAGTAAGCAGCTCACCATAACAGGAAACATATTTCAAGAAATAAACATTCTCTAAGCATGCGTTACACATTAAATGTCAATGGTGGTTACAAATTATTGTCAACTTCTAAGTAAGTTAGTACTGCAGACTGGAAAAGGGAGGGTTCTGTAATAGCGACGATGTTTGAGGGCAGCGCGTTCCACTCGTTAATGGATAACAGCAGAGGTGAAAATTGGTATTTCTTAGTGCGTGAATATATTGGGTTTACCTTATGTGCATGACCAACGCGATCAGAAACGTAGGGAGCCGGGTGAATGAATGATCGGGAAAATTACGAGTCACTATGATATAAGCTATGGAAAAAACATAGGCGGGACAACTTTCTGCGCGTGGCAAGCAATGGAAGGTTCAGAGAACGCTTAAGACATGTTACGCTTTGGTGGCGAGAATGACGGTGCATGTAAGAACGTGCATGTAATGTTTGGTGCATGTAAGAACGTGACAACATACCACGCTCATGATACACTCCCTGCGATTTTGCTAGTTTCACATATACCAGACTTGGCATTACGTGACGTCAACGAACAAAAAATGTAAATAACACGTCCAAACAAGATAATCTTGACATGCGTGTCATGTTAAACATGAGTACATGCTACACTCATAGCGCTTTTGCAGCCGTTTCATTGGCTCCACATACTACATCGAATTTGGCATCATGTCACGTGAATGATGGACGAAGGTATATGACTGGTGCAAACATGATAACCATGAAATGTGTGTCATGTAACAGCATTCTACGCTCCAAGTGTGCTCGTGGCCGTTTCGCTAGCTCAACACATCATGTCACGTCATACTAAAATTTGTATCACGTGGCTTGAATGATCGACAAAAGTGAATGGCATGTCGAAACATGATAATCATTGATAAGTGGGCTTTTACGACCCAAATCCAACATATGATTATGGGAGACGTCGTAGTGAAGAGGTCCGGAAACTTCGACCACCTGGAGTGTTTTAACGTGCACCCAAATCATAGCACACGAACATACCCTTCCTCTTTGATCGGAAATGCAGCCGCCGTAGCCGGAATTCAATCCCGTGACCTGTTAGTCAGCAGCCGAATACCTTAACCACTAGACCACCGCGTCGGGGCAAAAGAACATGATAATCGTGGCATGGAAGTCATGTAAGAGATAATTCACGTGCACCTCTTAACTTTGTGGTCATCTTAAAGAGACATATCAACCTTCCTCATTCATGCTGCGCATATCATTGATTCTCACAGTACGTGGGATTTGCCTATTTTTATATTTTTGTGAACATTTTTACTTCTATTCAGGCAACAGATAGCACAATTACACTCGCCACCTTAAGTGTTTCCCATTGTGACTCGTACTGCTTTGACATACGCAGGAACATTGTTTTATACGTCACCTCGACCGTGTTAGGGCGTGCGCCCGTAAGATGATCGTCAAGTGGTATTCTGTCTGACGTTTCACCTCTCTGTAGCGCATATCATTGCAGATTTTGTCAGAGGAGATGATGAGCTTCATTCCTCTTGCTTGCTTGAATTTTTTTGAAGTGCCCTCACGAAATATATATTTCTAGACCCAATCTTGCCAATAGCTAAGGATCCAAACAGTGTGTGCCAACTTTAGGAAATAATTGTAGGAACTAAATTCTAATTCCGATTGTCATAGTCAAACCTGTTGCAGGGCTCCTGAAGGTTTTCACAGACGGAAGAGGAATTTACCCAGTGAGCTTAGACCCATTTATACGAGGGAAAAGAACCCTTATGGCCTCTTAGCGCTTTGGCTATTAGCTTCTGTTTTGCCGTTCTCAGCCAAGGCTAAAGTAAATAAACTCAGGAGTATGTTTCTTCGATGGTGGACAAATAACTCACCATGCTAAACTAGAAAAGCAGAGACTCTATTCTATAATGCTAAGGGAAAAAATGCATGACTAGGATGAATCATTCATGCGTTTGTACTAATATAAACTAAAACATTACCGTTTGTCTTTCTGTGGTAGACACCGATCCCGAATTTTAATTTTGCCGAAGTTTATTGTGAATATATTTGAAATCTTCTGTGCCTAAAACGACGCTTCTCTCTCCTAATTTTGGTGCCAGAAACCCTGTTTTTCAGTGCCTAGAAATCTGGCCTCTACTGGTGGCTTTCGGCTCTGTCTCTGTGGCCCGAGTTCACCATAACTGCTTCTATTGGTATTTTTTCTTCTACCTTTCTTTCAAGTTTGCGTTTATTTAGAGCTTCATCAGCTGATTCAGTTGATCAAGCGCCATGTCCACTTGCAGTGTATGTCCGGGTGTCTCACTCTGTAAGCCACAATGAATGTTCACGAACTAGCCCCATTTCGCATCTTGCTTCAATTTTCTCAGCACCCGTTCCACAGGCAGCTAATTTGGCCACAATTTCAGCTTTTCGAATATGTTTCTCCTAGAAGCCAAGCTTCTCTGTTGTGGCCAACAAATCAATCTGTAGCAAGAGAGTCAAATCCATGTTCACTACCGCAACTGTGACAAGAGTCTTCTCTAGCAGCTTTTCCTTAAAGTTGATGTACTCTGACACTCTATAGCAGCCTCCTCTCTAGCAGCCTGTCCTTACACTTAGTGGACCAAAGTACGATGCCAGAGCCTCACCAACGGCTGCCGAAGAGCTCCTGGGGTCCGCCATCTTACCGCTGCCACTTGCTGTTACGTTTGGTCAAGTTTGGCTCTCATCCAGGAGAGGAAAGCGCTGCGAGAAGGAAGCACGCACTTTTTTATGCGGTATGCTTGCCGAAAGAAGGTGTAGAAAAGAACGGTGGCACAGTGTGGTCTGCTCTTCTTTTATTGCGATAGCGATTATATGGACACTCTCAGCTGGATTTGCCTCAGGCGTCAACATCAATATTGCCATCGACAATGGTGTCGTCGTCGGCATCGGCGGAGCTGTCACTCACCATATATGCGTAGTTGCTCTGTCGAGGCGGGATAACCTGTGTATATATTCGTGCCTTTTCTTTAAGAAATCTTTAGTTGAGAGTCAGCGCTCGTGTTGTCATCTACTTCGTCTGCGTTCTTTTTTCGCTGTGAGTCATCCAGCTATCACTAACTAGCCCTTATTTTACTTCTTATCATTACACACACACACACACACACACATGTATATATATATATATATATATATGTGTGTGTGTGTGTAAGGGAATGAAGTGTATACCTAAGGGCTCGTTTTTCCGTGTTTTGACAAAAACACAATATTAATGAGATCTAACAGACAATAATGCCAAGGACTGTATAGGGGAAGTTATTAGAACAAATGGAATGTAAATAATAAGAAAAAAAGTGGGTGAAAAAATAAGCAGCCGTGAGCAGGAATTGAACCTACGACCTTCAAATAGCGCGTTCGATGCTCTAACCACTGAGCTATCACCGCTGCCTTCCCTCCACCCACTTTTTTGGGTTTATATGTGCATTTAAATGTGGGAGTGTCAGTCAGCGCACTCTGTAGCCATGCGGCGAGTGTGAAACACCCTTTTATGCGCATGTGTGGCGTCACATTGCACGTGAACTTATTACGAGCGGGCAGCTGACCAATAGTCCCTCGCATACAACCTATTGACACCAAGGCTGCCAGTACGAGACCCTCGTTAATGAATAAGGGAAAGAGGTTATACCTAAGGGCTCGTTTTTCCGTGTTTTGACACAATATCAATGAGATATAACAGGGAATAATGCCAAGGATTGTATAGGGGAAGTTAGTAGAACAAATGGAATGTAAATAGGAAGAAAGAAAAGTGGGGGAAAAAATAACCAGCGGTGAGCAGGAATCGAACCTACGACCTTCGAATAATGCGTTCGATGCTCCAGCCACTGAGCTATCACAGCAACCTTTCCTACACCCACTTTTTTGGGTTTATATGTCAATTTAGAAGTGGGAGTGTCAGTCAGCGCCCTCTGTAGCCAAGTGGCGAGTGTGAAACACCCTTTTATGCGCATGTGTGGCGTCACGTAGCACGTGAACTTATTACGAGCGGGCACCTGACCAATAGTCCCTCGTACACAACCTAATGACACCAAGTCTGCCAGTACGAGGCCCTCGTTAATAAATAAGGAAAAAAAGTTTATACCTAAGGGCTTGTTTTTCCGTGATTTTACACAATATATATATTGTGTCAAATGTATATATATATATATATATATATATATATATATATATATATATATATATATATATATATATATATATAAACGCAGGAAAGTTTATATTTCATGCCCCGCCGTGGTGGTCTAGTGGCTAAGGTACTCAGCTGCTGACCCGCAGGTCGCGGGTTCATATCCCGGCTGCGGCGGCTGCATTTCCGATGGAGGCAGAAATGTTGTAGGCCCGTGTGCTCAGATTTGGGTGCACGTTAAAGAACCCCAGGTGGTCTAAATTTCCGGAGCCCTCCACTACGGCGTCTCTCATAATCATATAGTGCTTTTGGGACGTTAAACCCTACATATCAATCATTATAATTCATGAAAAGACTCCCGTGCATGGAAGGGAACTTGAGACCTCTGAATTGTGAGTGCGAGGCGTCAACCACGGAGTCACGGAATAGCATCTCCTTCAACATTCAAACGGCAAGCTTATTATATATACTACTTACCGCTGCCGACGGGCAGCTCGGGGGGAACTATCGTGTTTTTAGCATTACCAAGTAGATGGCGCAATGAGCGTGCGTCGCCACATTGTCAACACGCGGTGGTGCGCGCTGTCATCTCCCACGTGCACTTTGCACTGCGTAGAAGAGGGAGTGACACTAACACGCGCGCCCTTAACTCGAGTTGGGGAGGATCGTACGTCTTGGTCGGCTTTGGCCTTTCACCGGAACAATTCTGTTGTATTTACCGGATGCGCAAATATATATAAAATTGTTGCACAGTCACTGTTTGCGAAAAGGGCGCGCTTTTCAGACACAGCGGAGTAACTGAGACGCCTATTTGCGTTCATCTCTACTTGTAATACGATTCATGCGTGATTTGTGCGTGAGAAACCCGTGGCGCGTTTTAATCTGCTTGTCACTCTGTGCGTGACCTTCCAATTTGTTGCTATCGCGTAGCTTTCACCGGAACAATTTTGTTGTAGTTACCGGGCGCACAAAGGTCACTACAATTGTTGCACAGTCTTCGTTTGCGAAAAGAGCGCGCTTTTCAGAGACAGTGAAGTAACAACTAAGGCGTTTCATTGCGTTCATCTGTACCTGAAAATACGCTTCTTGCGTGATTTGTGCGTGAAAAACGTGGGGCGAATTTCAATTTGCTTGTCATTCTGCGCGTGACCTTTTAATTTGTTGCTCTCGCGTCCATTGCTTCGCCTTTGCGGCAAAGGTGTAACTTTTTAAAGGAATACAATGAACAAAGGGGACAAAAACACATCAACGCGCACATGCCACAATAGATTATCGTCTGGAGCAGAAGAGACAGCCTTAGGCACTGGCTGATAAGCGCTGAGCGGTGCACAAACACAACAGGGGAGGGGGTACATGTCTCTCGAGCAGCAACTGTGAATTCTCACTTGAAGCACGTAGCTGCTGCGTGAAATGTCATGCGCGCTGTCTCAGCAGGCATTAAAGACAGCTCCTAAATTATTCTACACACTAAACGAAAATGACCTAAAATAACCTCAAAAACTGGGTAAACCATTTGTCCTCTAGCGCACTACCTTTCCTGGGTTTTTTTTACCACCTACTACCGAGGTAAAAATTTACTCTCGTGCTAACTGAGTTTTTGAACGTAGGGAGAGTAGTAAATATTTACCCCAGTGAGGTTTTCAGCGAGTATAGAGGGAGTAAATTTTTACTACCTTCACAAGGTTTTTGAGGCTATTACTGGGAGTTATTTCTGGTGGTAAAAAAATAAAAATTGACGGGTGCATTCGCCCAGAGACGACAAATTTATTGAATAGCAGAACTGATTGAATTTATTGAACGGCAGAATTGGTGACACATAGATTCACATACAGACAAACACGCACACACAACAAATGCAGAATAATACACCACTAGAACAGACTGCACGCGTTGCTCAACTACACTTTGACAGTCCGGTATATATATAGGCACGACTTTTTGACCGGCCCTGTAGGACCAGGAAGAGAGCTCTTTTTCTGCATCGATAAACAAGAACAGTTGAAGGTGCAAGCGTAAACTTAAGGTGGGCTGCAGGACACTAAATGTCACACCGACCTTTTATTGTAAATCTACCCAATCTCACCTTTTTGAGTATCCAATAATTACTTGGCACACCGGGCTCATGGCCCCACGCGTGTTAGCACTGCTGATGCACAAGTCCATAAAATATACCTAAGTACGCACAAACTATGGTAGCTCAATGATTTTCATTGAGCGACGGTGCACAAACACAGTAGCAGCACGTATTCATCACAACGGGCGTAGAGGAGCGGTGCACGCCTGCACACAAGCTTCTTACCGACGGCGCACTAGGCCTTTTTGAGGAGCACGGCTATCCGATGAAACACAGCTGGCGATCACAGAACACATATCCTGTGCGAATTTCGTCGTCGTTCCAGACACAAATGAACACGTGGCCACTGTCTTACGGGGACGGGGCGGTGTAAATACCACCGTCCGGGTTTTCTTCGTGCTCACCGGCAGCCGTTTGTTGGTCCCGTCTGCCTCGTATAGGCTTTGCGCTACATGTTTGAGAGCAGTTGGTGCATGAGGTGGGCAATTCGGGCAGCACTTTACTCATGCAGACATCGCCTACTGTGGAACAAAACATATGCGATGCTTCTTTCACCTGCCCCGGCGACACACTCCCACTGGTCACTGGCGGCCGCGGCTCGGTGCCGACGACAGAGTGAAGCATTTTGCTTATTGCTTCTCCAGTAGGCAAGCACGGACGATGACACCAGATTGATTTTGTTACCACTGGCAGATATTCGCGATTCGGCTCGGAAGCGAGATATCCGCGACGTGCAGGTTCGGAGGCGTTCGGAAGCGCACGGTCGTTTGACGATGTAGGAAACACGTGAGATCCATCAGCCCAACCAGACACACAGATACCCAGCTTCTTGCACCGTCTGTCTCCAAGGCAAACGCCGAGCAAAAGCCAACAATTTGCGAAAATATGCAGGACAAGTTTCCTGAACAGGTTTTCTTTCTTGCTTTTTTCTTATTTTGAGACCCCCCCCCCCCGGTCTTTTTTTCTTTTTCGTTCACAGAATGCTGTTCACGCTTGTTGTGCTTATGCTGCCCCCAGTTCCAGTGAAAGTGCGTTGACTCGATGTCAGTCCCGAGGCACGGCGATGCCAAAAAAAAAAAAAACTGTGGTCCTCGCCTACCTTCAGGAGAGCGTCACAATGGGGCAAAAGCCACCGAAGCAGCTGCACCTTGCAGTCACGTGGTAATAAACTCTGAAAGGCAGGTTAAAAATCACGTGACTGAAAACTCCCTAAGTGGTAAAACTGGATTTTGACATCCTTTTACTACTTGCCTGAGAGGTGGTGGTAAAACTATGTCATGTACCATCTTTTACTCCTACACGAGGTAGTAATTTTAAACGCAAGAGAGTTTTCAGAGGTCATGAGCCGCAAAAACCCCAAACTCGGATAGTTTTTGCTTACAGTGTACGTGCAGGGCTCTGAACGCGAATAGACTGCGTGGACAGCGTTCGGGTCTCTCTTCAAAGGTCAAGTTCCTTAATATAAAAATTACCTAGCGGTGCGTGAGACCGAAATCGAATGAATTAGTTGGCAGCCTTATTTGTGTTATAGTATGTTGCTATCGCACTCGCTGCTTCATTGAAGCGGTAAAACTGTCACACTTTCTATAAATTTAGAAGCATATTGTGAGCTCATATATTACGCCCTGCTCAAATGCTTCCCCTGTTCGACTAGAATCGCAGAAAGGACGTTCCCATGAATCAATATTCGTGAATTTACACCAATTTGTTGTTTTCTTGCAGTGTCCCTCTAAATTCGCTATTCACACATATATCTTTACAATGAAGCTTACAACAGTACCTCTGATTTACTCGTTCTCAATCTGGCATGGTCTGGTACTTGATTATGAAGTGGAAACCTGTAGGCTTACAAAAAGGGTTAGCTTAAATTCAGAGCGACGTAGCCAGAGATGGAGAGAAAATTGATAGGTGCGCCTTAAAAAAAGGAAGAGAGCAGAGTGGGTGAGGGAGCAAATGGAAGTTTAGAATATTTTATTTGAAATTAAGAAAAATAAACGGACATGAGCTGGGCACTTAGGGCGTTGGCAGGATAGGGTATCTTACTGGAGCTCAATATAAGACAAACGTGTGGGACGGATACAGAGAATTAGATGCACAGGCGAGATTAGGATGTTTGAAAGTATAACTAATCTGCAGTAAGCATAGAGCCGGGTTAATTGCTGAAACATAGGAGATGCCTTCGCCAGACCACAGCCGTAGTCAGGGTGCCATTGTGGGGATCCAATGTTCAAGGATGCTGAGGCGGCGTAAGACGTTCGAACACATTGGAGACTAAGAAGTGACTGCTTGACCATTCTATTTATTCTTTGAAGTTGCTTGAGCAAGCACAAGCGTGGCACCGATCTTTTTTTTGGATCGTGTGAAGGTGTGAGACACACACTGAGCGTGGTCTGTTGTCGCTTGGGACATGGCCCAGTTTCGAAACGTCCTTCAAATATAATACATACCAAGAGTAACGCAGAGAAATATATAGCATTGCACTAAAACAGAAGATATTTCGAAGCTAACTAGACTAGCGTGAAAACAACTCTATTGACTTTTCGCAAAAGCAAGCATAATGCTGTATTTCAAATTTAACTCACCTAAAAGTTCATACACGAACAAGCAATCACATACACTTCACAATAATCAGGTACATTTTATAGTCCAAAGCATAAGACATCTTCATGGGAGCAACGAGGCTAATATAAGAATATAACTTTTTTGTCATCCACAACGTCATTGTGGTGCTTGTCAATGTGCAGTTTTTTTTTGTTTTTCTCAAGCCAGTTCATTGCACTTGGTAGCAGAACAAAGCGGAGAATATCTACCCACTTTTCTGTCATAGCTCTATAGTCATAGCAATCATTGGTTGTTTACCACAAGCCGTTTGGCGGGGTGATGTGTGGACGTACAAGAGTTTTGTCCCCACAAACTTTGCGTACAAGAAATCTCTGTCACAAACGACACCAAGTCATGGGAGCAAACTTTTGAGGAAAGGTCGTGGTGCTTTCTCTCTATTCAAGCAGGCTTTTCGTAGTCTCTGTGGAACAGACCAAGCAGACCTTTCTGAACACGAGTGGATAAGGGCTCTGGAGGCCCGCAAGAAGTGATCGCCAAGATTGATTCCATTATGCTTTAACGGGGAAACAACGACAACATTATTGTTATAGCGCGAGCTCAGAACGATGAGAAAGTGACTAAAACAAACGTCTTCTGGTCGTCCCTTTGTCGTAATTTTGAGCTATCGCAATAAAAATCAACATAATTTATCAACTAGCTCACATCACCATGCTTCTAAACAATTACAAATTCATGAAGCGGCTTTCAGTAATGCACTGTAGGTCCAGCTCCCACTTTACCCATATAATGCATGTGATGGCCACTTGCTAATACCAGATGTATAGAACGAAGGCGTTAAGCTGATTCTGAGTTTGTCAACTAGTAGTTCTGTAGTCAAGCTTGTGCTTCTCGATGCATTTATATGTTTTCTGCTCATCATGGCAGGAACGCAAAAAGCAGCAGCTTCTGTAGCACATGACACCACCTTCTAATTTCTGGCGACTGCTCGTGGGCATATGGGCCACGAGTTGTTCGTTTTACTGCTGTTTTGCACTGGAAGAATCGAATTCTTCTTGCCACTTCAAGAAATATGATCTAGATTCAACGGTAGAAGACATCATGAGAAAAAATGACAACTTCGGGATCAGCTGCAACACAGTTTAGATATATCACTAAATGAACATAATCCCACAACGAAGACGGCTTGCCATTTGTATCTTGTTTTCCAGATGCGCATCGCTGTGCTACATAATTCCTTGGGTATATGGATGAAAATAAATTTATTTATACGTCCTGTACAGGGTGTTGCCGCCTGCCTGGCAAATAATACTACTCGTCATGAATGGGAGGTCAAACGTCCTAGCTCTGTCATGGGCGTTTCCAAAGTGAACGCTTTCAGAACGTGGAGTTCAGCGGACTGCCTTTCGGATGGGCTCTTGTGTTTTTTTTAGGATTCACAAACTAAACACTATCTTCAAAATTCCGGATCAGGTCAAAGTGATCAAAAATGCTTATCATGCAGTGTGACTGCCTATATTTGGTCAAAATGGCTTTTTGGCTTAGGTGACGGCGTTGCCGTAATGACTTCACAGTATTCGCATTGCAGCACGGTGTGACTGCACTACTGCCTAGGTCAAACTTTCGAACGGAGAAGCTGGTACGATACCCTCCGTGCTTTTGTGCTGCTCCAAACATTCGGTGTTTAGACGTTACGTAGCAATACATGTCATAACGTCTGCGGAACGATGCTTTCATATAGCACAAGTTTTGATATCAGTCACCTTTGTGTGGTGCGGCACCATGTAAAGTCTTAGGCTGGGTGCCTTGAAATATTAGATTGTATGGCTACTTCGTCAGGAACTCTGAAGGTTCTGAACCAAAAGTCGACCTGGTGAAAGAAGATGCAGTAGGAAGAAGGTGGCGAAAGATCAATGTCGGTCACGAGCTCTTTGCCATTTAGACATGCATGCGGCATTGCTGCTGTTGACTTTGCTTTGTTGACTTCTATCACAGTGCTATCCTCAACTTGGCGTACATTCTAAAAGTTGCAAGCACACAAGCATCTGCCCCCCTACCCTCCTTCTTCGTCTTAGCCCTCGTCGCGCGCATTTTTCTACTGAGCAAGTAAGTTGCAGAAGTAGTGCGAGACAGTAGCAGCGTTGGGGTCTAAGGTACTCGGCTGCTGACCCGCAGGGCGCGGGTTCAAATTCCGGCTGCGGCGGCTGCATTTCCGATGGAGGCGGAAATGTTGTAGGCCCGTGTGCTCAGATTTGGGTGCACGTAAAGAACCCCAGGTGGTCTAAATTTCCGGAGCCCTCCACTACGGCGTCTCTCATAATCATAAGGTGGTTTTGGGACGTTAAACCCCACTTATCAATCAATCAATCAATCAAGCATTGGGGTCGCTACGTGGTTTATTAGGCTGACCACCTGATCAATGCTGCGAATGAAGACGACGTTTTTTGTGACGAAATGAAGAAGATGAAGGTCAATTGCTGTGTATGTTGTGCTTGCACTAATTTCCCCCTCCCGCGTAAGCGGTCAGCGTGGTCACTGTTTATGACGGTGGTGTACGTTGCACAAACGATTTTGGACGTGAAACTTGAGCAACCTCCGTACCAAAAAAACTGCCGTCGGAAAGCATGACAACAGAAAGACGTCTTCTCGACTATAGCGTAGGGGCTGATGAAACGTTTGTGAAACTGACCACACAAGCCAGGAACCTGCGTTAGAGTCCACAACGGTACTTCGTCTCCAATATTGAAGTGAACTACCTGATGGACGTAATCGCAGCGATCTTCCACTCTTGTTAGCTTGCCTTTGTATTGAGGCGGGCGCGTCGGCGACGATTGGCCAGGCGAGAGATTAAGTGCTTACTGGATGGTGACGACGAGTTCACAGGGACGTAAAAAGAACTCGACTCTCTTGCTGTCCATGTGTCTCGCGTCGCTACTGCTTTGTGCTGGCGACGTGGAGGCGAATACCACTCCTAACATCGAGGATGTGCTCAGCTTGCTCAAAAAGTGCCATAATGAAACCACGTCCAGCTTAATTGAAATGAAAGAGCAGATCACAAGCATATAGTGCCAACTCTCAAGCATAAAAACACCGTGCACAAAGTATCCGACCTAACAGGAAACGTTTAAACTTTCATCGACACTGTTCGGGAAGTAAAAGAAAATGTTTGCAAGACAAAGGAAGGTCTTGCTGACGTCGTGGACGATATGAACAATCCAATGAAGCGAAATAACATTTTAATAAATGCCTTCCAGAAGAAGATCACAAAGATTATGTAGAATCCGAAATAATAGACAAAAATTTCTTTTCAGCACATCTGAAAATTGAGGCTGGTGGCATCGAACGTACTCATAGATTAGGAGAACTCCGATCCGACTGTGTTCGCCCTATCATAGTGAAGTTTTTCAACTTCAAATCAAAATTAGAAACCCAGTCTAACGCTCGAAAGTGAAAGACCTCCAAAAGCCAGAGGTCTGGCTTGAGGAAAATTTCTCGCTAAAAGGCAAACTTGCCAGAAAGAAGATAGCGACTAAGATAAGGCTCAACGAAAAGGCGACAAAAAATATACGGTGTGTTTTAACACGCTTCAGAAGCATGGTTACACATTCCATTACGACACAGTAAATGATTTCGTTGTCGTGGTGTCAACAAATAAACAAAACTCTCCTGAATGACCTTGTAAAACACGTCAACACACGTCAAACTTGTCACAATCGGTCTCACTACTTTTCTTTTGTTTTCACGGCGTTTATAAAAAGCTTGATGCAATAAACGCCCTTGTGTACATGTGCCCAGCTGATGTATTCGTAGGTGCTGAATCATGGTTGAGTGAGAACGTAACGAACAGCTAACTTTCGTTTCCATCGTCGTTTGTTCTGTTTCGTAAAGGTAAAATGGGTTGTCGAGGTGGTGGCGTTATTATTGCTATAAAGGAAATGTATCAGCATCGCTTCTACCTTCAGATTCCCCCCTTGAAATTGTCTGTGTTTCTTTATATTTTGACCATAATCATTGCATAATTGGTGCCTGTTACCGACCCCCGATAGCCGGCAGGATTTTGTTGAGCTTCTTCAGGAAGCCCTTCATTCCATTCTTCTCAAGTTTCCTAATTGTTTCCTAATACTTTGTGGCGACTTTCACTATCCTTCAATCAACTGGTCCACTTTATCAGAACTTGCTCATCCTAATCACCATGAACAGCTTAGCTTTTGGCACCTTCTCCATTATCACAGTCTGCAACAGACTGTACAGGAACCAACACGTGAGAGCAATATTTTAGACCTGACCCGCAAGTCGCGGGATCAAATCCCGGCTGTGGCGGCTGCATTTCCGATGGAGACGGAAATGCTGTAGGCCCGTGTACTCATATTTGGGTGCACGTTAAAGAACCCCAGGTGGTCTAAATTTCCAGAGCCCTCCACTATGGCGTCTCTCCTAATCATATGGTGGTTCTCACTACGGCGCCTCCACCACGGCGTCTCTCATAATCATATGGTGGTCTCTCATAATCGTAAGTGATCGTAGGGCAGTTCACTGCTCTCTGCCTCTTCCGCATGCCAAGAAAACAAACGTCCGAATGGATATAATTAACTATGCACGCGCAGACACAGATAAGCTTAAGAGATTGCTAGAGTCTTTTTTGGATGAATTTAGATCAACTTTCCTAATCAGTCTACTGAACAAAACTGGTGCTTATTCCGTGACAAAATAAAAGAAATAGAACGCCTTTGTGTGTCGGTGATTACAATAACTGAAAGAGTGGATGATCCAGGTTCACCCATGACATTAAAATATGGCTCATTAGAAAAAAGAGAGCGTACCCTAAAGCGTCAAGAACGAACACGTAGGAGGACTGGCAGAACTATAAAAACGTTTCAAAACAGATGCTGCAATTTCTGAAGCGAAAAATAAGTACTACAATGACACACTACCTAACATGTTCAAAACTGACCCAAAGAAGTTCTGGAGCACTGTAAATCTTGAGAGAAGAGACTCAGTGCCAGCATTTTGTGGAGTGAATTGCAACACTCTGAGCTTAGCCGGCTGTGCTAAAAAACTTGACCATTTTTTTCCGAAGTTCACACAATCGAGAGATTGCTCGATAGCAACCTAAGTTTGCCAGAGCAAACTATCTTTAATCAAAAGATTTTGTTGTTGGGCTAGTTGGTAGAGCATTTCGGGTGTGTGCGTGTGTGAGTGAGCGTGTCAAGTTTTCACACTCGAATTAACTTTTCGAAATATGTTTAATCAATTTTCTCTTATCACAATTACTTCACACAGTGTAGCTTGTGCAATAGAACCTAACATGTTCAAAACTGACCCAAAGAAGTTCTGGAGCACTGTAAATCTTGAGAGAAGAGAATCAGTGCCAGCACTTTGTGGAGTGAATTGCAACACTCTGAGCTTAGCCGGCTGTGCTAAAAAACTTGCCCATTTTTTTCCGAAGTTCACACAATCGAGAGATTGCTCGATAGCAACCTAAGTTTGCCACAGGAAACTATCTTTAATCAAAAGAACTTGTTGTTGGGCTAGTTGGTAGAGCATTTCGGGTGTGTGCGTGTGTGAGTGAGCGTGTCAAGTTTTCACACTCGAATTAACTTTTCGAAATATGTTTATTCAATTTTCTCTTATCACAATTACTTCACACAGTGTAGCTTGTGCAATTAGATTGTTTAGTTGTTAAAACCAGCCCCGGCCCTGATGGTATTAGCGCTGTTATGACCGCCGTCAGTAGGTACTAGGCTGTCGCTGAGAAACGTAGCCGGGCAGCACTGCCACGCCTGAACCACAGTTCTCTTGGAACCAGCGTCCCGCAGCGGGGAACGACAAAAGGATTAGAAGACGGTTCGTGAGACAATGTAGCCACAAGCAATTTCTCTGGGCCGGCTTATTTTAGCTAGACGGAGAAGCAGACCGACCACACAGGTCGTGTCTCCGCGATTCAAGTGTCTACTCATTGGCTGCCCTTCCAGGGAAAGACGGAAGGAGCAATTCCACCGCCAAATTGTTCCTGGAGAAAACCCCATTTTCTCTCTTCTCAGAGCATTGCGTCAAGAAATGCCATAACCATTCGGCGGACCATGTGCTACTGAATTATGCCCTGTGGGTGGTGTCCTGTGCGTGTGTGATTGACGTGCCACTCAAGGAGGAAGAGCCCTACAGGGCTTAAAACGACGCCTCAGTGCTGGACCTCGCTCTGAACCATGTAACGGTTCAACCACCACGTTCGTGGTTTCGGAAACTCTCAACCTTTCTATGCTGTAAATAAGTGTAAAAGCGCCATAAACCTGTTTGTTTTTCGTATCCCCATCTTGTCAGCATTCGTTTCCTCAACCCAAAGCTACACCACGCTACCACAAAAGACCGGGTAGACACTCGTCCACAACAACTTGTTGGCAGCGGTGGTATACGACTCAGCACCGGGATCCGCAACAACTGGTGGGCAGTGGTCGGATACGAAGCTACAAGTGACAACAACAGCCGGCCCAAGGGAAGCAGCTGTCTCGAGACATGGATCACGTGTGGGTGAGTGCTTGGCTTTTTGTTTGAGTGAACCATGTTATAAAAGAGGGTAAATTTTAGATCTGGTAGGTAACTTTGCCGAAAGACTCAGTTTCGCCGTTTTAGAAAGTTATTTTGGAAGCAGCGAGCACTCATTACAATCATGAACTTACGAGAGCTGCAGAAGCCGGACTTGTTGCTGTTGTGTCACGAATCGGGGATCGATACAAAGGATTTGGCGCGAAAATTCATAATCATTCAAGTGATTAATGATTTGGGGGCTGATGATGAGGAGGTCTGTGAAGCATGGGACCACATCAGTCAAAGAAAGAGACAGCAGAAGGACGAAGAAGAGAGGCGTGAGCGCGAAAAAGAAAAGTGTCGCTTAGAAAGCGAGCGTGAAATAGAGACTGGCGCACGAGATTGTGATCCGCAAACGAGAACTCGAGTTGAAAAATAGATCGGGCAGTAGTGCCCAGCAAGTGGTACCTTATCACAGCTTGAAGGCCGAGTTCAGGATGTCTAGGTACATGCAGCCATATACAGATTCGGGGGACATTGGCTTGTACTTTATGATATTTAAGCGGAAGTGTGAGGAACTGTCAGTTGAGCGAGACACATGGTGTCAAAGGTTACTCACGGTTCTGCCCTGTGAGGTAGATGATACTGTAGCGCGACTCAGTGAGCAGGACGCGAACAACTACGAGGTAGTTAAGGCGGGGATGTTCTGGATATTCGGAACTTCCGTCTGGAGAAAGGAAGAGCAGCTCAGACAAGAGTCTGAAAGAAAGCGCGAAGCAGAAAGGCAACAGTCTGAAAGCGAGGCGCGTCGGAAAGCGCTGGACATTAAAGTGTGTCAGGAAGCGCTAGAACCAGAGATTGCGCCAGAAAAGGACCCAAATATTCTTGAATGAATGAAGGTATAGTATGCTGAAAATAAGGCCGTGGGCGGTCTGGCAGTAGGGACGATGTCGAAAGACGCTTCTTGAGTGGATGAGGAAGGTGCTAGCAACCCTAAAGCGCCCAGTAAGGAGCTGGAAGCCTTCTTCATGCCTCAAGAGCACGTTTTGACATCGTCAAATGTAGGCATGGTTAGCGCAGTGGCTGATGAGAGCAAGAACGCCACGCTTCAGCAGTGAAGCGTTACCATCGAGGTGGTTCGCAAGCATCGCAGAAAAAGAAAGAAGCGGAAGCGTTCGGCACTGCCTAAGCCTAGGGCAGGTCCCACTCTGTCCCGAGAAGGACGAAAGGGTAGGCCGTTAAAATCAGTTCAAGGAAACGTCAATGGTGGCGTTCAAAGGCACAAGTGGCGACCCACGTGTGGAGGGGGAAAACATGGTGCTTCATCCCACCGAGAGGCGCGATTCAGTTCGACAATTTCGGGAAAGCGACCTTGTCCGAAGGGGGAACGTCGAAAAAGCACAATGGCTGAAAACCGCGTCAAGGCGAGCACAAAGAGACAAGGCCCCCTTCTCAACCCTGTTTCTGGCGTCCTTTTCAAATTCCTGAGGGGAGCCGGCCGAAGTGCAGAATGAGGCATGACAGCAGGACACAGCGTAGTGTTTGGGCGTTTTGTAGCCTCTGGCGTGCTCGAAAACCGCCGGGACCACGACCCCATCGAGTGCGATTCGGAGGAATCTAGTTGGGAAAAGGGGGTGGTCAGTTTTAACAATGGTTGCAAGTGCGTGTTAAATATGGCTACTCAGTATTGCATTGGAGATTCATATTGGTCTGTTCAAGTTTGTAGGTTACAAGATGCGGTGTTAATTTTTTTTTAAAAAAGAAAACCGCTGAGCTAAAGACTGAAGGTTAGTAAAAGTGATTTAATCTTTAGGACGAATATGTGCAGAAGGTGAAAACTGGACAATTGTTGTTTTTCTAGTATTTTCAAATGTTAAGGGTAATGTCGTTTGCCTTCACTGTCATGTGGATGTGGCGTGACTGAGCATTTGAAAAAGATCTTAGCATGGACCCATTGATTTCGTTAAATGATTAGGATTGGCGCGACATGGTACAGTTGTAGTTACGCACTATAAAAATTGAGAGCCATTGGGGCACGGTTTTAGCATAAACCAGTGCAAGTGTTGTAAGGTGCTTTTGATGAGTACTGCACCTAGGATTATTTTTATGTTGTACACGGTGTGTTATAACACAACGTAAGGATGAGTGGTTAGACAAACTGTAAAGGATTAAGCAATTGGTTAGTAGTGCCATGCATTTTGCAGCGCTATAGGAATGATAATATTTGAAAACGCACAGGAGGCATCAGTGGGTTTTTTTAATCAAAGGCATTAGCAGAGGCAGGTAACTTTAACCGAACGAACCTGCTAGAAAGCTGTGTTTGTCTCTATGTTTTGTTGGTTTTCTTTGAAGTCGATTGATGTAGTGGTTATGAGCGGATCATCAAGCTTTCTCTAACCGTTGAGGTAGACCGTTAGGTAACAGCTTAGGTTAAGCTTTCGGGAGGCTGGTGAGCTTAATGTTTCAGTAGTAGACAAATATTTGGCGGCCGCAAACAAAGACGGACGTTAGGACAAACTTTAGCGCTCACTGAATCAGAGTTTTGGACAGAACCGAGCGGGACAGAACCGATGAAAGTGGTCAGTGACGAAAAAAAGGAAGTTGCTTTCTTTAGCAAACGGGCAGTACTGATCATCGTCCGGTTTTGATTTTGAGTTCCCTATTACGACCGAGAGTTAACGGTTCAGTGTTATGCGAGAGATCGAGGCCTAGGTGCAATTCTGTCAGGACGACAATGGCAACGAGTATGATGCGCTCTACTTGAGCCGGAAATTGGGTTCTCGAGAGATAACTTACTGCGCTTCAGAAAACGAGTGCGCTTGCATTGTGTAGGCCCTTCATCAGTTGCAGTGTTATCTCAGAGGTGCCAAATTTAAAGTAGGGACACACCATTTTCCCCTTACTTGGCTGCAATCCGTGACATCAAAGAACAGTCGCCTTTTGAGGTGGAGCTTCATTCTTCAAAAATATCATTTTGGCATTAGGTAAAGAAAGGACAAATTGAATGGAAACGTCGATGCGCTAAGCCGCTCTTTCTAAGCCATTCTGGGGTGGTCTTTATGTATCGAAATTGATATTTTCGTTTTTTTTCGTGCATCTTATTATGTGAATCGTGTAAGGTAGCACGTCTGGTTTCTCAGCGCAAATGAGTCCTGAAAGTTTTGAGTGTGCGCTTTTTGTTAAAGCTTGAAAAAGAAAACTGGTTTGCCATCCCTCTTTTGGCTTGGTTTGTTCGAAGAGGCCGAGTGCTTGCTTGTGCATGTTGTCGAGTTTCAGAGACGCTGTCAAAGTTTTTGGCAATTACGCAGACCATGCGACAAGCGAAGGTGAGTTCTTGGAATTCAACTACGGACCCTTTCGTCGTCCCTGCGAGCAGCAGCGGTGACTGCTGCCCTTCTTGACTCATCTGACAAGGGGGAAGCTGTTATGACCGTCGTCAGTAGGCGCCAGGATGTCGCTGAGAAACGTAGCTGGGTAGCGCTCCCACGCCTGGAACCCCAGTTCTCTTGGAATCAGCGTCCCGCGGCGGGGAGCGACGAAGGAATTAGAAGACGGTTCGTGAGCCAATGTCCCCACAAGCAATTCCTCCAGGCCGGCTTGTTTAGCGAGACGGAGAAGCAGACCGACCGCACAGGTCATGTCTCCGCGATTCAAGTGTCTACTCCTTGGCTGCCCTTCCAGGGAAAGACGGAAGAAGCAAATCAACCGCCAAATTGTTCCGGGAGAGAACTTCATTTCTCCTCTTCTCAGATCATTGCACTGTGCACTGTGTGATTTGCACACCACTCTGCATATCATTTTAAGAAGGCGTTTGGTATATCGTCCGGGCCAGGAGATTTTTTAGCATCTATATTAAGCAGAAGGTTAAAAATGCCCTGCTCGGAAGTTTTTACATCCAGCATAGGTGGAAAAGACATACAAATCACTGGAAGGAAATTACCATCTGTTGTAAATACAGATTTAAAATGATTAATGAAGGCATTGGACGCTGCTGTGTCATCACTTATGACTTTTCCGTTAAGAGAAAATGAAGTAGTGCCACATGAACTCGGTTTAATAGACCTTCAAAACTTTTCTGGAGACGTTCTAATAAAGGAAGGAAGTGATATACCATAGTACTTTGTCTTGTCCTCCTGAGTTTGTAGTTTTAGTTTTGTTGCTAATGCAGCAATGGGTTCGTCAAGTAGAGGACAAACCGAGTTTCTGGCCTTTTGCTTTTTTAGTCTCCTAAGTTTTCGTTGTAGCTGGAGAGTTTGTCGAGTGAGCCAAGCATTTTTACCAGCTGATTTTTTAGTTGTTAGTGGTACATAGCGTGCTATACATTCCTGAACAATTTCTTTGAAAGTTAGCCATAGATCGTTTATATTGCTGGTGTTTTCTGAGAAAGCATTGAAGGAGAGGTCCAGAAAATCGAGGATTGACTCATCATCAGCGCGAGAAAGTTCGGGTACTGGCGCTTGACAGTGGAATCAACATACGAAGCATCAGTTAAGGTTAATATGACAGCTTCATGATCAGATATTCCTGGTACAACATCACACAATACATGAATTTTTACAGTACTGCTAACAAAGAAGAGATCTACGATTGAAATTGCACTTTGAATTCTAGTAGGTTGAGATACAATCTGTAGCAAATCATAATTAAAAATCATGTCTAGTATTTTAATGTCACTTAGATCTGAAGACTGTGGAAAAAGTATTCCAATTTATACTCGGAAAATCGAAATCACCCGCGAGAATTAACCTGTCATTTGGTTTTATATAAGAACGCATGTAATCATAAAGATTTTCTAGATCCGAGACAGAGGAGTCAGGAGGCCTATAAATAGCTCCGAGAATGTATCGCATTTTATTTATATATGTAGTGCAAAAATACTTTCAACACCTGGAATACTAGGCATTCTAACGAGTTGTAAATATGCTCTAAATAATATAGCAACCCCGCCACCTCTCCTGTCCCGGTCTTTACGAAAGCAGACGTAATTTTTCGGAACAAATTTGCTGTCGGATAGCTCATTGTTTAACCAAGTCTTTGTAAGCACAGCAACGTCTGGTTCATGAGTAAGAAACAGGGCTTCAAGCAGGACAGATTCATTAACAATGCTACGGCAATTTACATTAAGGATAGATAGATTACGGGTACTTGCTTTCTGGTGTCATTTGTTACGCTTTGAAATTTTATACCTTTTATTGTTGGTTTCATCCCAACCATACAAAATATCGTCTACATACAGCTTATCATATACCAGCTTTACTTTTGAACCATTTGCCTTTTCATGCGTTGCCGTTTGCCACAATTTCTTCCTGGTTTCTCTAATACCGGCAGAAAAGTCCTCAGTGACCGAAACAGGAGATCCCTTTAGCTTGAAACACGCTTTAAGCATTGACGTTTTCTCGCGATAGTCCAACAACCTTATTAACACAGGAAGATTTCTAGCGTTTTTTTTACCCAGTCTGTGGCATCGCTCCATGCCATTTACAGTCATTTCAAGTTTTCGTAAGAACAAGTTTGATAGTAGTTAGACTTTCAGTAGTTTCAGAGAGGGCCTCTTCAATGCCATATATACCTAGATTATTTCTCCTGCTCCTATTTTCAAGTTCTTCATTTCTTTGCGCTGCAAGGCCTACAGCTTCTTTAAGTGTAGCAACTGTTTTCATTTCGTCTACTTCATCTTTAAGTGAAAGTAATGGGGCTAGTTGATGTTCCAAATTTCCACTACGGTCGTTTAATTTGATAATGTCGGTTTCAATTTGACCCTGTTTAGTTAAAATGTTAGATTGACCTGAAAGTAACTGCATCCACAATTCCTTTTCTGTCGGGCCAGGGTTAGGTTCAACGTCACCACATGACAAAATGCTAACTCTAAATGTGTAAATATCTATAACAAATTTTTGAATAATCTGTGGGCATGGCAGCAGCAGCAAAAATCGGTTATCGCTTCTGAAGCAATGGGTAGGCAAGTATCTACTGACCTGAACGATAAAGCAGAAGGGGCTTAGCATTTTGCTGGAAGCGCCTAGTGCGCTGCTGCCATGCACACTGGTCGCTGCTTGTGGTGTTGTTCTTCTTATAGCAGCAGGCTTGTCCACGTGATGAGATGTTATCCAGCAAGGAGCATGCGCAGATTCCAGTGCGTTCGGCAGAATGACTGCACATGAAGTTCGTCTGTTTGCGGTGGAGTGGCATTGACAAGAGCCGTAGTAGGTAGAGTATCTGTTGGTATTGACCGGGATTAGACCAGACTGTTATTCGATGCCACTGCAGAGATGGGTTGTGTGTCCAGGCTGGAAACTACAACAGTGCCTTTGGTAAGCAGAATTGACTCATTGGTGGTATTCAGCACAGCGAGAAAGGTGGTGCCGTTGGAGAAGTGGACAAGGCTCGATAAAAGAGCAATCCCTCTGGATAGACAACGAGCTGATGGAGTGACTAGGATGTTCCCGTTGCTAATGCAGTCAAACAGTGATAACGCGCTCGTGTTTAGGTGGCACAAGAAAGTCGTTGGCTGTTCGTAGCCGGTTACGTGATGATTTCAGAGAGATGTAATCCGTCTCTCGCATATGTATGAGTCGTTGTCGACAAGAGATAGAAGAAGCAGCATCATAATGAAAGTACCACCCTAAAATAAGCATAAAAACACAAGAAGGCAACACGGCGAACTGCATATGGTGCCGGATCTCATCAATGAAAACTTTGACGGTGCACTGTGCTGATAGCCGTATCTGCAAGCCATTTGCGCTACTTAAGAGAGTGCCAGTATAAGGTGTGGTAACCCAACCTGTACGAGAACACAAATCCGCTTGAATAACGTAAATACCAGCCTCCGTGTTCACCAATGCTTAAACTGGTACCCCTTCAGCATACACTAATAGCGAATTGGCTGGGCCCTCTGGAGGTCTTGGTGTTTGCTCGAGCGATGCAGCTTTCCTTCCAAAGCTGTACCATCTAGTTTTCTGAGTGGTAGTCAGAAGTAGGGGCAGCTGGTCACAGAGGAAATGTTGAGCGTTGCAGAGGGGAAGGGGACTGGCGGCGTCCCAGATAATAGGGTCGAGGTGTGGTGAGTGGAGATGTCGGAGAGAAGGAAGTATATTTGATTTATATTGGTAATATTGTTGCAAACTCGAATAATGCTATTGCTCTAAATACTATGCATCACTTGTTTGTTATCTATGTTTGGTTATGAAAAGTTGTGAAACCAAACTGTGGTACTGCAAATAATGACAAACCATCACTACTACGTATTTTATTCACCTTTATTTATGCATCCTATTCAAGAGCTGCTACTTTGTTATACTCAGTAACCTTATTGCCTGTTTATAAGTATTGATCTCTATCACCTGCAAATGAACACTAATATAAAGTCTTCTACTCCCTGTCAAGTAAACGCACTTTTTGAAAATCTGGGTGGGTCACCCCTAGCTGTACTTCATAATAATATGCAGTCTGCACGTTGTAAAGACAATGACCGCTTTGCTCTTCTTGATCAGTTTAAATTTAATTTTTCCGTAATAATGCTTACAGATACGTTGCATCGTGATTACTTGGATGTTATCACTATCGAAGGTTACAATACAGTGTACCTAAATAGAAAAACAAGAGCAGGAGGTGGTGTGTGTATGTACCTTAAACATGAAATGAGATAGGAACGGTTAAATGAATGATGTCAATGCTTGGGTGATTGTGAAATTGTATCTGTTATAGTGGACAACTATGTATTTGTGACAGTGTACAGACCTCCTGATGGTAATATAAAAACTTTATGCAGTTCTTGGATCAGATGTTTTCTTTCATAAATGAGCATAATTTAAGCATTGTATTGGGAGGTGACCTAAATGTTGATAAGTTAGCAAACACAAAAAAACTAAAGTATCTTTCCACACTTCTTGATTCTCACTTTTTATCAAATGTCATTGTCACTACTACTCGTATTATTCAATCGAGTGCAACTTTATTAAACTTGTTCGTAACAAAGTTTCCTCAGTATCCATACTTTCAGGCACTATATCTACCGTAACTATAGTGACCACCTCCCTCTACATTTTATTGCGCCCCAATTCTGTTATCAGCCCACACAGTACGTTTCTGGTATAATATATTGACCAGTGAATTTAAAATCTCTTTCGTACTTTCAGGTTGAAATTGAGCGAACAAAATGGGACAACTTGTTGTCCTTGTCCACGGCTAATTTAGCTTATGACTATTTTATGCGAATGCTCATTTCACTTTACAAATATTGTTTTCCTCTTAGGGCTGTGAAAAAGCCAAAGTGTTCTCGCAAACCTTGGATGACTTCTGAGATACTAAAAATAATGAAGGAAAACGATAAATTATTCAATGTATTTTTAGTTACCTGAAATTCAGATGATTTGAAGACATTCGAAAAATACAGGATTTCAGTTACTAAAGTCAAATGGCAAGCAAAATGAATTTATTATCATTATATGTTTGAAGGCGTCTCTGACAGCAAAGAAATCTGAAATAAGGTCAACTCCATCATTACTCGAGGTAGAGCTACAAGTTGTTTAGACCTTGTAATTGACAATGAGCTTATTAAAGGCAAAGAGTTAGCGGATAAATTTAATGAATACTTCACATCTATAATTCGCTCGCTCCAAACAAGTATTTTTAAGTACTTACCAGCCTCACTCAAGGAATGAAATATTTTTTTCCGACAGATGAAGACGAGAAATACGAGTGTTTAAAAGCTTTAAAATGTCTAAGAGTGAGAATTCAAATGGCCTAAAATTGGAAGCGATAAAACATGTTATTGACCTACTTAGTACATGTCTGACACGCATTTACGTTTCCTTAAGAAGCGGCATTTTCCCACAGAGTTTGAAGGATGCTAAGGTGACGGTGATCCACACAGGTGGAGACAAAAACACTTTAACAGATTAGAGGCCGATTTCAATTCTCCCGCTTTTTTCTAAAGGACTTGAAAAAACTATTCATACTAGACTGTTGAATTTTTTCTATAAACATTTTGTTATACCTCAATTACACTTTGGTTTTAGATCAGGCTACTCAACCGAAAGAGCCCTACTGTTTCAAAACGAATTGATTCTCAAAAGTACTGAAGCCAAAAAGTTCCCACTTTGCATATTTTTAGAAATGTCGAAAGCATTCTACAAAATAAACCAGACGACATTATTAGGAAAACTGAAGTGATTCGTGGTGTAGCCTTGAATCTGATCGAAAGCTACCTAACAGACAGACACCACAGTTATAAACAGGGAAATTTCGTCCGTGCAAACTGTTAAAGATGTTGTTCCCCAAGGCAGCATATTGGGTCCCATTTTGTTCATTATATTTATAAACAATATTTTGCATGTTGACCCTTCAGCCCAATACGTAATTTACGCACGCGATACAAGCTTATTTTTTTTTCAGGTACGACTGTTAGTCATCTAGTAAATACTGCTAACTCAATGTTACAAAAGATATAC
Organism: Rhipicephalus annulatus; assembly: GCA_013436015.1. Taxonomy (NCBI): domain Eukaryota; kingdom Metazoa; phylum Arthropoda; class Arachnida; order Ixodida; family Ixodidae; genus Rhipicephalus; species Rhipicephalus annulatus. The sequence goes on along the minus strand of WOVY01010000.1, from coordinate 117,800 downwards.
AGCTGGACCTTTAAAAATGTTTGACCTATAACTTGTATCAAAACAAAAGCACTTCTTTTTTATGCCAATTCTCCCCTCAATAAAACCACTAAATCCTACGATTTCATCTTAAATAGCAGCATAATCGAAGTCTCTTCCACCGCGAAGTCTTTCGGCGTTGTTCTTTATGAACACATGAAGTGGGATTATCACACGGAATTTTTCTACGATAAGCTTTGCAAAGTCTTGGGTGTCTTGAGAAAATGTCAGGGTTTATTACCAGCTCCTCAAAAACTTCTGATATTTATTGTTCTCTTTACATCACATCTGAGTTACTACAACCTAATTTGGGGTAATGGAGCAAAGCAATCTCTTAGTAGTCCTACTATCTTACGAAAAAAGGCACTACAATCTGTTGCAAATTTGCCTTTTATTGCCCGTACTTCACAATTATTAGCTAAATACAAAATAATCAAATTAAACCTATTTTACGAATATTCTTTAGCAGTACCTTTTAGATCTGATACCATAAAAGGTCGCAGCTATATACGTAGTTTAGCTAACTTGCAAATAAATCCTTCAACGCGCCTAAACCGACACTCTGAATATTGGCATGTGCTGAGACCGCGCACAAATAATGGCTTTCAGACATTGAGTTATTGCTTGCGAAATATACTAAATAAATTAGGAATTAGTTATGAAAATGTTCATATGCTTTTTATTTTTATTTTAAATATGCTTTATTAATTTGTGTGTAGTATTATTTTCTGTTTGATTACTTCTTTCGATGTAGAGCATGTGCGTTTTTGGTTAGTATAGTTTGTTTAAACTTTTTGTTTTGATGCAAAGCATGTGCATTGCTGGTTTAAACTGTCCTGTGTTTAGTTCTTGATGCCACATTCTTGATGCCACAGTTGCCACGGAGATATAGGGCTTTGTCAAGCTGTTTTATACAGCTTTTTTCCTCTGTCCCAGCCACTTACTGTACAACGGTACGTGGTAAATAAACTAAACTCAAACTCAAACGTCTCGCAGGGTGCTGCTGGTACTGGTTCGGAGAGGGCACCGAACCCCTTACGTGAACGTCGTAGCCAGGGCACTCGTTCTGCAGGCGTTTGGGGTAAAATCGTTAAATATGGCCCCGAATATCACAATAGTAACATATTGGGCGAGCCAAGGGCCAGGGGGCGTAGAATGCTGGAACTGGGACAGGTGCTGTAACATACGAGTGTGGTGCAAATGCTGCTACGTTGGACTGCACATAAACAGGATGCACGTGCTGAACGAAGACAGGTGGCATGGCAGCGTCTTGCGCATAGGTCATGGGTGGCGTTGGTGGCGTCGGAGTGTTAAATGGGGGAGTGCAAGCCATGAATGAGAGCTCCTCTCCGATGGTGTCGCACAGACCAGCAGATGGAGAGTTAGGCCGAGGGGTGGGTGCACATGACAACGGTTGCGCTTAAAGTTCCTCGCGAATTAGAGTGCGAGTTAGCGTGTGCAAATCCTTATCCTAGGAGGGCCAGCTGTTACTGGTGTCTGGGTAGCCTGGGTGCAACCGAATGGCTTGAAGTTGATCTAGATGTTGACATGTGGTGATGATGTCCTCAATAGTTGTGGGAGTTTCGACAGCGAGAGCGTTGAACGCGACATGGTGTATGCCTTGGAGGATGTGGCGAACACATTAGCTTCTGTAATCGCCGAGTTCACGTGGTGGCAAAGGGCAAGAACGTCTTCAATGTACGAAGTGTACGTTTCCCCGGAATGTGGGCCGTGCTCGTCGAGCTTTCATTTCGACACTTCGTAATGAATGTTCGGTTTCCCCAAAATTCTATAGACTTGTAGAGCCAACGTAGGCCTATCCGGGAAGCTGCTTTCGTGGTTAAAAAACAACGTTTTCGCGACATCGCACAGATAAAAGGCGCTGTGAAGAAGTTTTGTAGGCTCATCCCATTGGTTGTAAACACTGGTCGTGATGTATTCTTTCAGCCATACCTCGACATTGTCGCGTGGAAGACCGGAGAAGATGGGTGGGTCACGCTGTCGGGCGTTGACGATTCAAACAGAAATTGTTGGACACGGATGAATTATGGTCCAGGCAGCGTTTCTTGAGCCGTAACAGCGGATTGGGAAAATCAGCGGCGACCCGAACGAAGTTCCAGGGAAACGTGACGTCGGAAAGGAATTGGAGATCGAAGCAGCCTCCACCACTCTACAAGACAGTAGCAGCGTTGGAGTCACGGCGGCGTTTATAAGGCTGAATCGCCTGGTCAACGCTTCGAATGGAAACGACGTTTTTTTGTGAGGATGATTTTACACTGACTAATATCACGAAGATGAAATGCTGTGAATATCGTTCTAACAGTAGTTGTAACTAGCCTACAGTGATGTGTAAAAAGGTTAATTTGGTGCGTCGTCATCTTAAGTGGCGTCGCGGTCCTTCATAAGTATTCATTTCAGTTTACATTCGCGCCGGAGCTGATCTACTTGGGTCTTTAGCTCACGACATTATGACACACCTGACCGTCGGGTGGCATCATACAGCTGTTTGAAAACGTTAATAGAAGAAGGGGCAGTCGCTATTGTGGGTTAACGAAGCAGACGCTGTCTTGAACTCATTAGTTCAGCCAAAGGAGCACGTAGAGAGCGACGTCTTTGCATGGAACATAGAAACGTGTTTTACCTCACTCCGAGCAATTGAGGGCCAAATGTGACCTACCGTTCATGTTGTCAGATATTCGTGGGGTCCGAGGCGTCGTAAGAAAAAACGTGTGAGCACATTAGAGATCACACAGAAGGGGTATAGGACTTTAAAGAAAGTTTGGGGGTTTGGAGCTGGTCGCTTTTCTGCGGTGACCTCCTCTGCTCATGCAATGAAGGCATTTTGCAGCGCTTCGTCGGGGGACCGTATGAAGGCCTCCTATGTCGCGAGCGAGCTGGAAAAAGTTTTCTGTGTGGGGAAAGGTTCTCGCATTTCCAGAGGATGCCTATTTGGTTTGCTCTGACATTTTAATCTCAATTTTTGTATATTCAGTCAACCACTCTGCTAGTAAAAAGAGCTAAGTGGTGAGAAGTGGGGACGGTGTTAGTTTGAATTTAGCAGGGGACAGTGGCCTGCGTTCGCGTAAGGTTGCTGTGAAGTATGGTGTACAGTTCCCTGTCATGCCTGCACACAGCCGTAAGGTCACTGTAGGAGGTCACTGTGTCGGTGAGCCCGGTTTTAAGGAAAGCGCGACCTGGTTTGCGAATGTTCAGACCACTTCATGTGCCTTCCCAGGCAGCACACCGGCGTTGGACCAATCTTGCATCCGTATCAGCTAACGTCGTCTGCAATACTGGCCCAAGGTTGGCATCTCAGCCAAGTGCAGCTTCTTCCGATGTAAGACTAAAGTGCCAACCACTGGCACGCGTATGCTCGCGTCTACGCGTCAAAAGCGTCAAATGCGCCTCTCGGCGTCGGCCTCGCAGGGGCATACGCGAGGAGGCGCAAGGGATCAAGCCGGGCTTGATATTTTTGCCACGCGTACGCTACGTCACCACGCGTACAGCGGCACCAATCAACCAGGGGCCGCGCGCCAACCAACCAGAGGGCGCGATGCCTCGGAACGTTATGCCTATTAGCCGCCCCTTCGAAGGCACAGTCGAGGGCTGAATGCAAGCAGGGAAACTACTCCAAACGTTCCTGAATCACCGTTTCGTATTCTAGAACGACAACGACACGACGAATGACTGCCAGTGCTACCAGCGTTACGCGGTTTCGTGCCGAGTTCGAGCGACGCCGAGAAATCCAGCGAATGCCGGCCGGTTATGCTAGCGCCGGTCCCGAGTGCGATCGTCGGCCGAGCGAAAGGAGCATGTCGGTGTTCTTGTGTTTTCATCTGTGACTTTCTGTGCTGAAAACGAGTGTTAACAGACTTCGAACGTTTGAAGGTTTGAGCGTGAGCCCTTGCCTACCACGGAGGCAATTCAAAGCGGTGTCATCTGCATCCAGCGCAGGCCTCTACCGTCGAGTTCGTATGAAGCAGCACATGGGAGGAACCTCGGCTGAAAAAACTCTACGGTAGTTTCCGTCGCAACATAGACACCATATACGACGCCCAAAACATCGCGTAGTTCATACGGAGTAGTTTTTATCTGCACTGTGTTTGTTTTCAACATCGGTATTCATTATCGCTGAAAGCGAACCTCGCACTAGGCAACACATTTTGGTGATGTGAAAACGTACCTATAGAAGTGTATTCGTGGATTGTACGATGCAGAAACATTCGTTGGCTTCGGTGCAAATCGTTTTCGTGTGTTGCCAAGCTAATAACAAGCGTGCGCTGGTTGGTAGCAGTGTGAGGTGACTTTGTGTCGGGTACCACCAACGCTGAAACATTCAGCGTTGGTGGTACCAAGCGGTCTCATTTCCATTCACGTACAAAAGAGAAACTAGATCGTGCGTTGCTGTGCTGATCGAAAAGAAAGTTTGCATGATTAAGTGCTGCTGGTATTGCCTGCTGTTTCACTTCTCGCTTCTTCTGCTTCTCTGCTACGCTCAGCAGCACATACGCTGTTTGGAGGCATTCTAACACAAATATTTTTAATTTATAGTTCATTCTGATACTCATAGCTATAGGCTTACAATGGCGCTTCTCCGTTGTTTTGCAGTTTACTATAATATATTGCGCGTTTTGTTTACAGCTGGACAGATAACTGAAAACCTTGTGAGAAGCACCTGATTCGAAAACAGCTGCACGATGACACGATAGTTGGAAGAGAAGATCACCACATGTATGCACCGAATGAATGAAGGTGTACTAGTATGGTCTGCACTTTGTATAGAAGAAATTCAAAAAGTACCTCATGTGACTTATGAGACCTTCAAGAACTGTGCATGTATTTATCTGTTCATTCGAACTGTAATGAGCTGAAGATATTATTCGATGGTTTTGAACATTGAATATTTGTATGTGTTTCCAAGGAGTGCTTCATTTCTGTTCAGTTTTTAATATATGCATTAACTTGGAATATATATATATATATGCATATACTTAAGCTCATCCAGTTTAGCTCTGTTGGAAAACTTGCCAAAAACTTCTGTATGGTGCTCTGGTGCAATCCTATGATAGGTATCTGTCCCATCAAAAATTTTGGGCGTGCTTTATTGCTATAAAGGGTACTTTGACAATTGATGACACGTGAAAGCCACAGTGCTTGGCTGTAATTTTAAAACAAATGTCAGTCTCATCAAGAAGTGTCAGACACATTTTGTAGATGTTAAAGGATATTTAAACTACCAGCAAAGTGCTGAAGCCTTCAACACAGCAGTGATCTGCAATCACCATCCAGCTTATAAATCATTTCTAGTGCTCTTTAACACGTTCAAATAAAGTTATCAAACACTAGATTGATCTACTTGGTTTGATTCCTAACACCAATGTGTTAGATTTTTTCGAGGCACTTGTATTATGATAATGTTCTATTTCTCTTATTTTTTACCGGGGTGAACTCAAGGGTAGTGATATTCGTTTACCTTGGCACACCTATTGTGGTATTACTGTTTAAATCCTTTCATTTTGTATATATGTACGCCACTTTTGTAGTAGCCTCACATTGGGCTGCCGTATTTTAAAATTGTCACACAGGTCCCGTTAATTAGGGAGGCGATCGCCGGGCTAATTCCAAGGGCCGAAGTATCGGCCCCCCGAACCGCACCACGAAAGCGTGGAAACTTAGAAGTGGTCCTTTTTGGCGCGCCAGCGGACGCCGGCTGTGGCCCAAAGAACAAGTCAGAGCCGAGAGTTGATGAACAAACAAAATTATATTCTCAATAATAGCAGATCAAACCAACACACAATTATGCACACTCCACAATAGTTGCATACAATATGTCACCAATCAAACAACGTACTACACAGTAGAATCAGCCACACTCGAAACAACGGACACAGACAACAATACGCACTACAATGCAGTCGCATGCATTGAACAGCCAAGACACTTAAAGACTAAAGAGATGGAAAACCTATTCAGTCCAAAGTCTTGGAACAAAAGTCTGGATGATACTCTTCCGAGAATCACTCACTCAAAGTCCAGCGTTGTTGTCGTTCCGCTGCCCTCGAAGTTTCTCTTCCAGGAAACCTCGCCGAAGTTTTTCTTCCCGGAAAGCTCGCCTTGGCCACTCTTCAAGGTTCAATTGGCCACTCTTCAAGCTTCAAACTTCGCCGGAAACACGTCGGCTTCACACACGCAGCTGTTGCCACGCGTCTTCGCTCGATAGCGGTAAACACACACTTTTGCCTGTAGCTCGAGTCGTCACCCCTCAGGTGGAAATCATCTTCTTCTCCTGCTTTGTCTCCACGGACAAAACCTTCGCCGACTACACGGCGGAATCCCTACGCACTCTGGCGCTACCTTCCGTCTTCTCCTCCGACGTTTCTCTTCCAGGAAACCTCACGTCTTCTCCTGCTTTGTCCCTACGGACAAAACCTTCACCGACTACACGGCGGAATCCCTACGCGCTCTGGCGCTAACTTCCGTCTTCTCCTGATCTCTCATCTCGGCCGCTCGATTAAATACCTTCCGCGCGAGATTCCAGAACGTTCTCGTCATTTCGTCGGCGCGATACGCAGCGAAGGCTGGGGAGAGGGCGAGTCGGTTCGAATGCCCTCCGCGTCAGATGACTCAACTCGGCATGACGAGGCCTCTTTCCTTCTAGAAATTTCGAGTGCTTGCTTGGCCGCCAATGTGGGGTGAGGAGGGTTGTCAGCGAAGCCACGCTTCCGAGGGGAGAGCGCGCGCCCGAGGAGCCTTGGATGTTTGTTTTCTTTTTTTCTTTAGACCTCGCGGCGTCTCTCCCGCGCGTTATCGCAAGAATTTTGCGGCGCGCCCATTTTTAGCGCTCGTTCTGTGACACTGACCCCACTTTAAGAATAATATCTCATAAGATTCAAAACCACACAAACGAGCGCGAACAGTCACCACACACTCTGAAAGACTGTAACACAAACCGTCACTCATGACACTTCACATTCACAATAGATCGCTCACTACAATCGTACAATGTAATTCAATTTCACAACGCATGAAGTATAGCCACAGGCACATGAATACAATGCTCCATCACATATTCCAAACAATACAAATATACAAAGGTCTCATTACCACAATTCTACAATACTATACATCACGTCACAGCACAAACACTTCGACACTTGTGACACAGGATAACAAGAACATTCACACAACATATAGCACTCAGCCCAACCAAGCACAATTCGATTCCACCTCAGCACCTATCCTGTGCATTTCGAGCGGCGCTTGCGCCCTTTCTTACGGTGCTCTCTCGATCTCTTCTTATTGTTTTTGCTCGTTTTGTTCCGGCGAGCCCCTTCCAACGATGGTCTCTGAGGCGGCGTCTCAGCCATCGTTGTCACTTCCGACACTGCTAACGGGTCATGACGCTCAACCGATCCTGCCCGGTTATTCACCCGCTTGTTCACGTCCCGACATTTGGCCTGGCTGGCCGACTCCGTCATCTTTACACTGTCGCTCGGTTGAGGTCGTGCCGACGTAAGTGCAGCTGCGCGGCCCGTGAACTCATTCAACATGATCATCTTCTCATTCACTCTCTCTTGCGCCGCGGCTTCATCTTGGGCTCTAACGAGATCCGTCTTGGGCTGCTCCTCCACTGTATCTCGCGGTCGCTGGGTTGGCGAGGGCTCTATCTTAGGGTCTTCTCCCAGACATTCCGGATCATTCGGTCCTCGCGCCCCGTCGATGTTTCCGATGACAAGGTCGTACAGGGGGGTCGTCATGCATAAAGCGGTAACCTTCCCGCTGAAGTACGGGGTTTCAACCTCAATTTCTGCTTCGGGAAGCATCCGAACCATACGGTCAATTAGGAAAACCCGTTTCGTTCTGCCTGTTAACTCACTTTCCCGTACCAAATTCCTCCGCAGGATAACAGTGGAGCTGCCGGTATCTCTTAACACCGTAATCTTTTTGTCCGCAACTTTTCGAGGCAGCGTTGGCATTCCCTTCGAAACAGCGGTTGGCTGTTTTGTCATTACAGCACCCACAATAGGGATTTTCTGCCCATTTTTCAACTCTACAAATCCGTCGGTGACGGCATTATCATCAAATTTTGGTGCTGCTAGCACACAGGATACCTGGTGAGTATGACTCGCTCCGTTTCGACATGCGTCTGCTTTGTGCCCAGTCTGACCACACTTGAAACATTTTACAACCGTAGGGCTCGTAAAGATCGTTCGACAGTTTTTCGCGCGATGACCCACTCGGTTACACAGAAAACATCGCAGAATGCTCTCCGGTGCACGCTTCTTTTCTTCGGGAGCCAATTTCTTCGAATCTTCGGGACAATCCTTCTTGACCTTGGCCAAATTAGTTCCACCTTGCGCTTCCAAGAATTGATCAGCCAATTCGAGCATGCCTTCAAGTGACTCAACCTTCCTCTCTTTCAAGTACAGCGACAGGCTTGGGTGGCAACTAGTAAGAAATTGTTCTCTAATTAGGAGCTCTCTAAGCTCATCGTACTCCTGCGCTGTCCCTGAAAGTTTAATCCTACTGTCAAAATAATGGCAAAGTCGGGCGGCATACTGCGTAGCCGTCTCACCATCAGCTGGCTTTCCTGTCTGAAATCTGTCCCGGAATCCTTCCACAGTAAATCTAAATCGCTTCAGGAAAGCAGCTTTCACCTTTGCGTAGTTGGCTGCATCGGTCGGCGTCAGCCTGCCGTACACACTGAGCGCTTCACCACTCAAGCAAGTACTCAAAGCAGTTGCCCATTGATGTTCCGGCCAATTCTGGCTCCTTGCAATCGTCTCAAATCGGTGAAGGTACGCGTCAAGGTCGTCCTTCCTTTCATCAAACGCTACGAGCAGCTTGCTTGGGTTCAAGCGGAAGCCATGATCTTCCCGTTCGCTGCTTTCAACTCTAGCTTGGACGGGAGTTTCACTTCGCTGTTGCAAACGGAGCCGCTCGAGTTCCATCTCGAGCTGCCGCTGCCGTTCCCTTTCAGCCATCTCCGCTTCTCTTTCTTCCTTCAGCTGTCGCTCACTTGCTTCTCTTTTTTCTCTAGTGCTTTCGGCTGCCAACTTCTCTCTCTCCAACTCCAACTTCAATTGTTGCCCTCTTTCTTCCTTCGCCCTTTCAGCGGCCAGCCTTTCTATCTCCAACTCAGCTGCTTTTTCTTGCTTGGCTCTCTCAGCTGCCAACCTCTCTCGTTCCAATTCAGCTGCTTTTTCTTCCTTGGCTCTCTCAGCTGCCAACCTCTCTCTCTCCACCGCCTCTTTCTCCTTCTGGGTTACCCATTTCCGTAGTTCGGCGCCAGAAAGACCATTCTTCTCACCAAGAGCAACTAACTTTTCAAGATCCATGGTGTCTCGCAAATAAAGCCTTGCCGCTTGTAAAAGTATCTGCCTAAATCAGTCTATCGGAACACTCCCCTGCACTCGTTAAAGAGAACACTGAACAACACACAAAATCGTTCCGATAGCACTATCAACAACTCGATGCTCTTTCTCACTACTTTGGACACACTGTGCACCAAAAGGTCCTGTCGCGGACGCCAGAATTATTGTCACACAGGTCCCGTTAATTAGGAAGGCGATCGCCGGGCTAATTCCAAGGGCCGAAGTATCGGCCCTCGAACCGCACCACGAAAGCGTGGACAATTTAGAAGTGGTCCTTTTTGGCACTCCAGCGGACGCCGGCTGTGGCCCAAAGAACCAGTCAGAGCCGAGAGTTGATAAACAAACAAAATTATATTCTCAATAATGGCAGATGAAACCAACACACAATTATGCACACTCCACAATAGTTGCATACAATATGTCACCAATCAAACAACGTACTACACAGTACAATCAGCCACACTCCAAACAACGAACACAGACAACAATACGCACTACAATGCAGTCGCATGCATTGAACAACCAAGACACTTAAAGACTAAAGAAATAGAAAACCTATTCAGTCCAAAGTCTTGGAACAAAAGTCTGGATGATACTCTTCTGAGAATCACTCACTCAAAGTCCAGCGTTGTTGTCGTTCCGCTGCCCTCGAAGTTTCTCTTCCAGGAAACCTCGCCGAAGTTTCTCTTCCAGAAAACCTCGCGAAGTTTTTCTTCAAGAAAACCTCGCGTCTTCAATTGGCCGCTCTTCAAGCTTCAAACTTGGCCGCAAACACGTCGGCTTCACACACGCAGCTGTTGCCACGCGTCTCCGCTCGATAACGGTAAACACACACTCTAGCCTGTAGCTCGAGTCATCACCCCTCAGGTGGAAATCATCTTCTTCTCCTGCTTTGTCTCCATGGACAAAACTTTCGCCGACTACACGGCGGAATCCCTACGCGCTCTGGCGCTAACTTCCGTCTTCTCCTCCGAAGTTTCTCTTCCAGAAAACCTCACATCTTCTCCTGCTTTGTCCCTACGGACAAAACCTTCGCCGACTACACGGCGGAATCCCTACGCGCTCTGGCGCTAACTTCCGTCTTCTCCTGATCTCTCATCTCGGCCGCTCGATTAAATACCTTCCGCGCGAGATTCCAGAAGGTTCTCGTCATTTCGTCGGCGCGATATGCAGCGAAGGCTGGGGAGAGGGCGAGACGGTTCGAATGCCCTCCGCGTCGGATGACTCAACTCGGCATGACGACGCCTCTTTCCTTCTAGAAATTTCGAGTGCTTGCTCGGCCGCCGATGTGGGGTGAGGAGGTTCGTCCGCGAAGCCACGCTTCCGAGAGAGAGCGCGCGTCCAGGGAGCCTTGGATGTTTGTTTTCTTTTTTTCTTTTGACCTCGCGGCGTCTCTCCCGCGGGTTATCGCAAGCATTTGGCGGCGCGCCCATTTTTAGCGCTCGTTCTGTGACAAAAGTAAACAAATATACTATCCAAAAGTGTTCCACGCTTGCTCGGTTCCAATGTGATCATTAATATTTATTGTATCATGATTTGTCGGGTGTGTTTTATTGCATTGGAGAACATTTTGGCTGCCTTTCATGAAGGGTTCAGTTCGAGTAATATGACCGATATCTGTGACTTCATGAAGAGTTAGGCGCGGTTTGTTGTTTTAGAGAATACTTTAACTACAGACAACATCCAGAAGTCTTCAATACAGGATTCAGTCGCAGTCTTATGGCCAATCTCTGTTCTATATTGAAAGTTTCAAGTACAGTTAGTTGCATTAGAGCATACTTTGGATACAAAAAATGCCCAGAGGCATTCTACGTAGTGCTTGGTTTCATTCTTATGACCAGTATCTGTTGTATCATTAAGAGCCAGATGCAGTTTTTTGCATTAGAGGATATTTTCAATACGCTTATCATTCAAAAGCCCTCCACACCGGGCACAATTACAGCCTCATGACCTAAATTCGTCACATCATGAAGAGTAGGGTGTGGGTTGTTGCATTGGAGAACATTTCGGCTGCAGACAACGTTCAAAAGCCTTCTATACATGGTTCAGTTCTAATATTACGACCGATATCTGTGACTTCATGAACGGTTGGGTGTCGTCTGTCATTTTAGAGAATACTTTGACTGAAGACAACGTCCAGAAGTCTTCCATTAAGGATTCACTTCTAAAATTATGACTGATATCTGTGACTACATGAACTGTGGGTGTCGTTTGTCGTTTTAGAGAATACATTGACTAATGACAACGTCCAGAAGTCTTGCAATAAGGTTTCAGTTCTGATATTATGACCGATGTCTGTGACTTCATGAGCAGTTCAGTGTCGTCTGTCGTTTTAGAGAATACTTAGTCTAACGACAACGTCAACAAGTCTTGCATTAATGTTTCAGTTCTAATATTTTGACTGATATCTGTGACTTCATGAGCAGTTGGATGTCGTTTGTCGTTTTAGAGAATACTTTGATTAAAGACAACATCCAGAAGTCTTGGTTTAAGGTTTCAGTTCTAATATTATGACAGATAGCTGTGACATCATGAACAGTTGGGTTTCGTTTGTCGTTTGAGAGATTACTTTGACTAAAGACAACGTCCAGAAGTCTTGCATTAAGGTTTCAGTTCAGATACTATGACCGATATCTGTGACTTCATGAACAGTTGGGTGTCGTCAGTCGTTTTAGAAAATACTTTGAGCAAAGACAACGTCCAGAGGTATTCAATACCGGGTTCAGTTCCAATATTATGACCGATATCTGTGACTTCATACACAGTTGGGTGTTGTTTGTCGGTTTAAAGAATACTTTGACTAAAAACAACGTCCAGAAGTCTTCCATTAAGGATTCACTTCTAATATTAGGACTGATATCTGTGACTACATGAACAGGTGGGTGTCGTTTGTCGTTTGAGAGAATACTTTGACTAAACACAATGTCCAGAAGTCTTGCATTAAGGTTTCAGTTCTAATATTATGACCGATATCTGTGACTTCATGAACAGTTGGGTGTCGTCTGTCGTTTTAGAGAATACTTTGACTAAAGACAACGTCCAGAAGTCTTGCACTAAGGTTTCAGTTCTAATAATATGACCGATATCTGTGACTTCATGAACAGTTGGGTCTTGTCTGTCGTTTTAGAGAATACTTTGAGTAAAGACAACGTCCAGAGGTATTCCATACCGAGTTCAGTTCCAATATTATGACCGATATCTCTGACTTCATGCACAGTTGGGTGTCGTTTGTCGTTTTAGAGAATACTTTGACTAAAGACAACGTACAGAAGTCTTGCATTAGGGTTTGAGTTCTAATATTGTGCCCGATATCTCTGACTTCATGAACATCTGGGTGTCGTCTGTCATTTTAGAGAATACTTTGAGTAAAGACAACGGCCAGAGGTAAACCATACCGGGTTTAGTTCCAATATTATGATCGATAGCTGTGACTTTATGAACAGTTTGGTGTCATTTTAGAGAATACTTTGACTGAAGACAACGTCCAGAAGTCTTCCGTGCGAGGTTCAGTTGCAATATTATGACCAATATCTCTCACATCATGAAGTGTCAGGCACAGTTTGTTGCATTATAGCACATTTCGACTATGGAAAATGCTCGAAGACATTCTACGCAGTATTTGATTCCTATCTTATGAACAATATTTGCTGTACCAATAAGAACCACGTGTGTTTTGTTGCATTAGAGGATATTTCGAATACACACATCAACCGAAAACCTGCTCCTCTGGCCTCAATTGTAGTTTTATGACTGACTTAAGTCTGTCAGATCATGAAGTTACATGCGTGATTATTAAGTTGAGAGCTATAAAATATGGTGTTTAAATATACTGAAGGTGCCAGCATATTCAAGATATTGTTATTAAACTTGGTAGTGCAGGAATAGAAACCCGGTGGTTTGTAAACCTGATCAGAAGGACAGCCGCCGCCTCATTCACCGAAGAGAGGAGGAGGGGGGAGCTCAATGTCAACTTCATATATTAACATAATAGGGAGGGGGCGCTAAGTCAGACCCTACATGGAGGGGGGCACTGCGACAAACTTTTGCCCCCTCTCCCTATTAAGGAGAACTCTGCACACGCCTATGATAGACGTACAGTATGCTAGACGCGAATGTTCATTCGCGGGAGCGGCGCACGCACCGATGTTGATTTGTGGGGCATACCGCTGTTGTTACTTTGGGCACTGGAATGTCAATTACTTCTAAAATTGTCTGAACAGTGGTGGGTGAAGCACTATCAATTTTTTTAACGTGTTCTCATATCCTCTAAAACGTAAACCCGCTCCAGTTAGGAACGTGCTGTTCTGTGCTGAACTTGGACAGTTCTAAGCTAAAAGGTCAAGCAACATTGTGCGTCGGCCTTGGACGCGTTGGCGTCAACGTGGTTGACGCGTGCCAGTGGTTGCGCGCCCTTTTCCTCCACAGGCGCGACTAGACGATTTTGACGCGTAGGCGCTTGCATACGCGTGCCAGTGGTTGGCAACTAATGTTCAAGCCGATCTGGGGCCGACGTTCTGTCGTGCCGTTTCATTTGCCAATATCCAGCCGACGCTAGCCCACTCTACACATGCCAATGAAGGCCCGCCCTTTCACCGGCGTAGTTGCCAACATACATCCAGCATAGGACCATTCTCGGGCCACTTTGTTGCCATGAAATGCCATTATTATGCCAGCATTCGCTATACGACGAATATCGGCTACCATTGCCTTGCCAATATTCCACCGTTATTAATATCGGATTTTTACTACTGGCATTCCTTAGCAGGTAAACATTACATTACGCCCCCAGAACTTCCCCTAGCAGGTTATAGCAGCCCCGTACGAGCTTCACGGTGTAGTATACTTCAAGGCGACTGACCACTGGATGACTAGTGTAGAAACACTACACGATCCCACTTAATCGCCCATTTTTGCATTTTTTGCATTGCATAATACCCTCCCCACATGTAGAGTATAAGACTGCACAAGTGTAGTTATTGTCTAGTTTTCTCCACAGATTCCTCCTCAGTTTTGCGAGACATTGCACCATAGGCTGTTACAATTTTCGTCAAGTATTAGCTAAAAAACATTATTTAAAATAACTGCTCAGTGCAATTATTCCGCACAAGAGCAATTCATGAATAAGAATACCAGAGCACAATTTTTGTAACTTCTTTTTAATATACTAAGTGAAATCATTTATTTTTCAATTCAGCTTTTCAAGTTACTGCTGTTCAGTAATGCAGCCCGAACTAGGAGGCGGTTTCAGCAAGGCTTTGTTGGCATAGGGCTGGCCAGGGAAGCAGAGGTGAGGCGAAGATTTAGAGGCTGCAGCAGGAGATGAGGCAATGACGGTGGGCTGCCTAGGGTCCTGCAAGCAGCGATTGGGCAGGAAACCAACCATCACAGGCTGTTGCCGATCCCAAATTTGAGGGGCAGCTGCGATCGGGCTGAAAATCTAAGAACACATGTGTGAATGGTGCCTTTCCTAACCTTTATTGAGGCCAACAAACTTCAACAGCCACGTCTAAATGAAACGCTGAACTTTTTCAAACACCTGCATACGTGAATATAAATAAACACCTCAAAATAAGTTCTTAGCACAGCAGTATAACTTATATGCAAGCTAAAACAATAAAAACAATCACAGCGAACGTTATACTGAACAATCCAGATCAAAGTACTATGTGGCTATTATGAACAGAAATGAACAAATACTTCAACAGTCATTGTGTAAAAAAATCTACCAAAGACCAAAATATTTAAAATTAGGTATCAATGAAAGTTCATTAAAACAAACTTGTTTGACCAATTTACAAACAAACACAAGCTCTTTCATGATTTTTAAACATGACCTACAGGGTTGCAAGCTAGATGAAATAGTCTACAGCTGTATCCTAAGGCTGCATAAATATATAACAGGACAACAAGGTACACGACCGCACGAACTTTCAACTATGGATTATTCTTGGGCACACATGAGCTTATACTGCACAAGAAGATGACTGACTACCAGATCGACAATACAAGATGAAGTAATCTACGCAAACACAATTTCAGCACTGACACTTGTGGATTTTTGCAATGCTCCTGTATTATTTTAAAATGGTATCTCCAAATGCTATGAAAGATGTGCTGATGTGGTTTCCTATGTTTTTGTCGCAATAAATGAACCTTCGAAATTCCACATGCTTTTTGGAACTTGCATTGATCCAAAGTATTGGTTTCTTAGCAGACTAGGACTGGATAGGCGGCTCGCCGAAAAACAGCACTTGGCAGAGAGTCGCAACACAACTCAGCTATTCGCGCCCAGACGACCGGCTGCAGGGAGAGCACACATTTGTGGCGCTGCCTTGCTTTATTTTAGAACGAACAGCTCTAAAAGCCATTGCACCAGTAAAACTGAACTGTGGCTTAAAAAAACTGTCTGAAGGCTACTCTCACATAAATAGCACTTGAAAACGGAGAAAAGCTCTGCAAAGCAGACTGCATCTATGCATGTGGCATTGAAGAGACAGTGCTGTGCAGTGATGGCAACTCCCTCATGATCTTTTCTGTTCGGGATTTTCTGCTATGGTAGTACCGGCTTATATGCGCGTCCGGCGACGATACTACACTCTGCAATTCTGTTGTAAAAAAATGAATAAGTAATGGTTGCGCATCACTTTTTTTGGCGGCATATGTACATTCTGTCTGCAATATGTATGCACGTGGACGTTGATCAAGAAAAGCACTGTGACAGCATAGCACGGGTGGTGTCGCGGTCTTTTGCTTGATAGCGCGGAATGTATCTCCGACCACACTGGCTGCATTTAGATGGCGACGAATCGAATCTAACATAATCAAAGAAATCTAAGTGCCACCGACGAAAGTCGAGTTTATTGCTGGATTATACATCCTTGAGTTTACAGAATACTAGGAACTCAGTGTATATTTTGCCGTAGTAACGCGGGATCAAGCGTTTGAAAAGTCTGCATACACAGCGTCAAGGGGGCAGCCATTTTGAATGGGAACGACATCACAATTAAATCCACGTTCATCAAGCTGGAAATCAGGAAGTGAACAAAACTTTTCTGGTAGCTTGGAAGAACATAAAGGGCTTAACAACTACCCAGTAGTATTTTCCGAATTACGTTGTTAATGGAAGAGAAACCGGACCCTATTTCCCCCACTTAAACACATACTGCACGGAACTAAGTAGTCGAGTATTCATACTGCACGCAACAGGGCAGAATCTGATATAAAAAAAGCACTTCTCGGTTAATACAACCAGGTAGGACACGTTAGATAGTCACGGGCTGGCGTTCAGGGAGCCCCAAACAATGACTGGAGAGACAAAAACAAAGAAAAGTGTCACAAAGGAACGGAGTAAGGGAAAAAAAAGAAAGAACCTACTTGCAGCACCCCAATGCAGAGCGCACTAGATAGTGAGAAAACAAAACATGGTGAGGACAATTGTAAGGAAGTCTAGAAGGGATTAATTTGAGAGAAAAGAGGCCAGCTAGCCCGACTATTGGAACGTCAGTACAGATCTGAGACAACCATTCTCGGAGATTCGGCCATATATGGCCAATAAGTCGAAGCAGCAATTCCGCACAGAGACAGAGAAAGATGATATCAGAAGAGATTTAGGGGGAGGTAAGATGGAGTCACCCAAAGAGGAGTGTGAGGGCCAAGACCTTCGAGACCCGAGAACGAGAACGAGTGCAATCCCCCACTGCGATAAGGAGTTCCTTGATCTTCATTGAACGCCGCGTCCAATGGCGGCCGCGTCAGCAGCACGGGTAAGTGAGCTCTACACATATCTACGTATAACTTTAGCAATATTGGTTCTAGGAGGGTCAGAGTGGTGTCTATTTGTTCGTGAAGATACATGGAGTTCAACCGGTACAAATATTCCTATTACGAACGAAAATTTCAAATTTTAGGAGCGCAAAACAGTGAGAATCTGTGGAAACAACAACCTTCGGATCACGTTTTTTTAGAGGTATCTTGCAATCAAAATTAAGCCTAATCACTGGAAAAGTAAATTTGTAATATCATCTGCGATATGTGTTTCTGAATTGTGGAAAGTTTTTTTTTTTTAATGTCTCTGATTATTAAAACTTGGGTCTCAATATTTCATTTACTTTATTCCGAAATGTCTTAGGCCACTGCATAGTTTGCATTAGCAAGGTAGTCAAGCTCATGTACCGCTAGTGAAATCAAGCTTGATGCTAAGCTAACCATTTTTACACTTGAATGAATTGAAGAATCACTTGTTAATTCAAAATTATGAAATGATATACAAGTTTTTTTAACAAAAAGGTTAAAGGCAAGGTAATATGCATTGAAAAGGTGTTTTTAAGACTTGGTACGCCATTTACTGCAGTGAAACTGCCTTTACAGCGGGTTACATGTGATTATGACACATCACCTGCATTGCAGTCATCCTCGCACAAAGTGCGGACTTGGGCTAAATAAGATAGACTGGAGCTTGAAATTGCTGCGATAATATTATAGTTATCAATATGGTAGCCTGCCGAGCTTTCAATTGCAGGGTCCTTATTGATTCCATGTTGCAATATCAAACTTTGATGTGGTTTTGGGAGCAAGAAGTTTTCTAAACTTGGATAGTTACAAGTAAATAAGCCTATCATAATAATTTGGACTAATAACTATAAGGTCAACTGAACACCGATGTTATCACATCTCCTTGAAGTAAAGTTGTAATAAACATCCATGAACAACTTTTAATTTTATGCGGGAAGTTCACTCACAATGTTCAACAGTCAATAACTTTAGTTTAGTTATGTTTAAACATACCGCAGGGGTGCCTGCGCAAGTAGGCGTTTGGTGGGTAGCGACACCACGAACCCGAGCTAACGGGGGAGTTTCGACTCCCTCCCACGCCTAGCCGTGCGTGGCTTTGCCGTGTCCAAGGAAAAGGAGATCCTGGGGGTTGAGCCGACGCTGGGTGATTGGACCGTTAAGGCCCCCTGGCAGAGGCAACACACCCCTCTGGCCCCGGCTTCACGTAGACGGCACCCCTGAGCTGACCCACCCAGAGGAATCGGCAGTCGCCTTTTCCTATCTCTCTCTCCCTACATCTTCGTCTTTATCTCTTACTATTTATCTGTCCTGTCTTCTACTCTCTTCCGTTCACTTCCAAACTTCCTGGCGGCTAGGGTTAACCCTGTGCAAATAGCCTACCTTGGTCTAGGCGCATTGTGTTATAGTGGCGTTGTACGGCTGGCGTATGCAGGTTTCAGCATTTGTAAACTTGTAGCGTCCCCTCGTTGGGCTCCGTGGTGGGTGGCCGCCAACGCTGCTGAACAACAATAAGGAAGACATGCATGGAGCATTCCCACTACTGTCTGATCGTACCGGCTTAAAGCCGGTCGCACCGATGATCTCACCAGAGAAGGATTGGCCACCCTGGTGCAGTATCTGGCCACCCCCTCCCGTAGGCATTCGTCAATTAACTCACGGCCCTCAGTCGCCACCAGCTGCGGAGCAACTGACCACGGCGGCGGTCAGATCTGCAAAGCAGCAGAGGGTGCTAGGAATCTCTGGATACGGACAGGCCACCATTGGAACTTGAACTTAGCAACGTTTAACGTTAGAACGTTATCTAGTGAGGGAATTCTAGCTGTATTATTCGAGGAGCTAGAAGGCATTAAATGAGATATAATAGGGCTGAGTGAGGTTAGGAGGACAGATGAGGCCTATACTGTGCTACAGAATGGGCACGTCATTTGCTATCGGGGCTTGGCAGACAGAAGAGAACTGATAGTAGGGTTCCTAATTCACAGAAACATAGCTGGCCACATAGAGGATTACTACAGCATTAATAAAATGGTGGTAGGCATTGTAATTAAACTGAATAAAAGATACAAAATGAAGGTAGTACAAGCTTACGCGCCTACATCCAGCCATGATGACGCTTCAGTTGAAAGCTTCTATGAAGACGTGGAATCGGCAATGAGTAAGGTGAAAACACAGTATACTATAGTAATGGGCGACTTTAAAGCAAAGGTAGGGAAGAAGCAGGCTGGAGACCAGGCAGTAGGAGATTATGGCATCGGCACTAGGAACGCCATAGGAGAGCTACTAGTAGAATTCGCAGAACGCAATAATCTGCGTATTTTGAATACCTTCTACCGAAAACGAGAAAACCGCAAGTGGACATGGAGGAGCCCTAATGGCGTAAATAAGAACGAAATAGACTTTATAATGACTGCACACCCAGGAGTCGTGCAGGATGTGGAAGTGGTTGGCAAGGTAAGATGCAGTGACCATAGAATAGTACGGGCTTGAATCCGCCTAGACTTGAAGAATGAACGACAGAAACTGATACGCAAGAAGCCAATCAATGAGCTAGCACTGAGAGGGAAAGTACAGAAATTCAGAGTGTCACTGCAGAACAGGTACTCTGCTCTTAGCGAGAAAACCAACCTTAGCGTAGATACAATGAATGATAATCTGGCGAGTATCATCACGGAGTGTGCAGTGGAAGTTGGAGGCAGGGTAGTTAGACAGAACACCGGCAAGCTTTCCCAGGAAACGAAGAACCTAATTAAGAAGCGTCAAATCACGAAAGTGTCAAGTACAACAGACAAAATAGAACTGGCAGAGCTTTCGAAGTTGATTAATAGACGTAAAGTATGCGCTGTAAGAAGGTATAACATGGAGAGAATTGAGTAATTTCTGAAAAACGGAGGAAGCGTCAAAGCAGTGAAGAGGAAACTTGGGATAGGCAAAAGGCGGATGTATGCACTAAGGGACAAAGAAGGCAAAATAACTACCAATATGGATAGGATAGTTAAAATAGTAGAGGAGTTTTACAGAGATCTGTACAGTAGCCGAGACAACCACGACCTTAATACTATAAGAACTAGCAGTAACCAAGACGACACCCCACCGGTAATAATAGAAGAAGTAAGAAAAGCTTTGGAGAGCATGCACAGAGGCAAAGCTGCTGGTGAGGATCGCGTAACATCAGATCTGCTGAAAGATGGAGGACAGATTGTGTTAGAAAAACTAGCCACTCTATTTACGAGGTGTCTCCTGACGGGAAAAGTACCTGAGTCTTGGAAGAACGCTAACATCATCCTAATACATAAGAAAGGAGATGACAAGGACTTGAAGAATTACAGGCCGATCAGCTTGCTCTCTGTAGTATACAAGCTATTTACAAAGGTAATTGCTAGCAGAGTAAAGAAAACATTAGAATTCAAGCAACCAAAGAAACAAGCAGGATTTAGAACAGGCTACTCAACAATTGACCACATTCATACTATCAATCAGGTAATAGAGAAATGCTCAGAGTATAACCAACCACTATACATAGCCTTCATAGATTACGAGAAGACGTTTAATTCAGTAGAAATATCAGCCGTCATGCAGACACTGCGGAATCAGGGCGTAGATGAAATATATATAAACATTCTGGAAGAAATCTACAGGGGATCAACTGCTACCATAGTGCTTCATAAAGAAAGCAACAGAATACCAATAAAGAAGGGTGTAAGGCAGGGGGACACAATCTCCCCAATGCTATTCACTGCGTGCCTACAGGACGTTTTCAGAAGCCTAGAATGGGAACAGTTAGGGATAAGAGTTAATGGAGAGTACCTCAGTAACCTGCGCTTCGCCGATGACATTGCATTGCTGAGTAACTCAGGGGACGAATTGCAACTCATGATTACGGAGTTAGACAAGGAGAGCAGTAAGGTGGGTCTTAAAATTAATCTGCAGAAAACGAAAGTAATGTACAACAACCTCGGAAAGGAGCAGCGCTTCGCGATAGGTAATAGTGCACTTGTAGTTGTAAAAGACTATGTCTACTTAGGGCAGGTAATAACCGCAGAGCCTAACCACGAGATTGAAGTAACTAGAAGAATAAGAATGGGGTGGAGCACATTCGGCAGGCACTCTCAAGTTATGACAAGTAGATTGCCACTGTCCCTCAAGAGGAAGGTATATAACAGCTGTATCTTGCCGGTACTTAGCTACGGAATAGAAACTTGGAGACTCACAAAGAGGGTTCAACTTAAATTGAGGACGACGCAGCGAGCAATGGAAAGAAAAATGGTAGGTGTAACCTTAAGAGACAAGAAGAGAGCAGAGTGGATTAGGGGACAAACGGGAGTTAAGGAAATCATAGCTGCAATAAAGAAGAGGAAATGGACATGGGCCGGGAATGTAGCACGAAGACAGGATAACTGCTGGTCATTAAGGGTCACCAACTGGATTCCCAGAGAAGGGAAGCGGGGTAGGGGGAGACAAAAGGTTAGGTGGGCAGATGAGATTAAGAAGTTTGCGGGTATAAATTGGCAACAACAAGCACAGGACCGGGTTAACTGGCCGAACATGGGAGAGGCCTTCGTCCTGCAGTGGACGTAGACAGGCTGATGATGATGATGATGATGATTAAATATAAAAAGAACTCTCGTGAACCAAAAGGTATGTGCGCATCGGAGAACCCCAAGCGGTCACAATCTTGGTACGCATCCTACAGCGTACCTCAGAATGATATCTTGTTGGCAAATTAAAGCTTAGCAATTATCGATGTTGAACAGACATATTCACTTTAGGCCGACACAGGCAAGCCGAAAAAACTGAAACTGTGTGCTAGGTGAACTAAACAACAAGTAAACAACAAAGACATTTGATACTTCTCTAGCAATGCATAAATTCCGATGTTACTTAGCCACGGCAGCAAGTGAGAAAAACACTCACCGAATTGGCTGGCTCCATAAAGCTAAGCTTTGAGTAATCCGCTCCTTTGTTTGTAACAAGAACCCTCTCTTTTGCACAATCAGGTTAAACAGAGGCACTTCAGCGTCGAGTTTTCATCGCGAGAGTATCTTTTATAACATTTCAGAGGCGTATGAACGTGGCCCTGCACAAGTGTTGTGAGCAACGCAGCTCTCCTTTACACGCACAGTGTTTACAAAAAAAAGACTACCTGCCTATCGTTCGTTCACTACACGCAGTTGCATCAGATAGAATTTGGTAGTGATGGTCAAATGGAAGGACGCATGGAAACTTTGTTAGTCTTCAAGTTCACTACTCAACGCTTAGCGGGTCAGATAAAAAAGGTTTACAATGCCGTTTGTTGCATAATATGCTCGTTTCATTCCGGCAAAACTCCGTTTAACTCGACTGTTTGGCCCTGGTCTCCACTGATGGCTGTCTTCACAATAGAATAAATATAGCATACACGTT
The DNA here is from genome assembly GCA_013436015.1 of Rhipicephalus annulatus. NCBI lineage: Eukaryota > Metazoa > Arthropoda > Arachnida > Ixodida > Ixodidae > Rhipicephalus > Rhipicephalus annulatus. The sequence continues at coordinate 95,217 of WOVY01010000.1, read as the reverse complement.
TCATCCGGTTTAAAAAGGAGCCCGGCAGCACTAAAAAGGAGAGCGAGAGCAGAATTTCGCTCGGCTGACCGCTTGGATGCAACGCTGCCTCCTCTTTTTACGTTCTCCCTTGCCTCTAAACGTCCTCCTTTTTACATACTGTTGCACTTGAATACGCAGCAGTACTGCCAGTGCCCTTTATTTTTTTAGAGATTTATATTACCTTAGTGCGCAAGGAACGTTTCAGAAGGAAGATATAGCATTGATTGATATGTGAGGTTTAACGTTCCCAAACCACCATATGATTATGAGACCCCATAGCGGAGGGCTCCAGAAATTTCGACCACCTGGGGTTCTTTAACGTGCACCCAAATCTGAGCACATGGGCCTACACCATTTCCACCTCCATCGGAAAAGGAAGATATAACAGAGATTTAGGACAGAGCGCACACGTAAAGCCAATTTTATTGCACAGATGGCATGAATATATAAACGGTCAAGAGGGCAAGGCGATCACGCACAGAAGAAAGGAGAAATGATGGCGCATGCACCAAACCACTTTATTCCAGTCTTAAAATGACAACTTAACTGAAAAGATACCTGTATTTAATATACGACGAATTGACAGGCATCTTTTCAGTTAAGTTGTCGTGTTAAGATTGTAATAAGGTGGTCTGGCACATGCGCCATTATTTCTCCTTTCTTCTGTGTGTGATCTCCTCGCCTTCTTGGCTGTATATAATTTTCCGTCATCTGTGCAATAAAATTGGTTGTAAGTGAGCCTTCTGTTCTATCTCTCTGCTATATCTTCCCTCTGAAACATTCTCTGCGCACTAAGGAAGTATATTTCTCTCAAAAAAATGCAATACCAACCAGCCCAATTATCCACTCCTTTGGTTTCGTTACGATGATGCGCGCACGCACCATCTCTGCCAGCCGCCACTCTCGTCTGCCGGAGCAGCTGAGAATTGCGAGCTCTCACCGCCAGGGTGGCCGTGGAAACTCCAGCGCTGGTTCCCTATACTAGCAACGTTTACGATGGTGTGGAAAAAACCTTCGAGAAGGATAACTTCGACATAGCAAACATTTAACGACCCTTTTACCTGGGATGAGCGACAGAAGTCATACCTGATAGGCACATCATCAGCACTACGGGGAGGACCCTAAAGAACTGGAGATGGCTGGACTGTGAAGATGCAATTTTGTACTCAATTGAATTCACAAGGCAAACAATGTATCTTTGAGATAAAACATTTTGATTGGGGAGGTACATGTATGAATAAATTTTCATACAACTATAAGCTTGCTAGAACAGAAACCAGTTGTAGATAACTGAAATGAACTTTTGATTGTGTAACTTCACGCTAGCCTTATTTTCCCAACTATAATCAGCCCAAAACAACTTTTTCACAAAGTTGCCCCACACACGATGTAGAGTCATTAGCCCCACCTCACCGCCCCACCTCAATAGAGCCATTTGTATTAAAAATGCGGATCAGTAGAACGCTCCGTAGGGCGAGAAAATGTTTTATAAACGTTCTGCCATTATCCATTTGCCTTTATACCGATGATTCTCCAGCAAGGAAAAAAAACGTGAAATTTATGTCACAAAGTAACCCAATTTCACGGTAGTACAGGTCTTCGACATTTAAGCTAAGTTCACTGCAAGTCTTCGCATCATTCTGCAACAGAAATATAACGATAGCCCCTGAATCGGGCACAAGAAAGAAATCATAATAATGCCACGCCATGTCCGAAAACTAACTCATGACTGCTGTTGAGGCACTACAACACGAGGTCAACGATGAGGCCAAGTTCAACGAAGTGATAGGACTAAAATGTCTGGGAACCTCTGATGTTTTACTTGAATAAAATCAAATATTGCTTCAAAGCAGTGTTTGCAGTGAGTGGTGTTGCACCAGCAGTTGACAATATTTTCTTAAAGGCACAGTAAAGAGAACCAATGTCTCACTTTAGACTGACATGCTTCACACTGAGACCTCTCATGCCACAAGTTCATTATCAGTAGAGAAAGTTAGGATTGAAGTTTATTTTTTTAATTTCGTGATGCTGAAATTTTCAAAATGCATCGTATTTTCGCAGCACTGGCTTGATGAATATTTCTGCAACTTCGTATCATAGGTCCATCACACCGACAGATGACAGTGTACTTAAATTTGATGAATTAATATTTACGTAAGACCAAGTACACGCGTTTGAATTTCATGATGTCGCGTGGTTTCGTGCGAGAAGATCAAAGCGTCATCTCCACCAACATTTTTTTTCGAGCGTTTTCTCATTTACCAAGCGTCTTTTCGTGGTACAAGTGGCATTTCCTGGATTGAGAATTTGTACTTGACTAATACACGAAAGATGTTTTTGGTTATAGTGTCTTTTAAAGGTGTACCGAGACATTTTTGAGACATCGCAAAAGGGACATTTTTAGTTTCCTCTGTACCCAAGTAGTATTACGACTTAGCACACAATAGTCAGCCAGCATGCATAAGATAGTTACTCTGATTTTAAAGCTTTCGTTGAAGAGCATTGGCAAGCAATGGAGTGGACAATATCATGATGAGTCAACAAGGTTCCTCCAAGTTTAAACGAAGTTTCCGTGCAGCCTAAATTAAAGAAATCGCTGTCACGGTCAATAGGGACAATGCACTCATCGTTTACATGTACCACGAGCAGATCGCTTATCTGCCATCAGTACGTAGCGAATTGCCAAGTTTCTGCAACGTCACACTGCCTTGTCATGTGACGGAGAAGCCACCCACATGATATGAAAACTGAAAGCGTCTTTTAAAGGAAGCGGTAATTAAAAAAGCGTTGCTTTCCCGGGCAGCACAGAACTCTCTTCTTGAAACCTATCGTCTTCTATAAAACAACAATTCTTAAATATTGAAAATTCGTCTCAGTGCTCCTTTAGGTGATGCCAACAAGATGAATAGGGACAGTAATATCAGATGGTTTGGCAGTACGTATTTCGGCACATTCACGATTACCTGATCAATTGTCAAGGAAACAATAATAACGAACGGATGGTAGATTACGGCCGGTCTATAGGCACTCGTTCGCTCCGGGCTTTTATGGCCTGAGAAGCCGCCGCGAGTAAAATATACTTTTTTTATACAGTGTGAGCGCACTCCTCATGAGGGTGTCAAGAGCCAACACTTCAAAACGCCTTTTGCCGCATACGCATTGCATTGTAAATCAGGTGTACCCCGCCACTTTCTCGTGCCAAAACTTTTCCATTTGTAGGAAGCAGTGAGAGTGGTAGAGGTGTGTGTGGGCACAGCCAGCATTTTAAGGCACTCATGCATTGGGTAATGAATTCGCACACGTAACGGCACAAAGTTCTCTTTTTCAAGGCTCGAATACAATCTATTCTCTGAATTCGAAAATGTTTGAGGCTCGTGTGGTTGGATTTATCATTTTGGTGCATGTTAAAGAACTCCACATGGCCAAATTCCCAGACCGTTCCACTATGGCGTCCTTCATAAACATATAAGGGAATTAACTTCCTAGAACAAAAAGTCTTGAAAATTGCAGTTGATTCTTGAGCCATACATTGAAAATTTCCTGCTACTGACCTGTCCCGAAAGTGTGGTCAAGAGTCACCCAGAAGGGTCGGTGCTAATTATGAAAACTTTCTCTGGACTCTTCTAGTTAATTGCATAAATTTTAATGGCTCAAAATGACATGCCATTTGGCTTTGTTTACAAGTCCAAACAAAAGCATTTCTGGTTTGAAGCAATGACGCTACTTCAGCTAAAGGCATCACGACAGAGTTTTGCCAACAGCGCTTTTTTTCTTCAGGCGCAATGAAATTATATTAGTACTAATGAGAAAATTTTCTAATTCTATGAAATTCTATTGTTCCCCTGCGTCTCTGGCGAGCCTTATTGCATAAGAAAATGTTTCACACTTTTTCATTGGCGCTGCAGATTGCATCTGGGATTGTGTGGGCTTGTGGTTGTTTTTTTTTTCTTTACTACAATGACTTTCCAAAACTGTATCACTACATGCTCTTTCATGTTTCTAACTTTTGTGTTTTCATTTTGAACTATTATTACTTTCATTGACATTTTTATTACTGTTGCTATTACTCCTGCTATTGATAGTGATATTCTCACCTACTTGTGAAAAATAGTGAACGTCCCTATTATGTTTTTACATTAACCTTCTTGAAGGACTCATTTCAATAAACACGCAAGGAAAAAAAAGTGCAAAATTTATTTTTTTCATGGGCACTGGCTGCTGGCATGTGGATTCGAAGTAAACGTTCCCAAAACTATTTTTCTCCGAAAAAAAAAGATTACGTTGTCTGTCATTTCGTCGGCCAGTTAGTGACAGATCATGTGTCCGAGCCTTCTGAATGCGACGCACAATAGCGCATGTGTGCAGAATCGAATATTTATTGATTTACTCCTGTCTTGAAGTATCAGAAAGAGTTGTCATATATGCTTCCTACCACGTTTCCATCGCATTGGTACCACGAGGAAGTGCGACAATAGAAATGAACGTCAGCATTATTTCAGTGCATTTGCCTTATTTTCAATGAATGACGACGAGTTAGTTTGGAACAAGATTGCGGCGATAGGTAGAAGCACAGCCCCCTTCCTGTATACAGGCCGTAAAGAAAGCGAGTGTGCACCTCCAGATTGGCGGCAGGCAGATATACTACCTGCGGTAGTATATCTACATAAAAATCTACGTTATATACATACATCTACATAGAATCTACATAAAAATCTACATATATCTGCATTATTGTCCGATATCTACATATTGGACAATAAAGAGGAACAATGACTTGGATGAACAAACTGTGGTCTGAGAACTCTAATGCTAAAAGTTTCACTGTCATCATTTTATTAATAACGCATAAAATCAAGGTCGAAATTTCAATGTTAAATTTCGTGCCTAAACATTTGCCGAGGGTGCAACAGCCAAACTAAAATTTGAAGCAGTTTTCGGAGCAGCAAATTGTTACTTTTGGAGCACTAAAACTCAAATTCGGCGCAGGTTACACGCGAAAAAACATTCATTTTTTGAACACGAAAGACCGAATTTTGAGCAGCTTTAGAAAGAAGGCATATATATATATATATATATATATATATATATATATATATATATATATATATATATATATATATATATATATATATATATATATATTGACGCGTGTGTACTGGTGGACCAAAACGACGATAAGGGGATTTGGCGGACACCAGGTAGTGGGGCTCTGGCTGATTGAAGATAAAGAAGGCGATCTTGCTGTTTGGCTGCTGAGAGTCCCTGTGTCAACGTTTATCTGCCTTTGGTTCACGCTGTACCGTGACACTGGTGGAAGTGCTGGGACGCAACCCTACCTAATGCTCCATACTCCCACTGGGAGCCGTTCATCTAGCTCGAACGCATTGTCACCCATTGCAACTCCCGTGCACCGGTTCAGTCGGCGGCTGATAGGCCTCGCTCCAGAGTTCACGCCTTCCACGGAACCTCGCAAGTGCCTATTACCTCTCCAAATGGCCAACGCCAGTCCGCAACCGGCGCCCCAAGGCCCCCCGCCAACACAGCCTTCACTAGTAACCATCTTTCAACCGCTGGTTCTCTATCACTTTAGTGGCGGCGCACATGAAGACGTGGACGACTGGCTTGAGCACTATGAACGTGTCGCCAAGATTAATCTGTGGCCTGAACAAGAAAAGCTCTCACGCGCCTATTTCTACCTTGCCGGCGGTGCGAAAATTCGGTATGAGAACAGAGAAGCCAGTCTGTTAACTTGGGGCGACTTCCGACAACAGCTTGTCGATACGTTCACCAATGTCGATCGACGCGACCGTGCGCAGCAGCTGTTGGAGCTACGGGTTCAAAAACCCAATGAAAGCGTTACTATGTTTGCTGAAGATATCACTCGTCTTTTTCGTCGAGCTGACCCGAACATGAGTGAAGATAGGAAGTTGACCTACCTCATGCGCGGCGTTAGGCGTTAAGGAGCAACTTTTCGACGGGCTACTGCCCCACCCTCCAAGTACCGTAGTTGACTTCATCAAGGAGGCTACGGCTATCGAGCGGGCGCTCCATCAACGATGCAGGCAGTATCATCGAATGTCTAGCAGCGCCCCAATCAATGCTGCCGCCATACCTGGGGATCAAAGCTCCCTGCGAGACCTCATTAGGGAGGTAGTTCGCGAGGAACTGCAGAAGTTCCGAAATCTAGTTGCTCAAACCCCCGTTGCGTCCGTCGCTGAACTGGTACGCGACGAAATCCGCCACGCATTTTCTACCGCTGGTCCAGGTGACGAGCACCGTCCCATGAGCTATGCCGATGCTCTGCGGCGTTCACCATCTGGTACATCGCCGCCATATCACCCAGTGCTGACGGCCCCTACGTCACCACGGCAAGAGCAGACCCTGAGCCGACCGCCAAGCCAACCGACGTACCACCAGGCGTCCACAGCAGCACCATGGACATCGTAGCAAGAAGGGAGGTTCAGACGTCCACCCCTCCGAAGAACAGACGCATGGCGCACAATCGATCGACGTCCACTATGCTTTAACTGCGGAGGTGCAGGTCATATTGCCCGTCATTGCTGGCATCGCAGTGATCCGTTCCGCCCTCTTCGAACATGGTCTGACGATCGACGTGCGAACGAAGCATACCACGCCGGGAGGACGCCTCTTTCCATGGAGCCCGTTCTCACTTTTACGAATACCGTACTTCTGACGAGGAGGCAATACCTACCCGCCAGCCAGGTTTGGGACGTCAATCCCGCTCTCCTTCTCCTGCTCATTCACCTTCGTCACACCGATGTACCTCCGTGGACCTTAACGCAAGAAGGTCACCCAGCCCGCGACGGGGAAACTGACGGCGGCGACCTCCGGTGGTTAGGTTGCAGGCCAAGAAGATGACGACGAAAAGCCCCCATTACACGACGCTGTATATCCGACAAGACGTGAGAGTGACGACATTGTGACCGCTGACCTGAGTGTTTTTCTTGACGGCCAGAAAGTAACAGCCTTAGTCGACACCGGTGCCGACTTTTCTATCATCAGTCAGGACCTCGCCATCCGCCTCAAGAAAGTGAAGACACCGTGGACAGGCCCTCAAATAAGGACGGCAGGTCGTCAGTTATTGATGCCCTCTGGAAGATGTACAGCGAGAATTGACATAGGAGGTTCTTCTTTCGTTGCGTCGTTCGTCGTTCTTGCCGCATGCTGCAAGGATTTAATTATTGGTATGGACTTCTTACGAGAGTACGGTGCCGTCATCAATATCCCAGACAGTTTGATTACATTCCGCAACAGTTCGGGCGCACCTGATTGTACACAGGCGCGACCAAACCCATTGCGTCTAACTGATGACGATGTGGTTCTCCATCCTCGGTCATGCACGCTTGTTTCTGTGGCAGCCGCTGTCCAGTTTGACGGCGAAGGAGTAGCAGACCGAATAACCTCGCTCCTTTTCACACACGGCATTTCCGTCGCAAGAGCTATCGTCAATGTCGCCGCTGGACGCACGGACTTGCTTCTGACAAATTTTAGTGATGAGCGCCGGCACCTTTCAAAAGGCATGGCCGTCGCTTACTTCGACGATATCACACACGCAGAAGGCTGCTTGGCAGTAGTCGGCGAGGCGCCAAAACTTGATTCGACACCAGTCCTTGACGTTAGCACTGCTTTGCCTAAGAACGAGCGAAAGAGGCTTCTTGAGGGACTGGCCGAATTCGAAGACTGCTTTTCGACAACATCAAGAGTTGGCCGCACGCCTCTCACCAAGCATCGAATCATTACCGAGGACATGCCGAGACCAATTCACCAAAACCCCTATTACGTGGCTGCAAAGGAACGCGAAGTGATACAAGAGCAAGTCGACAAAATGCTAGAAGATGACGTCATTCAGCCCTCAAAAAGCCCCTGGGCGTCACCTGTAGTCCTCGTTAAAAAAAGATGGCAGCCTGCGCTTCTATGTAGATTACCTAAAACTCAATCAGGTGACAAAGAGAGATGTGTATTCACTTCCTCGTATAGATGACTCTCTCGACAGACTTCGACATGCTTGTTACTTTTCATCGATGGACTTAAGGAGTGGGTATTGGCAAATCAAGGTAGACCCAAGAGACCGCGAGAAAACTGCTTTTGTGACACCAGATGGCTTATATGAATTTAAAGTCTTGCCCTTTGGTTTATGTTCAGCGCCTGCTACCTTTCAAAGACTTATGGATACCATACTTTTTGGGTTGAAGTGGAAAACTTGCTTGGTGTACCTTGATGATGTCGTAGTTTTCGCCGCAACGTTTGACCAGCACCTTAAAAGACATGAGGCAGTTTTACAAGCCATACGCTGCGGGCTTGACGTTGAAGCCTGAAAAGTGCCACTTTTGCTATGAAGAGCTGCAATTTCTCGGCCACGTTGTCAGTCACGCAGGCGTTCGTCCTGATCCTGAAAAGATCGCAGCTGTTGCACAGTTCCCGGGGCCGACTGATAAGAAGGCTGTCCGACGATTCCTCGGACTATGTGCGTATTAAAGGCGATTCATCGCAGACTTCGCACGCATCGCATCACTGTTGACCCGCCTCACGAGAGAAGACGTTGCTTTCCAATGGAGCAACGAAGAGGAAGCTGCTTTTAAGAACCTCCGCCAGCGACTACAGACGCCTCCAGTGCTTGCCCACTTTGATGAGAAAGCGCCAACGATGCTACACACTGATGCCAGCAATATTGGTTTGGGAGCTGTGCTTGTGCAGCTGCAAGAGGGCACAGAAAGAGTAATCGCCTATGCAAGCCGAACACTAACACGCGCCGAGACCAATTACTCCACGACTGAGAAGGAATGCCTCGCCGTGGTAGGGGCGGTCACAAAATTTCGTCCGTATTTATACGGCCGCCCTTTCAAAGTCATCAGCGACCACCACTCACTCTGTTGGTTGACAAATCTTAAAGATCCTACCGGGAGATTAGCGCGTTGGAGTCTCAAGCTGCAGGAGTACGACATGACTGTCGTACACAAGTCAGGAAAGCGCCACATGGACGCCGACTGTCTATCCCGCTCACCCATTGAATCGGCAACGCTATCCGATGAGGAGGAAACAGCATTTCTTGGAGTGCTTGACTCAACTGCTATTGCACAGCAACAACGTGGCGACCCTGAGTTACTTGCCCTAAATAATTACCTGGAGGCAAGATCTCAGAAGGCACCAACTGTTTTCTTAAGAGCGCTGTAATCATTTTGCTTACGGAGCAGAGTACTATACAAAAGAAACTTCTCTTCGACAGGATCTGCGTATTTGCTCGTCATCCCAGCAGCCCTTCGCTCCGAAGTACTCGAAGCATGCCAAAACGAGGTGACTTCAGGCCACTTAGGTTACACAAGAACGTTAGCCAGAGTACGGCAGCGCTACTTCTGGCCAAGACTGACCATAGCCGTAAAACACCATGTTCGTACTTGCCTCGACTGCCAGCGACGGAAGTCACCGCCGACTAAACCAGGTGGCCTCCTGCAGCCCGTGCAAGTCCCGAGAACACCATTCGACCAGATTGGCATGGATATTTTGGGCCCACTTTCTACTTCTACTGCTGGGAACCGCTGGGTTATTGTCGCGACTGATTACCTTACCCGTTATGCTGAAACAAAGGCTATCCAGAGAGGTACAGCAGCGGAGGTGGCACAATTTTTCATTGAGAACGTTGTCCTGCGGCATGGTGCACCAAGCGTCGTAATCACAGACAGAGGAACCACATTTATGGCAGCTCTTTTGGAACAAGTCCTCATGCTGAGTGGAACAACCCATCGTAAGACCACCGCCTACCACCCGCAAACGAACGGGCTTTCAGAGCGTCTGAACAAAATAATTGAAGACATGCTTTCTATGTACGTAGACGTTGAACACAAAAATTGGGACGAAATCTTGCCTTATATCACGTTTGCATACAACACTGCCAAGCAAGAAACAACCCAGATGACCCCTTTCAGCCTAATTCACGGAAGGGAAGTACGAACCATGTTAGATGCGATGCTAGCGCACGAATGCGACGACATCGAACTGGACGCCAAGATGTTTACAGAACGAGCGGAAAAAGCAAGACAACTAGCACGCCTGCGAATCCAGCAACAACAAGAGTACGACGCGAGCCGCTACAATTCTCGCCGCAGAACAGTCGTTTACCAGACCGGCGACAGAGTATGGGTTTGGACGCCCATACGGAAACGAGGACTCTCTGAAAAGCTCCCAAGGAAATACTTTGGACCATATCTAGTACTGCGATGACTGAGTGATGTTACCTACGAGGTCGTCCCCGACAGTTCACATAGTACGAGGCTTCGCTAGCACCATCCTGAACTAGTTCACGTTGTGCACATCAAGCCTTATGAAAGGTAGTGACTGCGCAAGACACTTCTTAAAGAACAGAAAAAAAACTGCATTACTGGTTTAGCATCGGGGCGATGCTCATTAGGAGGGGGGCAAATGACGCGTGTGTACAGGTTGACCAAAACGACGATAAGGGTATTTGGCGGACACCAGGTAGTGGTGCTCTGGCTGATTGAAGATAAAGAAGGCGATCTTGCTGTTTGGCTGCTGAGAGTCCCTGTGTCAACGTTTATCTGCCTTTGGTTCACGCTGTACCGTGACAATATATATATATATATATATATATATATATATATATATATATATATATATATGTATATATATGTATAAGTCACCAGAAGAAGCGAACGAGCAAACGAAAAACGATGCTTTATTGCCAACGTTACGGCCGGGGACCGGCCTTCGTCAGGGCATACGTGACACACACATACATGCCCATTTCAGGCCGTGCAGCACGGTATCTATCATGCGCTCAAAAGTCGCGGGTGCGTTGCAGAGCCCGAAAGGCGTCACGTTAAGTTCATATAGCCTGTCGGCGGTTGCGAATGCCGTTTTCTCTTTATCGTCTTCATGCGTGGGAATCTGCTAGTACCCAGAACGCAAGTCGATGCTTGAAAAAAATTCCGCGCCTTGTAGGGAATCAAGGGCGTCGCTGGGAAGTACGGCAGCTACTTGAGGGTACGTGCATATAGGGTGAAAAGCATGTGGCTGTACGGGCGCAGAGCCAGTCAGGGATGTAATTTCCTCCCTAATGATTTCACGTAAGGGCATTCCCGAAGGCTGTGCCGGTCGCGGTGTAGGAGGTGTGAAGCCCATAGACCGCGATTCTTTGCGTATAATGTCCCGGATGAGGTCACGCAGATGGCCATCTGACGTGGAGTGGTGGTCGCCAATGTCCGGTTGAAGGCGAACGGAGTCCAGCGCATCAAGGCGCTGGCATGTCGTCACGACATCAGTGGTGGTAGCTGGGTTTTGCACATCGAGGACATTAAAGGCAACAGGCCCAATTCCTTCCAATATATGGCGCACTTTGTCCGGTTCCAGCATGGATTGATTGACACGCTGGCAGAGTGCGAGGACATCCTCGATGTATGCAGTGTACGATTCACCGTGTTGTTGTCGGTGAGTATCGAGTGTCTTCTTCGCGACGGCGGATCGAATGTCTGGTGTCTTGAAGACGTGTCGCAGCTGCTGCTGGAAGGTAGCCCAGTCGGGTAAGTCAACGACGTGGTTAAAATACCATGTCTTCGCGACTCCAATCAGATAAAAAGGCACGTAACGCAGTTTAGCGGCCTCGTCTCACCTATTAGCGGCACTTACGCGGTCGTAGTCATCAAGCCAGTCTTTTACGTCTTCTCCCCGAAGACCAGCGAAGAGCGGGGGTTCCCGCTGATGTCCGTGTATGTAAGTAGGAGGGGCTGCTTGCGGTGGTGCGTGGTTGATGACATCAGTGCCGGCAGGCTCGGTCTGGGACATGCTGCCTGACTGTGGGCGCAAGCGGCGGCCTGAACGAAGCTCCAGGGGGTATAGCGGGCTGCGGGAGGCCAGAGGACCGAAAATCCACCTCTACCACGTATGAGGTCTTGGTAGCCTTGGCTGCGTCAGAGTTTATTTGAGGAAAGACCTCGCAAAACGAACGGGCAGAGCCAGTACACAGACGATGACGATGATGATGACTCAGAGTGGCAATGAGGACAAAGAGACAAGCTGATGATGGTTATTGTGATCATGCAGGGATGATGACGATGTAGGTAACAAATTTTCACAATATATATATATATATATATATATATATATATATATATATATATATAATCCATTTCAATCACTCCACTCAGCAAACAATGATGAGGTCCACATTAGAAGTCATCAGGCCTGTCAAAATGTTTGAGCACTCAAATGTACATTTCCCAAGATGGTGACCATGAGATTTGTAAAACTGAAAAAAAAAACTTTGACTGTTTACAGCTGCACAGATGTCATATTGTACTGTGAATAATTTTGCCAGTAACTTCTTTAGACATCAGCGAGCATATTAGTTCTCAGAAATATGTTGCATATACATACATCAGTCATTGAACAAATTGTACAGTGTCTAGAGACTACAACTATCAGCCCCTTTTAAATATTATAACGCTATTCCGCAGGCCACCCATTTACTAGGTCGAAGGTGGCTGAAGCGGTGTTTCTGCACAGGTTAGAAAAAGACCAAGACATTTTCGAGCCACAACCCCCTCCCCCCCTCCCGTTTTTTATGAAGGGGTTAGGTTTAGGACACAAGTTTTTGGCTAACATTGCATGGCACGTTTGACCAGATAAACTAACAACGGCCAGTTGGCCTCGCAATGGCACCGGATATCTATCGCATGTGGCGTTGCTATAGTAACTGACGTGGTCACGGCATACAAGTATACAAGCTCGATATGCTGAGAGTTTATACACTTCCAGCTTTATTTCCTAATGATTCCTAACATGCCATGGCCGCATTTGCTGACAAAAAAATAATATTTCCAACGAACAGTTGCTAACTACGGCCACACCTCTTTCGAGTTGTAGTTGCGTCGTCCCATCGGTAAATATCTGCAGCAGTCAGCAGACCGACAGGCACGTGGCGTTGTTAATTCATCTGGTCGATTGAGTTTAGCGAGTGTCCTGACTTAATGAGCAGCTATCTTACACAGCGGTTTAGGGTTAGGGCCTGCACGATTAGATTGATGATGCAAACTACAAGTGGCTGAAGTGGTCTCCATTTCTCGCTCACATTAGGGCGAATGAGAAAACTTCGAGGCTGGTTGTGCATTTTAGCGCAGCGTGGTGCAATTTCGGCAAATTTATTGGTTTTCGCACAGCTCGGCGCACAAATGAGGGATTTTATCAAATATGCGCAATCAGCGCAACTGTTGCTCCTGCATTTGAGCATCACGTAGCAAATCTCAAAATATCTTTCTCGTATTTTCATGACATTGGCTCAATAAAATTTTCCAACCATCTTATTCTAGGTCTAGCACCTACTGATTGCAATTCACTTCATTTTTATTAAGTAGAAGTTATGTAGAACTCCCCCAGTAGACGCCTTTAATATTTCGTACGTCACTGTGTTTGGCACGGAAATATCCGCAGAATCTCCACCCAAATGTTCTTGTAGCTTTGAAGCTTGGGCAAGTTGGTAGGACATAACTGAATGCAGGAACAGCGCAACCTAGAAGTAGTTACTTCGTAACTACGGAAGCGAAAAAAACAAGGACAGAAAAGAGCGCTGACTTTCAACAAAGATTTAATATCAGAGCGGTGTACATATATAGGCGAAAAATGAGAAACTTGGGCATGCGTAGAAGGGTGCAGTAACACCCACTGCAATACAATGTCAGCAAAACTCTTGTCTCTTATTGAATGGGCTGAAAACAAATACACAAGTAACCTAAAAAAGTTCGAGATACGCAATCTGTTTGTGCAACAACGCAACCGATGAGCAACTTACACATTTACCGTCAAACTTCTTTACTTGATAAGCTTCAATTATCTCACGCGTGGCCTGCGAGTTGTGCTTGCTTAATACTTCGCAGACGTGAAAGATCTATATTATTCACTTCCACATAACGCACTGCTCCAGTGCTTAGAAGAATGCATTGATTCGTTTGGGTCGATAAACTTCCAGAATGCGTCAGGTATGCCAGTTCATGATTTTCCGGAATTGCTTTCATTTTATTTCAAGTCAACGGTTGCGTCTTGGAATGAGCAACATTTATTTCAAAAAAGCGGCGTTTGCATAGGTTCCTGTTTGGCACCAGTCCTGAGTGACATCTTTCTCGCGCATAAGGATCGTCGCATTCAAAAAGATTTCGACTTGTCTCTGGTTGTGAAGGTCTGTAGGTTTGTTGATGTATTTATTTATTGTTTTGATACTGTTTTTGAAGTTGTTATCCTTAGTCTTCTAGATTTGTTTAAGAAGCACTTGTATTCTCTTGAACTTACTCATGAGTTACCGTCTGAAAATCTGATTAGGTTCTTATACCTAACACTCTGTCTTACAAGAAATCATTTGTGCTGGCTGTTTTCACCGAGAAGTGGTAAACCACTTTTACCTTTCCACTCAGCTCATTCAAAATTGGTGAAAATGGGTATCTGCAAAGGTTGCCTGGTAAACACTCTCAAGAGGTCATGCCCGCACTCGATGCAATGCAGTTTCCAAGCACAGGTAGAGCGCCTCTTAAGCGCTGGTTACTCGAGCGCCCTGATTTCTGCTGTTGCGGAAAAACTTTTGAAGCAAATCAAAAATCAAGCAGGGTGATCTCAGCCTCAAAGCGCGTCTGTTCCCATGAAATGTGTTGCAGTTCCTTGTCTGCATAACATGTCGCATCGGCTGAAAAAAATTGGTAAATGCGCTGGTGTGACTGTTGTTTTTTTCTGCCCCAGAAAGGCTTGCAAAGCTTTGTAAGCTGGTGAATAATCCAGATGCTATTAGAGAAAGATGCACTGTGAAACACAGAACGCGCTTTGTACCTTGGGGTATTGGCGTCATATATCTCATTCTGCTTTCGTGCGGAATGGTATACATAGGGCAAACCGGAAGGTGCCTTAATGACCGTTTAATAGAGCACAATAACAATGTACACAACGTAGTTCAAGGACACCTCGGAATCCACTGCTGATACTGCGGCTGCGTGCCAGTTTTTGAGTGTTGCGAGGTATTAAGCAAGCACAGCTCGCAGGCCACGCTGAGATAATTGAAGCTTATCAAATAAACAAGTTTGACGGTAAATGCGTAAGTTGCCCATCGGTTGCGTTGTTGCAGAAAGAGATTGCGTATCTCGATTTTTTTAAAGTTACATATGTATTTGAATTCAGTCTATTCAACAAGAGACAAGCGCTTTGCTGACATTGTATCGCAGTGGTTGTTACTGCACCCTTCTACGCACGCCCAATTTTCTGATTTTCGCCTATATATATACAGCGCTTCGATATTAAATCTTTGTTGAAAATCAGAGCTCTTTTCTGTCCTTGTTTTTTTCGCTTCCGTAGTTACGAAGTAACTACTTCTAGGCTGCGCTGTTCCTGCATTCACAAATGTTCTTGCATCTTTTCTCTGTTGCCGAGCATCATGTCGCGGCAAGAGAGGTGTTTTGAAATAGTGAAATTACAGTTACTAATCTGCTAAAGATTGCAGTGCTCTTTAGTGTTTCTTTAAAGAGAATGGAAGTGTACCTCACTCTATGACGGAACTGCCACAGGATTAAACCTTGAGTTTTTAGACCTAAGGCTAACGCTTTACTCAAACTGGGTGACACTGCTTAAACTAAATTAGCAGTTTTTGGAGCAGTTAAATTTTAATTTTGAAACAGTTAGAAGCCTTTACTAAGTTGTCCTGGGTGCTTAAATATAACAATGTTTAGCAATGTCGGGGCATTAGGGCATATTTTAATTGGCTTATAATACACATTTCACTAAAACAGATTTTGAAGAAAGTGTTTGAACACAGTATTGCTAGGTATGAACTGCACTACTTTTTTACATGCCACACACGTGACCTATCTAACCCTTGTAACACGGAAAATATTTAAAAAGCTTTTGTTCAAAGCTAGGTTCCGTGGAATCATGAAAAAATTAAAAAGACACTGAAAAAGAAATTTAAAAATTTTAATTGCACAAGAATCTTAGTTAGGTAACAGTGATCCTTCGCTTAAAAGAAGCTTTACATGATAGCGTCAAGAGCTTTTGACAAACAAAATCATGGTGCACTGCCGTTCGCGGCCACCTCATGCAGGACCACCTCGCAGAGTGCAGCGAGAGCCAAGAAATCTCGCCGTATAGACTATCTTGTAAAGCACTTGCATATGACACTAAGTGATAAGCGAGTGATACTGATAACGCCTCTCTACATGAGGAACCACGCACTATTATTATAGCACAAGTTGACCAGTTTTAATTTTTTTTCAATATCTATAGGTCATCACCGTCGATGAAGAACTCCCAATAATACATCGACTTGCGATTGCTAACCGCGCCGCTCCGTGACTAGCGTAAAGTGCTCGCGCACCACAGGTGAAAAAACTCAGTCCACACAAAGAAACCGCTAATCATAGAGAGGCAGGTTTTATTGCAAAAAAGAAGAAAAGAAAGAAAACGAAGTCGTACTTTGGCCGACCGATTAGTTAAGCCAAAAGATTGTGTAGCCCAGGACCGGCTCGCATGCAGCGACACCTCTTTAAGCACTTTGATTACTAAGTTTCGATTACAACATGAAGCAGTGGCAAATTGACAACATTGAAAACTGTGCCAAGTGATTGCCGATGCGTAATGAGTCACGAATAAAGCACCAAGGTGCCCGTTATTATCGTTTACAATGGTTTGAACTCTCGTTTTATCACTGCGGCTTCGCACGTAACCAAGTGTTTTTCTCTACCTGCAGACACTGCATGATGTGCGGATTTCACTTGCGATGGCTTTTTTAAATGCAAAATGCAATGATGACTGGCCTGTTTAATTAAATTAGTAGCTAATGGGTGTAAATTGGGAATACGTTGCACACATTCTGCCGCTCACGGAACCTATTTTGTGAGCCCATGTGCACGTGCCAGAGCATCCGGGAGACGCGTCAGGTGCAGGGAAAAAAATTGACTCCATGTTTACAGTTACTCACTCACAGCAAACACGTACTCGTAGGTGACCGCATGCAGCAGGATCAACATGAAAGCCACAGTTGCTGGAGAAACTCGCTATGCACGACAGAGAACCGCAGAGTCAACCCTGCTATGCTTGCCACCCAACTCGGTGGTTTTCGTTAGCCGACAGTGGCGCCAGAACACACACCCTAGCTAGTAGAAGCAGCACACTTGATGCACGGCAGCACATTTTTGTGTGGTCACGCGTAATTGCTAAAGTTTAGAGATTATGGCGGCACCATGGGAGCCTTTGTCATTAGAAAGACGAGAAGTGAAAAAAAACACAATTGAATGCGTCTTATTAGTCAAACTCGCCATTTTCCCCCACTGAAGCTGAGGTTGGCTATAAAATTCTAGTTTTCGAGGCTGTTTTGGAGCATTTCGGTGCAATTTTCTTGATTACTATGCTTTTAGAGCAGCTTTGCGGAAAAAAAAACAGGAATATGTCGCAAATGCACAATGTGAGCAGCTCACCACTTACCAATGCATGTGTGTTAGCAGTACAGGCCCAGGTTGCAACAGCCTAATTTGCTTTACACATTAGCTTATTCCAAAGTGATCGAAGATGGATTGCCTGCATCTGCAGGAAGCTGTGTGCAAATTATGGGTGCACAAGGTATTGAGCAGTGTTCATGCCGAGTTCCAGACGTTTCCAACAGCAGGGTCACTAGATCCTGCGAAAAGGTGGTGAAGTGAATCGAACAATTCAGCAAATGCGAAGTCTGTGAGAAAAATCATTAAAGCCACTTCAGCCTGCTGCCCTACGTTCAAGTTCTTTATTGATACAAGCTCTTATTAGTACATGAAAATACACAACACTTGTTAGATTTGTTCACAATATTGCGCACACTTTAAGAGTGTCACATCCAGATATGATGTGGCCGTGGTATGTACGGCTCTCAAGAAGCTGGGCAGCACTTGCGCACTTGTTAGGCTCGGGGCCAAAAGCGAAACCAAAATAAAGGTGAATGCGGTCAGAAACACTGAAGCTCCTCCTTTTCTTGTGTTACAGGAGTAGTGTACAAGATTCCTCAGTCATGCGCCACCAGTTATATTGGTCAGACTAGTAGGTACATGTTAGATTACGGGGGCACCAGAAGAAATGCGAAAAGAATTTCCGAGTATCAACCTTGTTTGCTCATTGAACACAGCGTACCTGAAAGATACTGTTTAACAAGATCATGTGTGCAACAGCCGAAATACAACTTGGAGCAATTTTAGGGGCAGCAAAATATTACTTTTGAAGCTATAAAATGTATATTTTAAGCAGGTTGCAGGACAAAAATGTGCAATTTTCATCACTAGATACCAAATTTTGAGTAGCATAAAAAAGAAGGCTTAAATTTAGAAACGAAATATGTATAAACCATTCGACATCACCTAAATTGTGCAGTGTAAACATGAGCACTACTATTTCAATGAAAGTGGTATTTTGAACCACCCCACTGTGCCAACAATGATAACGTCCATATTAGCATTTGCTGTGCGTGTAAAATCAATTGACAGATACTGCGAATTCAAATATGGTTCTGCCAAGCTTGCGACCATGAAATTTGGAAAATTCCTGAAACCGAAGAGCACAGGTGGTAAAAAAAAACTAGTGTGCAATTTAGTTTGTTTTTTAGAGAAGCAGAAGTGTTATACACTGCTCCAAATTATTTCCAGTAGCATATTTAGACATCAGTGATTACACTGATACTCATAATTAGGCAGCGTACAAACGCATGAGTAAGTGGACATTATGTGCAGTATCCCATGACTAGAAATAACAGCGCCTTCCAAATCTCAGTATGCTTTTTCGCAAAGCACCAATGTAAATTGGCAAAGGTGGCTTATTCAGAATTCCCTGCACGGGTTAGAATCCCAAGCCAAAAAATCTTCTAATCACTACACCTCCACTTCCCCAACTTCTCACCTTGTTTGTTTTTTCCAACGTAGGGTGAGGTATCTCTTCGGCTCTCTCTTGAAGGCACGTTCAACTAGGTAAAGTAACAACGGCGTGCACCCGTTGACCTAGCGACAGTACCGCAGATGTCCATCGCTAGGACCGTAGCCGGGACGACGCAGCTTCAAGACAAAAAAAAGGGGGGGGGGGGGCTCAGAGGTTTCAATGAAATAGGGAGTGTCCAGATTTTCAAAATCTTTATTCACAAACTGTGCAATATTTCACGGCAGCTCTTCGAAGAAGAATCAGTTTTGAAGCTTACCAAGTTTTCGCCTGTAGATCAAAACAGCATTTAGAGGAAGTGACAGTAGCTATGGGCCCATCCTACAAACGTAATCTATAAGCAAAGAACACTGTGAGCAGAGGTCGCAGATGGCAGAGGCGTTGCCAGAAATTTTTTTCGAAGGGCGCACCACCTTGATTAGAATGGGTCCCAGCTAGCCAAGTAGATGTGGTAGACCGTTATTTTCTGCGCCCCTATATACCATAGGAAAATATTGAGAGGGCAGAGGCACGGGCCTGGTGTGCCACCCCCTGGCTACGCTACTGGTGGATGGAAATCAGCGCGGTCGAGTACACACATAGAGAAGGAGAGCCGGGGAGGAGGGTGGGAGTGGCACAGGCTACTGTTAGGTTACCTTGGCGAGAGAAGTAGCTCTAACTGGAGCGGCACATATATGTTGTAAGAAAGAAGGTTTCGTCCAATGTGCTGGTCGAACACACAGAAGCAACTGACAACGAAATTGACAGGAATGAGGTGAAATTACCAAAATAGGGAAAAAGAAATAAACTTCCGGTATATATCTAGACTCTCTGAAAATTCGGACAACAACGGGGCACATTCTTGAGTGTAATGACAATGACAGACTTCCCCCAGATATACACGCCTACATCTCATTTTAAAATATGCATAACTGGGCTGTTCGCACATTCATTTAGTTGTGAGCGTGGCTTCTGTGCGAAAACTTAAATGTCCACTTTTATGCGAGCATTCCTGGTCGGTGCTTATGTTAACCCCATAGTTGAATAACAACCACAACACAAGAAGAGAGGTGACAGTGGCACTGCAAGCCGCCATGAGAGTACCCTCACGTATGTAGTGCACTGGGGCAAGCCGCCGGTAACTTTTGCTGTCTTTCCGGATTGTGTAGCCTGCAGAAGTTCGCACACATGAAGCCAGAGCAAAATAACGCTGTTCGAAAATGAAGACACTGCAAAGTCATGGTAAAATCACACATGCAACTGCCAGCTTTCCTTCGCCAGTGCGAGGCGAGATCACGTGATCCAACCCTGCACGTCACAGCGATTGCAGCACTCGGGCCTCCGGTGGTGGGCCTCACGCCCAATACGTTAGGGAAACTGCATGACCGACCCTTGGTACACTGGACGGTGCAGCAAGCAATAAAGGAAGATAAGAGTGGACGGTGCAGGGTGAATCAGTGTTCGAAAAGACAATCACAAGAGACTTTTCAAAAACAGTCAACCATATATTCTTGGCTCTCTAACGCATTTGTATGTAGTGTAAATAAATATCTTGTATATTATAGAATCCAAATGTCAGTGAATTGCTGAATCGAACCCTTTTATAACATGCTCTGTCCTGTCATGCAAGTTTTGGCTCACGTCAAACATTAGTTGGCAAAACATTTGAGCTCACTCAAACTAACTTATACATACTTAGCGCCTGGGGCTCATTATGACCCATCAAAATTTTCTTAAAACAGACTCGCTCGGCGTCAAGCTCGCTAAAATATTACTCACTCTTACTCATTCAAGCACAAGGCCTAATTTGAGTATGAGTGAGTCTCGACTAAGTCAACTCATAAGTGAGTTGCTGACCTAAGGTGTCTAGTTAAGAAGACAATCACAGAGCGCCCAAACTTAATAGGCTAGATTAAATCGATTGATCAGATAGATACTACACAGACTGACTGAGAAACAGATATCGTTAAGGTGCTTTTAGTTCGCTAAAAAATGCTCTGCTCTACACAGCAAGTGACTACCAGGAGAGCAGAAAGAAGGGTCTTAAAATTAATCTGCAGAAAATGAAAGTAGTGTACAACAACCTCGGAAAGAGCAGCGCTTCGAGATAGGTAATAGTGCACTTCAAGTGGCAAAAGACTATGTCTACGTAGGGCAGGTAATAACCGCTGAGCCGAACCACGAGATTTAAGTAACTAGAAGAATAAGAATAGGGTGGAGAACATTTGGCAAGCACTCTCAAATTATGATAAGTAGATTGCCACTATCCCTCAAGAGGAAGGTATATAACAGATGTATCTTGCCGGTACTCAGCTACGGCGCAGAAACCTGGAGACTTACAAAGAGGGTTCAGTTTGAATTGAGGACGACGCAGCGAGCAATGGAAAGAAAAATGGTAGGTGTAACCTTAAAAGACAAGAAAATAGCATAGTTCATTAGAAAACAAACGGGGGTTAAGGATATCATAGTTGAAATCAAGAAGAGGAAATGGACATGGGCCGGGCATGTAGCACGTAGACAGGATAACCGCTGGTCATTAAGGGTCACCAACTGGATTCCCACAGAAGGGAAGCGGGGTAGGGGGAGACAGAAGGTTAGGTGGGCAGATGAGATTAAGAAGTTTGCGGGTATAAATTGGTAGCAGCAAGAACAGGACCAGGTTAACTGGCGGAATGTGGGAGAGGCCTTTGTCCTGCAGTGGACGTAGTCAGGCAGATGATGATGATGACGATGATGATGATGATGGCTTCCAGGAGCTCAGCCTTTAAGGGAAGCGTCACTTTGAGACTTCAGCTTTTCTGATTTCTATGAATAGAAAGCACTTACGAGACATTTTAAATCTTGCCACTCTGTACTTGCACTGGTGTCCAAGCGATAGCCGACACACTGCCCTCAACAAGCCTTGGAATGGAAACCACAGTCAACAGCATGAGAAAAAGGGAATTCCTTGTTATCATGGCAGGACGACAACACTTGTTAGGCTAAAAAAAGAAATAATTGAAAAACTGATGTGTTTTTGAAACACCCGACAGCCTTGTACAGACCTTGTGTAGAATCGGCTGCCTTCTAGCAGACACCGAGCGCATTTCTGCAATGTTGAAGGCTGGGCGCGCTCCTCCTGTGCAGGCACGGAATGTCCATATTAACGTATGGTGGCAGATATGAGTGTCAGTTACAACAAAATTTCGTGTGCCATGTTGCTCAGACTGAGGAAACTGGGATGCTACAAAATATTTGCAAGAAATTCACCTCCATGCTATTCGACTTCCTCGTGGCTGACGCGAAGGGCCAGATGTGTTGCTCATTTCGCTGCTTACAATTAAATGCCTGTTTATATTCTCCGTTCTATCTAGATGTTGGAGAGCATAGGCACTCATCACAGCACGTTCTTTCATGCCATGCCAGAACGAAACTGTTTTTGCACCGTGTGAATGTAGGCACAGACAAACCGGCCTTGTGCACGAGCTTCAAAGCTGCATCCCGGCTACTCTTGCTTGCCTCTGCTGCTTTTTAAGGCATTACTTTGTCAATTACATTCCGATAACAATTTCATATTAGCCACGTAGCTTCTTCATGCCATCAATTCTCATCTAACGGACTGGGTGTGCTCAAACATGTTGCTTGTTGTTACATGTTTATTGTCGAGTTTAATAAGCTAACATTTATAGGTGTGGTTTGCGCACGTATTGCTTCACTATGTGTACTTTTAAAGCATTCCATGTGTTCTTTCAGAGAGGGCGGCCAATTTTACAAGGGCAAATCAAATGCTGTGACCCTCCTTCTGGTATTTTTTATACCCCAAGAAGAGCAAATATGTTATTCCAAACGGTGATCCTCCTTCATAAAAAATCTTGTATCCACTTTTGTGTGCGGTGAAATGTTAATAAATGTATCAAGTGTGTCCACACTTTTCAAAACTGAAAAAATGCTGTTCTGGCAAATCTGTTACCTTTAAGTGTGGGTGCGCTCCTACTGTTTACGCACAAAGGTGGTTTCGCAAATGTTTGGTAGGCGATACACAACTGCCCTGCTGCAAACGGCGTGATATTGTAAGGTGCAAAAATGCCCCGAAAGTGATGACGTGAACACAAATACTTTACACTTACTGTGCTG
This sequence comes from Rhipicephalus annulatus, assembly GCA_013436015.1. Classification (NCBI taxonomy): domain Eukaryota; kingdom Metazoa; phylum Arthropoda; class Arachnida; order Ixodida; family Ixodidae; genus Rhipicephalus; species Rhipicephalus annulatus. The sequence goes on along the minus strand of WOVY01010000.1, from coordinate 72,159 downwards.
TTTACGAGACCATGTCTCCCCCCCCCCCTAAAAAAAGGTATTCAATGAAATACCAGCTAATTAGCACCTACTTTGTGGATATGCTTTTCAGTTTTCTTTTTCACGCACAGAAGACTGAAAGTTTTAAAATATTACTTGTGTTAATACTATATATAGCGTTCGTCGATAACTACAGCAGCAAAGCATTATTTATGTGAAATATAAAGAAAGAGTAAAACGTTTCATTTCAAGTTAGATGTGCGATAAATCGGAGGGGCTATTTTGTAAATATTCTATCTAGAACAAGGCAGACATGAAACAACAGAACGAAATGGAGCCACACTAGATTGGTCAAGGCTATTCTCATGGTAAAGACATGAGACTAGTCATGGAAGATGCATAGAACGGGTGGAGGCCGCATTACGTCAATAAAATGGAGACAAAATGGCATCCGAACAACATGAATTCAATTGAAATGAAGCGCTTGAGCCCAAAGAATCGAATTAGCCTGTTTTGCACCTCACTTACCATAGTCCTGCTGCAAAAATTACAACAAAATGACGCCTCCGAACTGCAACACCACCTAACATCTACTCAAGACACAAATAAATGGCTGAAGTCAACTCAGTCTGCAATCTCAAGCTTTGAAAAAAGAACACGTGTCTATGATGATAATGTGCTGTATTGATTTTATATTTTTACAGGTGTTGAAATCATTTCGGAACTCTGTTAGTTTGCCTAAGCTTTTTGATTCCTCTTGTTCTTTGATTCTATCTCCTCCCATTCTAAATAAACTGCTTACAAATTAACCCCCACCTCGATATAGGCCGTTTTTAGTAAATTACGCTTTGCAATGGTTTAACAGAGCTTCCGTAGCCCCCAGCTGTGTCTTGATATAGCCTCTTCTCAGCCGCTCTGCATTGTTCCTCATGAATAGCAAATAACTAAAGCAATCCTTATTTTTATATCTGGTGACCACTCCGGTTCATTTAAAGGGTCCCTAAACTACCTCCTATAATGTTTTTCAGACGTTTGAAGTAAACACACGCATCATATGCAAAATGCTGCATGATCAATGATTTTCGACGTGGCAAGAGGGCAAAGTGGTTTCGGAAGAGGTACCAATGGAGGGTAGTGAAAAGAAGATTGAAAGGAGCGATTGCTGTGCTTAGATAATCAAACGCATTCAACTCCGCTATTAGAGCACCGTTTAAAAAAATTTTAACGGCTTTATGGTTGTTGTGCACTTGCGCGCAACTTCTTTACCACAAATGAATCTCCACTTCTGGGTGGTTTAATATTGCATCTGGTTTCTGGCTGCATGCAGTATAACACATATTGCGTGCCAGCACTGTCCAGGTATTAAAATAATTCTTGGTGTATGGCTGTGAGATTGGTGGCCTCGAAATCAACGGCAAATGTTTAGACTAGCAATGCTATTTCCACTGATACACACTGTCAAACGTGGAACTCTGGTGCAGCATGACATAATCTACATTGATTTTATTAAGATGGTGTAGGAAACTTAGTTTGGCAATTTGTGCGCAGAAGCAGCATCACTTGATGAGGAACGAAGGGCATTTACATCATTAAAACCACGCGAAGCTAACAGGCACGGCAAACATAGGAATTCAGATGAATATTTTCTTTCTGACTCGCCACGAGTGAATTTTTAAAAGGAACTGAAAGGTATTGTTGGGCTTGCAAAGCAGGAAAAACGAAAAAAAGTAACTAAGACCTCCTTTTGTTGTTTGCCGAGCTAACCCCGCTAGTAGCAACATAATGACCACCACAACTTTCTTTGCTGTGAAGTGACTGACATAAATGTTGATGCCACTTTTATTTACTCGAATGGATGTCACGAAGCTTTTAAACGTCTCTGCTCTTAATATCTATTGTAGCTAGCAAGTTACATAAGCCTTATCTAGCGTACTAACCTCCCACACAGAGAACTGCCTCTAGTTGCAATGGGCCACGCTCCACATAATGGCCACGCTGAACCCACGGCAGACAGCAGTAGTTGGCCTAGTTTTAGGTGCTTCGTAAAAGCGTGGTTATGCAATATGGTGCGACATGTGCTACGTGTATGCATCATTTAGCTCACACTGCCGATCCACTGCTGAGGTTTGACACCCAGGCACATAAAATTAGGATTTGTGACAGACAAGCACTTCTCTAAAGGATACCCGAGACATAGGCAGACGACATAGGCTCCCGTCATGTTGCGGTAAGCTTACACAAGTTGCACATTAAAATATTACATGTGCTCTACTATGTACCCTCGAATAAAAAAAAGATCGATCACTCGGGTTGCACCTACGCGACGAGCTGCAACTGTTCATCCTACTTACTCGCCGAATGCTCGCACACTACGGCGAGTGGTTGATTAAGATGCACGTAAAAGGTATGAACAAGAAGGCACTCCTACAGAAGAACAGTAACTTATACTCACATATGTAATCTGGCTTGTCACTGGTGTTGCTGAGGCAGCTGAAATTTTCTTTTCTCTGCCTAGAACCCGGATGACAAAATCAGTGTTGCCAGATTGTGGTAAGGGAGCTTCGACGAAATCGGACAAAATTGCCCAAAAAGTGGCCAGGGAACTATTTATTCACAACAAAACTAACAATGATTTCAAGCCTCCTTAACAAAAGTGATATTTAGCACTCCGAAAAGCAGCGATGGTGTAGTTAACCAGCAAATGTCAAAATCTACTGTCGCCCAGCTTGGCGAGCTGGTATCACGACCGAGGTCGTGGTTGGCGCAAAAGACTGTGAAACGAAATTTTTATTGAAGTAGCATGTAATTAACAGTTTTTATACAGCACCAGCTTGCTGTATACCCAACAAAACAAGCGTACTACTTCTTACGAGTGTGCAAAGCTTGCGTTGCGTGTGACACGGACGCCTATCATAGCGGAGGGAATAAAACGGTTGCGATCTGCTCATCGCAATTTCAGACACTCAGGCCGTGATTTAGCTAACGTCTGCACCAAACATTTGCGTGATTCTGCGCCAAAAACAACCTGAGGGGTCTGATCACGATCAGAAGACACCGTTACAAAGGATCAGCAAGAAAAATCAGGCGATCCACGCCAAATCATAAAAACCAGCATCAGCTGCTCCGATTGCAGCATGTATTTTATTTCATAATGCTGGAGCTCCGGACGGTATGCAACTGCACTAGTCTTGAACTCGACATGCTTGAAAAGCCACGGTTGTACGTGCGAGAATGACGCGTAAATACCAAGCGAGAATGACGGCCGTAAAAGGGCGAAGAACCGCACAATTTTCGTCGTAATTATATTAAGCGGTAGTATAAGGTGCTAGCCGTTGCCACAAGGTGGGGTTCAAACTATACAATTCAATACAATAATACCGGTTCAGCCCCACCGTGGGTTCGATGCTTCACCCAGAAATAAACACTGGCTACGCCCTTGGAAACATGACCCAGCATGGTCACACGTGTGTGTACTTTTATTCTCAGATACACCTCGCTCTCACTGCGATTCACCACACCGCGTGAACACAATACGGCAGCTCGTAAAATACAATAACTAAGTGTATACACGTACATGCTTTATTAGTAAGAAATGTGCAAAGCCATAACAGTCCACTTACGCCTGTCCGCTATTAACTTAGTCCTAACAACATTACATGTATACACTCTAGGAAAGGACCAGATTATGCTACCAGCGAGCGCATAAGCAAAACATCGCAAAATTAACGATGACTAAGGAAGACTGTGCACAATTTTCAACATTTTTGACAGATTAACCGCTAAGGAAAGCTCTGCATTGGTGCGAAGCGATTGGTCATATCATTACTTGTGTTTTAGGGCATATCAATTGTACCTGCTTCTTTTCGTCACAACGACATTATTTATTTATTTATTTACATTACCCTCAGGGCCCATAAAGGCGTTACAGAGGGGGTAGGTAATATAACAAAAATGCAGCAATAACAGAACACAATAATGCAGCCAATTATTTAGAATACATGTTCAAACAATATTCAGTTATTAGAGGTTTAAGATATGATCGGTTAGTGTAGTCATGAAGGATGACACGTCCTCAATGGAGGCGATGGAGGGGGGAAGGTGGTTACAGTCGGCACTGGTCTTTGGCAGAAAGGAGTCTGAAAAAACGTTAGTAAGGCAGAAAGGAATAAAAACTTCATACTGATGATCAAGACGTGACGATATGTATGAATGTTGCCAGATGAGTTCCTGTTTAAGTGAATTATTTTGGTAAAGGATTTTGTGAAAAAGGCATAGACGAGAAACTTTTCGAGTTTGCAAATCAATTAAACCGAGGTTTGATTTCATTAGTGAAACGATAGATGTGCGGGTATAGTTTGAATTAATGAAACGTGCTAACCAATTTTGAACTGACTCAATGATTGCTGATATTGTTTTTTGACTAAGTCTCACACAGATGACGCATACTCAAGCTTAGGTCTAATTAGCGTTTTGTACAGCATTATTTTAAATGGGAGGGGGCTTTAGAAAAATTTCTGCGTAAGTAGCCGAGGGATCTGTTGGAATCGTTAGTGATGTATTCGATGTGTGCATGGCAAGAAAGATAATTGGTTAGCTGAATTCCGAGATATTTATAGGAGGTTACGTAATCAAGGTTGATGTTATTGATAGTATAGCCGAAAGAAGTGGATGAGCCAGAGCGACGCGAAAAAGACATGATTTCGCATTTAATGAAATTTAGGAACATTAGCCATTGTGAGCACCAATTAGATATGTTATCTAGGTCGGACTGAAGAATAACGTTATCATGCTGAATAGCTATTTCACGATATAGAACACATCGTCGGCAAAAAGTTTTGTAGAGCTTTTAATAACAGTAGGTAAGTCATTATTATAAATTAAAAATAGCAATGGGCCCAAGAAGGAGCCTTGAGGAACACCTGACTTCAAGCTACAGCGCGGGGATGCAGCATCATTAGCGGTTACAAATTGAGTACAGTTAGTTAGAAAGCATTCTATCCAACTGAAGATGTTAGGATCAGTATTAAGAGTACTCAGTTTAAAAAGTAGTAAGCGATGAGACACCTTGTCAAAAGCTTTAGCAAAATCTAAGAAAATACAATCAATAACTTGGCCTTTGTCTCAAGAGGAAGAAATGCTATGTATAAACGATATTACTTGTGTTTCGCTGGAGTAGTTCTTGCAAAACCCATGCTGAAATGAAGTGAAGAAAGAGTTCGACTCAAGAAATGAAACGAGATTAGAAAATATGATTTGTTCAAGGATTTTGCAAGGTACGCTGGTAAGTGAAATGGGTCCGCATTGAGAGGAGAATGCGGGTTACCTGGTTTCAACAGCGGTACCACCTTCCCCACCTTCCAATCTGCGGGCAAAGTCGAGCACTCAACAGACTGGGTGAAAAGGTACATAAAAATACAGAGGAGTCACAGCAGTGTTTCTCAAAAATTTCGAATTAATTTCGTCCGCTCCACAGGAAGAGGATAGTTTTAAACTATGAATTAACTTTAAAATCCCCGTAAAATCGACAACAAGTGGATTCATGTGAAAAAAATCTTTTTTGCACATGTACGGGACTGTGTCAGTACAGCAGTCAGAAAATGACTTTGCAAAAGTGTCATTTAGAACCATGCAACATTCTTCATTGCTCATCGTGCAACCACCAGTATCTGTAAGAGATATGTTATTTTTCTTTTTTATTTGCATGGTGCTCAAAAATATTGGTGGATTAGTATAAAGAAGGGAAGGTAGATATGTATTGAAGAAGACGACCTTTGCTTCTCTTAACGCGATGCGATACGCATGCAGTTTGTTTGCGTAATCATTCCAACGAGTAGATGTTTGACAGCGTTTCGCAAGACGAAAAGTGCGTTTTTTCTTGTTTGATAATCTTTTAGTGTCGTTGAAAACGAAGGGGAGCGTTTTTTTCCGGAAAGCCTGCGCAGTGGAATATATTTAGCGACAAGTGACGAGGCTTTGTTCCTGAATAGTGTCCAATAACCTTCTACAGTACGGCTAAAAAATTCTGGCATGAACTTGTCAATGAATAATGCAAGCTCATTATTGATTACTGTGTAATCGGCTCTCGCATAATCTGATAAATTTTGGATTGCTTTTCTGACATGTAACACGGCCCTTTACAAAAAATGTAAAAAACAATGATCGCTTATTCCAGGTAAACAAGTTAATGAATGCACTCAATTAAGATTACTGACAAGGACCAGGTCAAGTGTGTTCGATGAAGTAGTGCCAGTTCTAGTAGGCCCAGATACAAGTTGAGCAAGATTGAAATTTAAGCACAAGTTAATAAAAGATTGACTTTCAGCGGACGAACCAAAAACGGAGGGAAATTGCGAAGCCCAACTTATTCCAGGAAAGTTAAAATCTCCCAGAAGAAGCAACGGAGAGTGAGGAAATTCTGAGACGAGAAAATTAAGAACGTCATGCAGCTCATCGCAGAAAGTAGTTGGTGCATTTGGCGGCCGATAACAAGCACAGATCAATGTGTTTTGGTGGTCTATGGCAGCACGCACACAAACCAACTCTAAGGACGTTGTAAGTGCAATCCTAGCAGACACTATATTGTCGGCAACGGCAATTAAAACGCCACCACCCGGTTTTAAATCGCGGTCATGATGGTACACAACATATTTCTTGTCACAGTGAAACAGCTCTTCACTATAAATTTTATTGGTCAACGAGGTCTCAGTCAATGCAACCACGTCAGCAGCGCATGAATCAATCAATAATAGGTGTTAGAGCGTCGCGCTTATTGATTAAACTGCGCACATTTGACAATAAAAATGATAAGCCTTGAGAAGACTGGCGGCGTTGCTGATGCCTAACATCTGTTAGGAAAAAGACACATCAGGACGGCGGTTTCTAGCGGCAGACGACAGTTCCGCAGTACTGGCGGCATTTCCCAAATGCAGTTCACAGACACTGTCTGTATCAGGGGAGTAAATGTAACATTTTTTGTTGATATACAGCTTGTTGTACCTCACAGTGAAAAGTTCGCCGCTTTTCTTGCCGAAATCTTACAATTTTGTCCTGACAGTTCTGGTTGCCTTGCAAAAGTCTTTTCACTTACGGAGACACCACTTGTTTTTAACTTTTTTTTGGAAGACAGAATCGCTTCTCTTAGTTTACAGGATAAAAACCGGACAATAACAGGTCTGGACTTATTAGGGACAAAACGGCCAAGCCTGCGAGCCCGGGAAATGCGATCATCGCTGCTATCTCGGTTCAGGCTTAAAGCTGAATTTAATATCGAGCAAACTTTTTCTGGTGACTGTGCCCAAGTTTCAGCAGCGGCATCAACTACGCCGTGAAATATTAAATTTTCTCGACCTGAACGGTCTTCAAACTCATTGAGCCGTTGGTTCAGTACGGCCATTTGAGGCACGAGACTTTCTCCCTGTTGCCCCTCTGACGATCGAATTCTTTGTTCAACTGCCGAGAGCCTATTGTCGATATCGGCGATTTGTTGCTCCATTCAATACTGAGTTTGACTTCACTCAAGGCAGACATCACTTCTTCATGTTTCGAATCAAATTTGTCGTGCAGTGATTTAACGAGCTGTAGCGATTCTTTGTTAGGATCATCTTTGGGAGGGGGGGGCAGGGTTTAGCTCTACGTCGCCGGACATGAATAGCAACTTAGCGATAAACACCCATTCACGTGTTAATTGAAACAACGTTTGTGGGCCTGAAAGCACGAGCAGCCAAACATTGCTTGACTTTTTACAGTGAAGTTGAGGTGCTGTACTCACCTGCACCCTATACGGAACGGTGTTTGAAACATGTTGACGGCTGTAGTGCTTCCATTCCCACTGAAGTGGCGTAAGCCATTGCAGCTGCTTTTAAGGCTTGCCGATGTTGATGCGTCTGTCGATTTGGTAGCCGGGAATGACAGCGCTGCGGTGAGACGCGGCCAGCTTGCGCGAAATGTCTCGGTCGCCTCACAGCGGAACGGGTGCTTGTTCAGCCGGTTGGGCGAGTTGATGCCTCCGTCATTTGCTGCCGGGATTCCCAGCACTTGCGCTTGCGCAGAACCAGTGAGGCTGTTCCACGCGGCGAATCCGATGAAAATCTGCACCCAAAAACGGAACGGTGTTTGAAACATGTTGACGGCTGTAGTGCTTCCATTCCCACTGAAGTGGCGGGCGTAAGCCATTTTAGCTGCTTTTAAGGCTTGCCGATGTTGATGCGTCTGTCGATTTGGTAGCCGGGAATGACAGCGCTGTGGTGATTCGCGGCCAGCTTGCGCGAAATGTCTCGGTGGCCTCAAAGCGGAACGGGTGCTTGTTCAGCCGGTTAGGCGAGTTGATGCCTCCGTCATTTGCTGCCGGGATTGCCAGCACTTGCGCTTGCGCAGAACTAGTGAGGCTGTTCCACGCGGTGAATCCGATGAAAATCTGCACCCAAAAACGGAACGGTGTTTGAAACGTGTTGACGGCTGTAGTGCTTCCATTCCCACTCTTTATATTTTCATTATTATGTTATAGCACACTACATTATCACTGTTTCGTATATTAAACCGCGGAGCCACCAAACAATATAGGATGGTTCTTTGAGAAAGAGTTCTAGTCTCAGGGCTCTGATTACAGAGGAACAAAGAAGAAATAATTCTTCATATGACAACTCAATCATGAAATTGAAGTACTACATCATTTATATTAGAAGCGCTATCTTTATTGGGTTGCAACTCAAAAGAATTGTTGAGGCAGCCATACAAAATTACGCATATATTTACAGATTTTGCTGACTTCACTCAGCCCAATGTGTACTGTGTGTTGGTGTAGCTGTGTTCTGTGAACGGTGCTCAAGTCTAAATCAGGATGCTGATGGCATAGCACCAACAGTCAACTGAGCCTAGCTGTTTCAAACCAGCACCTCACATTCGTATATAATGTCACAGATATATGATGCAGCAATTTCCTCCAAAATTCGCCTCATGTGATTCAACCATGAAATCCTTTATTAAGATGTGTAGATTTCAAATAACATACTGATAGTGACACCGTTCTTCGTGTCTGATCTTCTACATATGCCATGCCGCATGACAAATTCCAGAGATACATTTAAGCATTTTCCCCAGCCTTGAATTCTGTTATGCTTGCCTCAACACCTACTCATCGCGAGTTCATCAGATAAGCACAGTTCACATCTGAATTCTGTTATTCAACATCTGAACAAGGCACATTTGTCTGCATAAGCAGGTGTGCATTTGATGTCTAAAAGCTCATTTGTCCTATCCTTGTATTCTCCGCATCCAGTATTCAGCTCTACCCAGGCAGATTTATAGGTGTTAAGAGCTTCCCATCTCCGAATACTAGATGCTGATAAGCCCTACAGGCTACTTCGTCTTATTTTGTGAACTACGTACTATACTAACGTTTTGTACCCTGGTGCCATGCCATTATACATATTCCCTTCACTTCATGCTATTGATAAACAGAAATGGTACTATATTGAGCTCCTTTAGACCAAGAACTCCCATACAAACTTTTGGGGATCAACAGATGCTTGTGCGACGGTATATGCTACTCCCTGAATATCAAATGAGAGTTCTACTATACATCATCGTACGACATCTTGAATGCAATTTGTGATAGATCACCGACTCGTCAAAGGAATAGATATGGTGGCCAATCAGTTCCCTGTCATTTCTTGAAAATTACGCCCACTATCTGAGCAGCAGACTGAGCCAATATATCCTCGAAAATGTCCCTGAATCATGTGGTTGGCCCTGTAAACATATCAAGCAATGTGACAATGCGACTTAATCTTGAATTGCCGCTAAGCAATCTACTCAGGTGGTACGTACACCCACGTGATGCTATTTTACACCTTATGTTATTTGCCTGGGGAAGTCTTTGGATTTCCCGTGTACTTGGGTGTATGTGCAACTCTCTCTAATTGTGATATACCTAATTGTACTTACAAGTGGGCATAAATGGTTAGTGCTTACGTCCTTACATTATTAAATGGAAGAAATGACGTGAATTCTTTGTCATAGAATACGTGAGTGCATCTCTTATCGGTACAAGTTACGCTCCCTCAGTTACAATCGTTGCATCTATATTCCCATGAACTGCTGCAGATGTCAAACATTGACTGTAAAAGTAATCGCCGCTCTTTTCTCCGACATTCTGTTTTGGATGGTTGGGACGTCAGTACTTCTCCTCTCAGCTCGTGAGTTTTTTGTAAGTAGGACTTTGTCATTGCAGCCTCCTGATACTGGATGGAGTGCTCACTCAGCCAGCCTTATTGGCACAGCAGAAAACATAAAAAGTGTGGACTAAACACTGCAGGTGTGCCCTTTCTTGGTTGTGGCTGGTGTAGCTCTGCAGTGGTGATGTCCTGAGAATCTATTACTAGCTCGACAGGCAAAGCTTCTTCTTTTAGTTAGCTGCAAATCACGTGCGAAGAGTATTATTAACACTTGCTAAGATTATAGCCCCTTCAGGTGTGAATTATGATGCACTGTCAACAAGTGTGGCAAATTCAGATAGCACAATCACAAGGCACTGAATACAATATTACACTTCAAGGAAGAAAATGATGCGTTCTTTTGTGTGAGCTTCAGCAAGCCATTACAATTTCTATGAAATTAAATACTTCATCATTCTGCTGTAAGTTATATTCAGTTTTGATATACAAAGAATGAAATCATAATCTATTGATGCGTGTGCAGTTAGTTTTTTATTCCATTAATTTCGGGAGAAGAAAAGCAACACGGCGTTGGTTTTAGAACACGATTTGAGTGATCCATCAAAGATAACAGTTCCTTCACTACAGTGATCAGCTACGGTTGTGCGCAGCAGACTGAGGTCAAATCAGGACATACTGACTAGAAAGAAGGTTCAGTTCATCTTACGACCTACGCATTTTTCTTCATTTTTGCCTCAAGTTGACACAGCTGGCATGAACAAATTGCATACACAAATGTCGCCACTGATGCTAAAAGATTATATTTGTTTCGCTTAGAAAAATATTTCCATTTGAAAACTTAAGGTCACATCAACCATGACAAAATGCTTGAACATGAGCCATGGACTTAAAACCTGTGATACAGGCGGAACTTTGTGTGGTGGAGGGATAGGGGGATGACGTCCTTGGTGTTCTGTGCAGGCTAAATCGAGTATGTGTTATTTGGTTCTCGGTATCCCATTGCTGAAAATTTCAGGGGTGGGCCATTTGCTCAGTGTCCCACTCCTTGGCTACACCACTGCGTTAACTACGAAGCACCCATCTTGCACTTTTGTGCCTTCAGTGGCTCATCAATTATTCTGCCTCTCCGGTGGACGTGACCGTTTAGATAAGCTAAATATCTCGATATGCATGTCAAACTAAAAGGAGAAAGGGTTGTTCCAGTTTAAAAAGCCTTGAGGAATCATGTTTATATCCCACATGAATAAGAATACCAATGAGAAATTCATGTCTGTAGAGCGCTATAAGTCACAAAGATATAAAATATGGGAAGAGAGATATGCACCAGCTACTTTGGCCAACTCAGCCGTTCCTTGCTTTTAGTTCTGATTGACTCTCCCACTGATTATAGGACGTCTTGAAGACACATACACCACAAAATTGCACACAGAGTATGTGATAATTAAGACGAATGAACTAGTTATTCGCTGATCACAACAATCCTGTTTGCTCTTCTGCACTGAGTCTGGAGAAAGGAAACAATAAAAATATGACTGAGCTAGATTGAGAAACACTGTGAGAAAGAAATTGCAAGATATCACATGCCAAATATACAAAACATGTACAGCTGCTGACAACACAGGCAACAGCCCTCAGTACTACAAACAGTCCCTCACTCGTAGCTTAAGATTTATTCATAGATATTGCCTTTCAGTTGTGAGGACCAGTCCTGACACCAGCTGTCAAATGATACCCCTCATGTTCTGGAGATTACAGCAATTTTTGACACATTATCCGGTTTTTAACGTGTATGTCCACTGATTTCTCGAAAGACAGCCAGCTGGCCTTAGCCACCCCACTAAACGGAAAATTTAATAAAGGACAGCAAGTATGAAATAAAACTCTCTACTGTACTGGAACCAGCTTGCCAGATCTCTATAGAGCGCTTCCTTTTTTCCACAGGTTTGAAAAAGTAGTAGGGAGGGGGCGGAGAGGGGTCTGTGGTACTGTATTTGATAAAACAACAAGACGCCGTAAGCGTGCGTGTTTCTTGTTTATAAACGATTTAGCCTACGTGTTATGGGTTCTATGCATCAGCACATATCAACTCACGGAAACGTTTGTTTTAGCGCGTCGTACTGGGAGTTCAATTAAGTCTACGTAGTGCGTAAACTAGCTGATGTTTTGGCTACAGTAGGGCAAGATTATATATATATATATATATATATTATATATATTGTAACGAACTAATGCAACGCCGGAAGCTAAAACAGCTATTTAATTATGGCGAACTTGTGCCCGTCAACAAAATACACAAAGGTTATCCTGAGCTCGCTCGTGAAAAGCCCGTCAACCTCTTCTTTTTCGCCTCGCCGCGTCCCGCTCCTTGGAGAAACCGCCAGCCTTCTTTTTCCAGCGCGTGGTGTGTTGACACGTGCAGCCAGCGTTGCATGGCGCGTTTGGCTTGTCAGGTGGTCCGGCAGAATTCATAAGAGCAGGATGCAGCGCAAGACTTCAGTAGGTGCCTAACAATATGCGGCATTAGTCCCCCTCCCGAAACGCATCGTCCCGATGCGTACGCTGACGTCGAACAGTTTCGTACAGGAGTATTGACCTGATGCTTGAGCACATTTATCAGTTGTGTGGTTCAATGCCTTTCGTAGTACGGTTTCATTCGTACTACATGTACGACTTCTGGGCGATTCCTGCGTCGGGTTGAGCACACTTGCCCTTCAGGAATTACTTCGTAGTTTAGCGGGCGTAACCGGCGATGTACTTTGTAAGGGCCGAAATAGCGCCGCATCAGTTTTTCAGATAGGCCAGGTGCGCGTACAGGCGTCCACACCCACACTTTGTCTCCGGGGTGGTACAGTACGTCTGTCCGCTTGAGATTATAGCGACTTGCGTCGGAGCCTTGTTGTAAGATGATACGATGTCTTGCCAATTGCCGTGCTTCTTCTGCCCTTTCTATGAAGTCGCTGATGTGCGGGTCACTCTCATTTGAATCATTGACAGGTAACATCGCGTCTAAGGTCGTCGTGACCGTCCGACCATAAACAAGTTGAAATGGCGTGAAGTGTGTCGTTTTTTGCACTGCGGTATTGTACGCAAATGTTGCATAAGGCAAAATACTGTCCCATGTCTGGTGCTCAACGTCCACATACATCGAGATCATGTCGGCGAGAGTTCTGTTGAGTCTTTCTGTTAATCCGTTTGTTTGCGGATGGTATGCTGTAGTCCTCCTATGGTCGGTGTGGGTGAGCTTCATTACAGACTGCATCAAACGGGCAGTAAATGATGTTCCTTTGTCCGTAATGACAACCTGCGGTGCGCCATGTCGTAGTACAATCTGAGTGACGAAAAAGTGGGCTACTTCGTTCGCCGTTCCTTTTGCGAGAGGTGATGTCTCAGCATATTGAGTCATGTAGTCTGTTGCTACAACAATCCAGCGCTTTCCCGATGAAGAGACAGGAAATAGACCAAGCAAATCCATTCCCACTTGCTGAAATGGCCTTTTTGGTGGCTTTATTGGTTGCAACAGACCCGCTGGTTTTGGTGGTGGTATCTTGCGTCTTTGGAAATCCCGGCATGACTTGACATAGTGGTGCACCGAATCTCTCAATTTCAGCCAATAATACTTCCGGCGAATTCTGGCCAAAGTGCGACTACTACCCATATGGCCAGCCGACGGGTCGTCATGACACGCTTCTAAGATTTCTGTTCGCAGTGATGATGGTGCAAGAAGCAGAAACGTCTCACCGCTGTTTCCGAAGTTGCGCTTGTATAGGACGTCGTTCCGGAGGACATAGGATGTCAATCCACGGACGAAAACTCGTGGTACCTTATTTTGGTGACCATCCAAGTATTGGATAAGCGGGCGTAGTTCCGGGTCCATTCGCTGAAAACGAGCCATCTCCGACACATTCAGAACTCCAAGAAATGGGATGTCTTGTTCTTAGTCAGATGATGAAGACTCAACAGGTGCGCGAGACAGGCAATCCGCGTCATTGTGCTTGAGACCGGACTTGTAGACCACAGTGATGTCATGTTCCTGCAGTCGCAGGCTCCATCTTGCAAGTCTTCCTGAAGGGTCCTTGATATTTGCCAGCCAACACAATGAATGATGATCACTGATTGCTCGAAACGGTCTCCCGTAGAGGTATGGGCGAAACTTGCTGATGGCCCATATAACTGCGAGACACTCTTTCTCTGTCGCTGAGTAATTAGACTCAGCATTCGATAGAGTGCGGCTCGCGTAAGCGATCACCTTTTCTTCTCCATTCTGCCACTGAACGAGGATGGCACCGAGACCAACGTTACTCGCGTCGGTATGTATGTCTGTATCGGCCTCTTCATCAAAATGGCCAAGTATTGGAGGAGACTGCAAACGGCGTCGCAACTCTGAGAAAGCTGCTTCTTGTTCTTCCCGCCAAGAGAATGCTACACTTTCTTTCGTTAGCCGTGTCAAAGGCTCAGCGACCTTAGCAAAGTTTTCCACAAAGCGTGTGTAGTAGGCACATAGTCCCAGGAATCGTCTGACAGCTTTTTTGTCTTGCGGTTTCGGAAAATTTTCAACTGCTGCAATCTTTCCCGGGTCCGGGTGGACGCCTTCCGCACTGACTATGTGCCCGAGGAACCGAAGCTGACGAAATCCAAAGTGACACTTTTCCGGTTTGATGGTCAGTGCTGCCACGCGAATAGCATCCAGTACAATTCTGAGTCGGTGGATGTGCTGCTCGAAGGTAGAAGAAAAAACCACTACATCGTAGAGGTAGACAAGACACGATTGCCACTTGAGTCCGGAAAGCACATTGTCCATCATCCTCTGGGAGGTAGCGGGAGCAGAGCACAAACCGAAGGGGAGCACTTTGAACTCGTACAGTCCGTCTGGGGTCACAAACGCCGTCTTCTCGCGATCTCGTTCATCCACCTCGATCTGCCAATATCCACTTTTTAAGTCCAATGACGAAAAGAAGTGAGCGTTGCGTAACTTATCCAAGGCATTATCGATCCGCGGAAGTGGGTAAACATCACGCTTTGTGACTTGGTTCAGCTTTCTGTAGTCAACGCGAAATCGCAGTGTGTTGTCCTTCTTTTTGACCAGCACAACCGGTGATGCCCACGGACTGTTGGATGGCTGAATTACGTCATCGTTGAGCATTTCTTGCACTTGGTTCTTGATGGCTTCTCTTTCTTTTGGCGCTACTCGGTATGGGCGCTGATGCACAGGTCTCACGTGTTCGTCGACCACGATGCGGTGCTTTGCGACGGGAGTACGTCCAACTTTCTACGAGGTCGAGAAGCACTCGGCGAACTCTCTGATGAGGTCAGCAATCTGTTGTTTCTGAGATGATGAAAGCTCTCTGTCAATGTCTACTGCTTGGAGTACGTTATCTGCTGTCTCTGAAGCTTTATCAAGAGTGCAAACATCTGAGACTTGCGCGTACTCATGCAGCGATGCTACGGATGTTCCCTTCGCGACATGCTGCAGCTCATTTCCAAAGTTAGTTATTAGGACATACGCACATCCATCACGAAGGCTCACCAGGCCTCTTGCCACGCATAGTCCTTTTTCTAGTAGCAGTCCGATGTTTCCGTCCGCTAATCAGTTCAGTTCAGTTCAGTTTATTCATTCATTCAAAATACAAAATTCGTAGAATGTAGTATGCAGACGAGGGTCCCAAAGTCAAGCGACTGCAAGGGGACCCTCGGTTAAATATAACAATAAAATGATTAATTATAACAGCACGTCAATTACGCAACACAAAGAAAAATAAACAGTGAACTTACATAAAATAACATCAAGTAAACAAAACAGGCAGTCGGAATGCGACACAAGAACAATAGTAATAAGTTATATAAATAAAACATAATCACGCCATAAAGCAATAGGTAAATTTGCAAAGACTTTCCCATTTCATGCCCGGATACCAAGAATCGTTAAGTAATCATCGTTGTCAACCTAGTTATGCAAGATGAAGTTTTTAAGATCACGTTTGAATGCATGAAAAGATGATGATAATTTTAGTGTATAGGGCAGGTTATTCCACAACTTAATGACCGCGAAGGCGGACGTCATTTTGCCATAATTGGTGTTACATTTAGGTGAAAGGAAGTTGTGACTGTGGGCGAATCTAGTGCTATTGGTGTTAGTGAGTAAACTAGCATCGAATAAATCAAACACAAGTTGTTTGTTAAGTTGTTTATATAACAATGTGATTAAGTGAAATTTAAATAAGCCAGACACAGTAAGAATACAGTTAGCCTGAAAGAGTGGGGTAACATTAGAATAAGGTGAACTGTTGGTAATAATGCGAATGGCCTGATTCTGAATGTGCTGTACAGACGAAATATGAATGTTATATGTATTTCCCCATGATGTAATGCCATAGGTGATGTGACTATGTATGAAAGCAAAGTATAAAGACAATAAGGCTTCAAGTGAAAAAAAAGGACGAGATTTGATGCGTGATCTTATACCAAATGCTGTTTTTTGTTTAACGTAAAGAATATGATTGGTGAACTTTAAATGAGGGTCCAATTTTATGCCCAGAAAACACACACAGTTAGACGCAGGAATGAAATGATTGTCAATGAACACTTGTGGAATGAAAGGTAGCATTTGAACGGTAGCATCCGTCACAGTCACGGAGAACTTCACTCCCCACAAGAACGGATACACTGGAACGTGGTGGCACGGTTACATCTTCGTCCATAATGCGGAGAGGTAGAACGAATGGTTTCTCCGCGTGACAGATAGCGACGGCATTCTTTGTAGAAAACGAAACTTCGGACTCTTGCAAGTCAATGACTGCATCGTTTGTTTGCAAGAAGTTCATGCCTATAATCAGTTCACGGGAGCATTCAGCAAGCACAATAAAGCTGCCGACATACACGAATCCTCTTATTCAGATCCTTGCGGTGCACAAGCGCACGGGACTAACTAAGTGCCCTCCAGCGGTACGTATCTGAGGTCCGGTCCATTCAGTCATCACTTTCTTCAGCTTCCTTACGAGAGAATTACTGACAACGGAATAGTCTGCACCAGTGTCTATTAGCGCAATGGCCTCGACGTCGTCGATCGTGACTAATATCTCGGAAGTAACGTCGCTACTACTGCACATGTCTGTCGTTGCGTAACTGCCGCTGTCCTGTCGGGCTAACAATGGAGGGTCTTCAGTTGTCAGTATATCAGCGGCCTCACCTCCAGAGGTCGCTGGCTCTAGTTTTCCCGCCGGAGGCTAGGAGAACGTGGTCTTCGGAGATTTGATGACGGACGAGGACTCGGCGACCGATAGCGCATCGGTACTGTCGAACGAGACTCCCGTTGTTGCATGTCTTGAGGTGAATATCGTGAAGACAAGTACTCTTCGACTTCGTAGGGCCACTCACCGTTCCGCGGGCACGGTGCATTGACTGGAAAATCAGGCAGTCCCGCTCGACGATACTGGCATGCTCGGTAAAGTTGGCCTGCTTCTCCGCAGTGGTAACAGAGGGGCCGCCGGTCTACAGTGCGCCATGCATCGCTCTTACGTGGTCTTGCTTCCGGCATTGGTACCGGCGTACTCGGAGAAAACGTCGGTGGCATCACAGCAGTCGTAGCCGTCCGATTCATGCGTCCGAGGTCCTGTCGTACTACTTGCGCGTACGACAACTGAGGCGGAGGCTCCGGTTGTGCGCGCTGTAGTACCTGAGGTTGTGGTTGAAGAGCTGCTTGCCGCACTTCTTCGCGCACAACGTCGTCAAGTGAGGACATGGCTGGATGACCTTGAGTCATTTGTATTTTCTGAAGTTCTACTTTTACGACAGCCCTCACCATTTCACGCAAGAGATGAATGTTACTAGTGAGGGTGGTCGACGCCGCGCTAACAGATGAGACACTTACGTCCCTGTTGTATTGGCGCGCGCGCTGCTGCAGGGTCTTCTCTATCATTGTCGCCTCTGATCTGAACTCAGCAAGAGAGCGGGGTGGATTACGCACCAGGCCTGCAAAAAGCTCCTCTTTCACTCCACGCAACAGGTGCCGCAACTTCTTTTCCTCAGCCATGTTCGGGTCGGCCCGGCGGAACAGTCGGGACATGTCTTCATTGTACATGGCGACGCTCTCGTTGTTTCGTTGGTTTCGCGTCTGAAGAGCGGCCTCCGCCTTTTCATTGCGGTCCGTGTTTGGGTACGTAGCAAGAAATTCTCTTCAAAAGTCGTCCCATGACAATAAGGACGCTTCGTGGTTTTCGAACCACGTACGCGCAGAATCTTGCAGTGCGACGTAGACGTAGCGAAGTTTCCTGTCTTCGTTCCAACCGTTCAGTCTGGCGACGCGTTCGAAACCATCGAGCCAGTCCTCGGAATCCTCGAAAATATCACCGTGGAAGACTTCTGGTATTCGGGGTGGGTCCATGACGATGTGCGATGTAAATGAAGTCGCTTGGGTGGCCATTGCAGGCGCTCCGGAACTTACGTCCTCCACTGGTCTCAAAGAATCGAAGAGGGCACCAAACTCAGGCTGCTCACCTCGTAGGCGGCGACTCGTGCGTTGGTGTACGGGAGTCAACTGCGCTGGCTCCAACCTTCGGGGCTCTGGGCTATGTTCCCTAACCTCAGATGGGCTTGGAATCGTACCCAGCACGTCCACCAGTTTGTAACGAACTAATGCAACGCCGGAAGCTAAAAGAGCTATTTAATTATGGCGAACTTGTGCCCGTCAACAAAATACACAAAGGTTATCCTGAGCTCGCTCGTGAAAAGCCCGTCAACCTCTTCTTTTTCGTCTCGCCGCGTCCCGCTCCTTCGAGAAACCGCCAGCCTTCTTTTTCCAGCGCGTGGTGTCTTGACACGTGCAGCCAGCGTTGCATGGCGCGTTTGGCTTGTCAGGTGGTCCGGCAGAATTCATAAGAGGAGGATGCAGCGCAAGACTTCAGTAGGTGCCTAACATGCGGCAATATATATATATATATATATATATATATATATATATATATATATATATATATATATATATATATATATATATATATATATATATCATCAACAAAAACGTTCCACAACAAAATAGTAAGTCGCGACGACCCACGGAGACAAGGTGCCTGACGCTCACTCACTCCATCACACTTTACCGAGCGCTCGCTGCAATGTTTTAGGTAAATCGTGTGGTTATTGTGATACAGAATGCGAGCGTCGTTGCGTGCGTCAGATTACGGCAAATGTGTGTGTGGTACGATTCATTTACCGAAACTCAACTGATAACTCCAGTTTCCACACGTCAAGCACTTGTGTGCCGTATACTCGTACAGCGCTGTGAACACGAAAAAACCAAATCGGTCGTGGCGATAGCATAACAGGACACACGATACGATACGCTTTGTGTCCAATATCCACGAAATCAAAGGTGCTTGGCGTGGCATCGCCGGCGTGATGCGACGAAATGAACGCCGGAGCACGCGCGCACCGGGTCATGTCGAAGCGGGTCACGCATGGCAGTGGCATCCGCGGTTGCTTCATCGCACAGATTTGCACGATTTTCATCTGGGAAAGCACCGCATCGGACGTCTGACAGGTGACAAACTCGATAAATTTTTATCAGTAAAATAGTCTACTTTGCGCAATTTCAATCAACAATCATGCATATCAATTAGGTCTGCATGATTTAATGACAAAATTATATTACTCATGCGCCCGGCATATTACTCTCTCGAACTAGAAAAATCGACACGTCAGTGGGACCAGAACAGCGCCAAAAGCAGCAGACGCAGAAATTAGCTCACACCGGTGTAATGTTATGCGAACAAAGTTTACTCTTTAGCAGGCGCAAGCAATAATGTTTGAATGACGGGCCAATAATGCCAGCAGAATTGCATGGCTCCGCCCATATTGGCTGCTGGTTGTACAACTCGGTCGAACGTGGCCGTCCTAATACGCTAGCACGGCCAATAATGGCGGGAAATTCTGAGTGCTAGTCTAACATCACCGTTCTATTCGGCTGGCACAGCCAATATTGGAGGAACGTTGTCAATGCTGGTCCAACATCGCTGTTCTCTTAGGCTGGCACAGCCATCAATAGCGGTACGTTGTCAATGCTGGTCCAACTTCGCCGTTCTGTTCGGCTGGCTCAGCGGTTATTGGTGGTACGTTGTCAAAACTGGGCCGTGAACTGCCAATCTCTTTTCAACACTGGGCCAGCGTTTTGTGCTGCCTGGGTTTTTGTCACTGAGATTTCTCGAGTAAGCGGGGACCCAAAGCAGATTGATTTTAATTGTGTCGGCCTCTTAGAAATTTCCCCTGACCTTCGCTGTATTTTATCTCACAGTTTCCCCCAAGAAACTAAGAATCGTGCTTTTAGAGTTGCTGAGGACAGTGTGGATACTAGGATTAATGATGGCCAGAACAAAGGCCATTTTATCTGCCTCTCTGATTGACGCAGCTCGGGTCGAATCCACATGAATGATTCTCAATTCGCCGTTCATGGTACTCTGCTTGTATGTGTTTTGTATCTGGTTGGAGGCATTAACGGAGACCTCGGTTTGGTCTTGGTTGTGCTTTTCACTCAAACTAAGAGCTCGAGCTTTTTTCCTGGCGGCGTGTCGGCCCGACAGGGTGTTTCTAGGTATTGGCTTGATCTCTAGGTACTGTATAACTGCGGCAAATAACGATGCCTTGCCTCCCGTGGTGTGTATAGGCTGATACTAGGTCTATTCAGTATATGTAGTCCCGGCGTCGTGGCTGACAGATGTGTTATATGTGCTGTTTTGGGCGCTTCGATCAGCTCCTCTAGAGTGTTATGCACTCCCAATTGAAGAACCTTGTTTATGCAAGTGTAAACAGCTGCATCTAGAGCCGATTTGTATACCTGTCCATTTTTTGCTTATTTTATTCTTCTCTTATATCCTAAGATGATAATCGGAGAAGGAGCAGTCGTGCAACTGATTGAGAAGATATGAATAAGCCTGCGCCAATCTATCTACTCTTCTGAGTAGCCCGCCAATTTGTTCGGCCGGGTTCTGTAATTTACGAGGGTTTTGATATTTTGCGTGTTATGTTGAGGAAGTGTGCACAGAACTCTAATGGTCAGAACAGGAGGAAATGGGCCGCTTTCCAACACAATATTTATGGGTGTTTGTCATTGTTTGTCCGTGTCTGGCGTCGTTTTGGCTTTATTTATTATGGCTACAGGGCTATGGATTTTAAGGAGAATGTCAACGCATACTGTCTAATATACTTTTTCATGACGTCTGCTGGCTCCTGTAACGCATTCGCGCAACCTTTTTTCTAGAGCATATAACCTATATCACCTATATCACCTACATCACCTATATCGAATGATTTATGTTTGGTATCTTGTTTAGCTCTTGCAGTAGGTTCGTCGCGGTGATTCGAAGAGCAGAGGTAAGAGGACGGCACCTTGCGGTGTTCCTCTCTTTCCTAGTTTCAGCTTCTGTCCGCGCACTTCAACTAGTTGAATGGTTTCTGTTTTTCTCTTTGAGAAGTTTGGAAATGTAGAAAAACATTATTTCACGCACGTTCAACTAATATGAGTTAATAAGGATGGCATGAAGCGCTACATTGTCAAAAGCTTCAGTGACGTCCAAGCTGAGGATGGTCCTAGTGCCTTGTACTGTACCAAGACAATTAATGTCACATTGCAGTTTAAGGATAATATGTTGTGTTGAGAGACACTCTCTGAAGCCCATTAGGTTGTCAGGTAGCAAGTGTAGGGACTACTTGACACTTTGCTTTATCGTCCGGAGCCGCTCGAGCACGCAGGAGTGCGGCACCGACCTTCTGCATTTTGGTCGCGTGAAACTTGATGGATGGATGGATGTATCTGGCTGTGTTCATTAGATCGGTCGGTGGCTCGCACCACCTTGTCATAAAGATAAATACTATCACTAAGTGTTTAACGATTCAATTTTATTCGCGCATCAATTGTAGCCACCAATAGGTTAGCTTCCTCTTGGTTATATTTAAATTCTATTCTGCCTTCACTGTCCCTAACCCCAACGCTTTGAAAAATTTGGTGCCATTATGTTGGACTATAGGGTAAAATCCTTTAGAGAACAGTAAAAAACGTTCAGTCGTTTTCTTCTCCTCACCACAGGAACTGCATAACCGTGTCTGTACGTGTGGAGAGGAGAAGTACTTTGCTTTGTATTTTGCTCGGTACGTCGTGGTCCCCAATATTACCGTTCCGGCCTCGAACAGCAGAGTACTACTTCAAAAAGTATTGAAGATCTTTTTCCTCACAATTTTCTGCTTGAAAGTTTGGTAGGTCTCTAGTGATCGTTTTGTAAACATTCTCATCTTCCATATCTCCCTCTCTGTTTCTTTCATCTTCTTTTTAACTGATGTTTCCTTTTGGCTTGGTATTCCGCTGTTGTCTAAGTACTTGCTTGACAAGTTTCGAGTTCGCTTCCTATATTTACTATCAACATTCTTGATGTACAAGAAGCTGAAAACTTTCCTAGCCAAACACTCCCCTCCTAATTTTCTCACATGCTCCTCAAATTCTATTTCGCTGCTAGCTTCCCTGAACTCAAACTATGCCCATCCCATGTCACCCTGTACCCCCTTATTTTGGGTACTCCCGTGTGCTTCCAAAGCAAGTCTACTTATGTCACGTTCTTCGATTTCCCATCTTTCTAGATCTCATTTCATGCACAAGACCACACACACCGAGCGTCGTTTACCGTCGCTTGTGGGAAATGATGAACTAGAGACGCCGAAACCAAAATAATCATGTATTTCTTTCTTGCTTTATTGAAAATATTTATATAACTCTATTCAACGCGTGCTCTGAACAAATCACATATTTTTATGATGTTTTGCTTTGAAAAATTTTCTACTGAGTGGAAAATAAATTGGTATTGTATATCACAATGTTTCTGGTCTTGTTCAGAATTCAAGAGGATGGTTTGTTTTGAATTTAAAATAGAACACACGAAGATTCAACCTTCGCTAGTTTTTCAACGCCACCATCTCTTTTTCAGATTAATTATTGACGCTCATTTATTACAGGCGCTGCATTTTTATTCGGAAGGACAAAAGTGCATGCGCCGGGTCGATAACGGCTCCACTCCTCGTCCGTAAGGGGGTGAGCGTCGGTGGAAAATGTGCAAAGTGGTTAAAGAAGCTCCTGTATTACGCCGGCCTTCTAGGGTCCTTCACCTCCCGTGTTGGTAGACGAGAGAATGCTTTCTCCTCGTCTTCGCTAGGCTTCCTTTGAGTGATATCGCCTTCTTGCTTCTTATTCGTTGAAAGCACATCCACATCGTTGAAAGCCAGCCATAACAATACGTACTTGCTGGCGTGCTGTTGTTATCGTTGGTTCAGACCAAACGTGCAGCATTAAAACCATTAGGTGGTACCAAATGTTCAAAGAATGTGGTTTATTTTATATTGTGTTGACCTCACTAAAGCTCTTCTGGCAGTACTCTTGCAAGATCTGAAGAAAGCGTTTGAATATCGCACCCATGCTCTTCTTTTGAAATGTTGCTATGATAATTTCGGATATTGTATCCATGACATATCAGAACGGATATGCAAGACTATATCAACAACACATTGCCCCCTCCCCTTTCAATGAAATTGAGCGCTATGTGCATCAAGGTTGCCTATTAGCCTACTGTTGTTTTCAAATTCAACTTCGATCCAAATTCAAATTTTGTTTCAAAATCAAAGGAGACATTTCAAACGTCACAAGAGTAATGCTGTGGGGCGAAAGCTAAAAGCAATTAAGGCTTGACAGAGGCTTTCACACAATTAGACAACATAGCAACAGAAATAGTCATCACACAACACAAAAACAAATAATACGCACGAAAGGAACTGTAGGAACGTCTTATTGCAGGCAACTATTTTATGTTCGTGGCAGGAAGTAGCACATCTTTTGTCGACTATATTTAGGACGTGTTTATGGGACCTTCCACTATCCTGTGGCTTCTGTGCTAAAGGGCCGGTGTGCGGTTTCAAACACACTGAATCAGCAAGAAAACAACCATGCTTCTTTTGAGGAGTACTTTATCACTTCATTAAACCTGAATTCTCTAGAGTTCTCAATCATCAAGAGTTTCTGCACGTTGAACTGAAGCTACAGGAAACAACATAAACGGGGGTAAGTGCCTCCGCTTCGGCATGGATTTAGGCCTTCAGCCCCTGAAGTTTTGCAGCCACTAAATGGAAAAAAAAACGCCCGCTAAACATCTTGCAGTGCCGCTCAAGTCATACAAATGTACTAAGTAGTAATGGAAACAGCAAACACAAGACATCA
Source organism: Rhipicephalus annulatus (assembly GCA_013436015.1). Lineage (NCBI taxonomy): Eukaryota > Metazoa > Arthropoda > Arachnida > Ixodida > Ixodidae > Rhipicephalus > Rhipicephalus annulatus. Next base: position 47,769 of record WOVY01010000.1, on the reverse strand, counting down.
AAGTGAAAGCAAATAGCTGGTAAGCAACATATCTCTCTGTGTTTGCTAGGGCTACCGTGTGCGATTGATTTATTTCGCCTAATCTATGGTATGTCATGCAAGTGGGGTACTCTTCATGGGACAATGTGTGAAAATACATCGAGTGTTTGCAATTATTGTGTGCGGGATTAATTGGGAAAGGTGCAGTCGTACGAGTTTGTTTAGACGGGTGAAGAGTTGAGGCCTTTGGCTAGCACATTTGCTCATCACGCAGTTCATAAACAGGTTTTTATTTTTCCGTTATGTACGAGATCCTTTCCTGTAACAGTGTGTCAAATGTGAACAGGTAGACTGTTGTTGAGAAAACTCAAGGGATGAGAGGTGCAGTATAAGGCTGTATGAAGGAGGTAGTGACCAGTGTGTAGTCTTCTGTGCCCGTTTTTGAACGGAATGCATGTGACAAGTTGGAAAGAGAAATTTTTAAAGTGATTTATGTGACACTGTTCCACGCTCACTGTACAGAGTGCTGTACAGTGTTGTGTGCGCACTGTACACCGGTGGGGTGTACGCTGTCCTCTGCGCGGATTATGACGATGTGTATATCGGTGAAAGTGGTGACTTTGAAGGTTGCCTCAAACAACACATTCATGACGTGAAGAAAGAAAATTTTGAATCCAGTGTCTTGGCTGAGCATGCGTCAAGTGGTCGCACAATTGGTTGGGAGAAGAGACGTGTTCTCGCTAGAGAAAAAAAGACTGTTATGCTGTCTTTATTTCGAGTTACTCGTGACACAAACACTCCGCGAACTTTTGATTGATGTGTGTGATTTAACGTCCGAAAACTATTATATTGATACGTAACAGCCTTTAAACGCAGCTGCATAAAAGAGGAAGATGAATTTAGTTTTTGGTTGATGCTGGACTGGCTCCATCTTGCTTGTCGAGTTATGTGTGTTGGGAATAGATTATTAAGGAATTTACTCGTAACAGTATTGGTGAAGGTGGACGACCCCTGTACTTCGATGGAGACGTGCAGTGGTCGCAACATCGGTGACCCTTCGACTGCTTCGACTGCTTGCACTTCCTCTATGCCACCCCTATCAATCCAAGCCACCACCTACGTCGCACTTCCGCAAATCCCGCGCTCATGCTCGCCAACGTGCTTTTCTACCTTAATGGTACTCCCCGAGCATGGTTTGAAGCCACGAAGCCGAAATAACGATCTGAGATCTCTTCAAAGAAAATATCCGCGACCTGTTTGGAGATTTATTTGGTCATCGTTCAATCCCCGAAAGCCGTTGTTACGCATCTGGAGCACTATTTGTGGCCTGCGCTCGACTCCCCAACAAAGACATCCTTTCATGGCTTTAGCTCTACATTTAGGCGCACTCAACTTGAAGTGGCAAATGAGTTTTATACGCGAATCACTGGTGTGTCCGCCTTGTCCGCTGGCACCACTAGGAGTGTTATCCCTGAACCCCGCATCTCCGAAATGTACAATCTTTTCACTATAGAAGAACTTGACGCATCTTTGGCGGCTTCCCGACGATCATCTTCACCAGGACTCGATGGCATCACCCACGCCGCTCTAGCCAACCTTCAACAGGAGGCCAGGGGACAGTTGTTATGCTATTACTACCACTCATGGCAGGCGGGCATTGTCCCCCAGGATTGGAAAATAAGTCGACTTGTGCCACTACTCAAAGCAGGAAAGTCACCATTTGATTTGACATCATTTCGCTTTGTTGCCCTCGCAAGTTGCGTAGGAAAAGTCATGGAAAGGATGATACTTACACGCCTAGAATGGTACCTCGAGCGCTATAACGTATACCCAAAGTGCATGATGGGTTTTCGGCGAGGTAGGTCATTTCTTGACAACGTGATTGATCTCACAACATTTATCCACCAACAGAGGAGCCTCAAGCGCATACCACTGGCACTATTCCTCGACGTCAAAGGGGCTTATGATAACGTAACACATAAAGCCATCCTAGACTCTTTGGAAGCTGTCGGAATCGGTGGTCGGATGTTCCAATAGATCCAGGATTATTTGACAAGAAGGTCCTTTTTTGTACAAACCTCAGATGAACCTACCACCAATTACTATACCTCTCGTGGCGTCCCTCAGGGCGCCGTATTAAGTCCCACTTTATTTAACCTCGTGATGGTAGGCCTTCGTGAAATTTTGCCAGGTACTATCCTCATATCCATATATGCTGACGATAGTTGTCTATGGACTTCGGCTGTAACTGGTCTACAAGTACGTGCAAAAGTCAAGCAGGCTGCCACCCTGACATGCTAATATCTCCGCAAGCAAGGTCTTTCCATCTCAACGGAGAAATGTGCATTGGTTGCGTTTACTCGCAGAGCCATGGCAATATACCTCGTTACCATCAATGGACAAAATATTCAATACCAGGAGAACGACCGCTTCTTGGGTGTGATTATTGACAGGGACTTTTTCTGCAGTACCTACTGCAGTTATCTGAAGAGAAGGCTAACTTCCATCGACCATATAATGCGATTCCTCTGCGAAAAATCTTGGGGCACATCGATATGGTCAATGATGAAGCTGTACAGGGCACTGTTTCTGGGACTTTTGTGCTACAGCTTGCCGTTAATGGCAAGTACGTGCAAGACGAATGTCCGCGCCGTCGAAAGTCTGCAAGGACAAGAACTACGCGTGTGCTTAGAATTGCCGCGATGCACTTCAACCTACGGGGCAATTGCGATCGCAAGAGAACAACTAATTCAAACATACATCACCACTGACAATTTGAGAGCCCACATAAGACATCTCTGCCGAGTTCCTGGTCACCATGTTGCAATGTTGCCACTTCAAAGACCACAAGCGATGTTTTTAAAGATCATTTCTGCCCTTAGAGAATGCCTTCTTTTTGGCTTCACTCCAGCAACAAGACCAGCGTCACCTCCTTGGTGCCTACAACCACAGGTGTGCCTCACTATTCCGGGAGTAACGAACAAGAGCCGTCAATCAACAGTGGTCCTACGACAGGTGACGTCGCTACTCAACGAAATATATGGCCAGAGGACCCACATTTACACCGATGGATTGGTCTCGGCTGACAGCTCCACAGGTGCTGTTTGCATCCCGAAGAACCAGGTCACTATAAAGCTCAAACTATCGCATAGGACAACATCCACAGCAGCGGAGCTTACCGCCTTACGTGCTGCTATACTTTATATCGCGGAAGCCTGGCCTCAAAAATGGGCTGTGTTCTGCGACTCCAAGGCATCCCTTCAGAGCTTGCAATCAGCTTTACGACAAAGGGTGCATCAAAAGCTAGTGAATGAAATAAGAGAAGTGTTTCACGAAGTTTCATCGAAAGGACATGACGTGGTGTTCCAGTGGTTACCGGGACATTGTGGTATTGTCAGTAACGTCCTTGCTGATAATGCTACCTGATCCACCCACGCGAACGCCCAGACAACCCCAATTCCGTTGTCGAGAACCGACGCTGCAAGGGGCCTTCACTCGTTCGCTAACACAATGTCGGAAACTTGGCTGAGTGACCCCGGTGTCGAGAACCGCCGCCTACACAAATTGGACCCATCGAGAAAGCTTCAAGTTCTATCGGACCTCTCTCGCCAGGATGCAACTTTACTGGGCCGCCTGTGGTTAGGAGTAGCCTTTACGAAGGCGTACTCCTTTCGCATAGGAATGGCGGATAGCTACCGATGGGAATCGTGCGACACTTACAAAACAATAGAACATTTCCTGTGTTCATGTGAGCGTTTTGCGAGTGAACGCAACTTTCTGCGCGAAACGTTAGAGACACTAGACAGTAGACCATTGTCCGAAGAGAAGATCCTTGGTTTCTGGCTCGACGCGTCGCAGTCATACCACGCGGGCATTGCTAAGTTTTCTAAAGATGACCGGACTACGCGACCGCTTATAAGCGTGCAATGGACAAGGTCACATCTACACACACGTTGCCCTTCACTTCTCTCTCTCTCTCTTCTTCTTCTTTAATCCCCTCAATTCTTCCCCCAGTGCAGGGTAGCAAACCGGACGTGCGTCTGGTTGACCTCCCTGCCTTTCATTTCTTCCCCTCCTCCTTCTCCTTCAATTTGGTCGTCAGCTCGCTTCGAAGAAGGCTCTGGCCACATGGGCCCAGTATTCTACTGAATCATATATCTCCTACGTTCTTGACGTCTTGGCCCTTTGTTCCAAGGACAACCAGTGCATGTCGGAAGACGAAAAGGTTAACCGCTTCTTGAAAGCCTTGCCGACGATGCTTTAAACCTGCTGTTGTTTAACAATGTCTCGAGCATAGACACCATCCTTAAAGAATGCCGACGTCTCGAACGAGATAAAGCCCGCTGCGTAGCCCAAAACATTGTGCGCCTTCCGAACACAGCGGCTACTTCTTTGTGTGACGATGCCTTCGAACAGTCCCCCCGATGTAACAACCTCACACGCATCATTCGTCAAGAAGTCGAGGCAGCACAACCAGTAGCCAAGCCATTCCCGACGTCTGCGCCTTCCCTGAAGATGATGTCTTTGATACAAGCCGTCATTCGTCAAGGGCTATCGAATAGCGGCCTACATACTGTTTCTTCCATATACTCTGCTGGGCCTTCTTATCGTCCCCCTTGTGCTCCTCGCAACCAACTCAATTCGTCCGAATCCCATACCTTTGATGAGAGGCCCATATGTTCTAACTGTCGACACGTTGGTCATATCGCTCGTCACTGCCGCAAAGGCTGGGCTACATCGTCACATTATGCGCCTCACTCTCACGCCACTTCTGTCCGCCAGTCGGCCCCATCACTTTCTCCATCAATGCCGACCACATTTTCCGCTCTTGCAGCACTTCTTGAAGAAAGACGCCTTGTTTATCTGGGGCCATGACCAAGCGTCATTGTTTTCCCAACTTACGACCCTGCTTACAATGCCACCAATCTTGGCTCACTTTGATCTATCAACACCAACCGAGGTTCGCACGGATGCCAGTGGAAACGGCATCGGAGCTGTGCTATTGCAGCACCAACGGGGACTCGACGCTGTTATATCCCACGCAAGTCGACTGCTATCTCCAGCCGTGGGCAACTATTCCTTCACCGAGCGAGAGTGCCTCGCCCTTGTATGGGCAGTCGCCAAGTTTCGTCCATACCTGTACGGGTGCTCATTCCGTATTGTCACGGATCATCACGTGCTCTGCTGGCTAGCCTCCCTGAAGAACCGCACAGGATGTCCCACTGGTTGGGCCCTTCGCCTCAAGAACACACGTTCTCTGTAATGCATAAAACAGGGCGATTACATCTAGATACGGATTGTTTATCCCAATACCCTGTGGAAGAAGCAACCAATACTGACGCTATCGCGGACGTTTACGTTTTTTCCGTGTTGAAGCTGCTGAACATTGGCGAAGAGCAACGTTGGGATGCTTCTTTGCGAGCCATCATTGACAAACGGGATTTAACTATAGGGACGTACACATTTCCCTGGTTCTCTCGTGCTTCCCTGGTCCCCCACTCGTTGTGTGGGACTGTCTGAGAAGTTGTTGTCGCCCTACACTAAACCATTCCGTATCATTCGCCAAGTGACAGGCGTCACGTACGAAATTGTCCCAACCAATCCAACAAAGTTATTATTTTATTTTTTTGTTTATAGAATACTGCAGACAAAAAGTCCAAGCAGGGTGGGCATACATGAAACACTAAATAACAGAATGAAACAAGGTTGCAAAGCGTTTTTTACATAATTTCTTTGCTGTAAGACAGAGGGGTTATGGCTTTTAAAAAAAGTAACAGTTGAACAATAAGGTGATAATACCATTCAAGGAAGTCATGGAGGAAGAGTATTTGCACAAATGGTCAAGGGCGTTGAGGAAATGCTTCGGTTAGTTTATTCCAATCATCTATTGTGTGTGGGAAGAAGGAGTACCGAAAAGTATCAGTCCTTGCGAAGATTGGCGTTAGGGAATGAGGATAGTGGTGTCGAGTGGGTCTGCTTAACAAGGGGGATACGTATACGGCGGTGTCTAAGGGTAGCCTGTGGTTCACTATGTCTGAAAGAAACTGCAGCCGACATTTTGTTCTTCGAATTTGTAATAGTTCTATACCATTTGCTGTTAGTAATGCAGTGGGGGAGTCGGTTGACATAAATTTACTATATATGAATCGTACTGCTTTTCTTTGAATTCTTTCTAGGTTTTGGACGTTGATTTTTGTGTGGGGATCCCAAACTATGGAGGCGTACTCAAGTTTAGGCCTAATTAAGGAAAAGTAGGAGAGGAGTTTAACACTAGGCGGAGCAGTCTTGAGCTTGTGGCGGAGAAGGCATAATTTACGGAAAGCGGCAGAGCAGATGTTATTTATGTGCGAATTCCAGGATAAGGTACTTGTTAACGTTAAGCCTAAGTATTTATAGGAGGCTACTTTAAGTAAAGGTGCTTCAGCTAAATTGTATGTGTAGTTTAATGGGACTTTTTTGCGCGTTATGGAGAGATACACACATTTGTTTGGATTAAGAAGCATTCCCCATTGTTCACACCATTTTTATACATTGCATAAGTTAGTATTAAGATCACATTGGTCACTAATGCAGGTTACATCTCTAAACAAAACACAATCGTCAGCAAATAACCGAATTTGTACCGGGGTGCTAATTACATTGACAATGTCATTAATGTAGACCAAAAACAGAAGGGGGCCTAGTACGCTCCCCTGCGGAACGCCAGAAGTCACAGGAAGGCAGCCCGATTGTTTTTCTCCTACCTGAACATATTGTTTGCGATTGAGTAGATAAGCTGAGATCCAGGAGATAAATAATTCTGGTATACCAACTAACCGAAGCTTTATAATTAGTTTATCGTGTGGAACTGTATCGAATGCTTTACTGTAGTCTAAGAATATTACATCAATTTGGCCGTTAGCATCAAGACAAGCTGCAAAGCTATGAACGATAGTAACCAATTGTGTTGTAGTAGAAAATCCTTTTCGAAACCCATGTTGATGATTTGTTAAAACTGAGCGTTCTTCTAAGAATTCATTTAATTTATGAGCTATTATGTGTTCGATAAGCTTACAGCATGATGATGTTAAGGAGATCGGTCGATAATTTTGTAGTACTAGGCGGTCACCTTTCTTGAATATAGGAACTATTCGTGCCGACTTCCAGTCATCTGGCAATTCCGCTGACAACAGAGAGACTCGAAAAATGACGAGTAAGTATTTTGCAACAGACTCTGCAAAGCGACGCAGAAATATGTTGGGGATATTGTCGGGACCGCAAGAAGTCTTAGCCTTTAGGTTCAACAACATAGCAACGACACCAGAATAAGAAATAAAGTTTACATTCGCAGAATTGTCCGCATTTATGACAGATGGGGAAGCACTAGGGGTAGAAAATACACTATGAAAATATTCATTGAAGTGTTGAGCAATGGCAGCTTGATCAGATACCATTGAACCATTGACAAAAACCTGTGATATGGGTTTCTTTTTTTCGCTAATATAGTTCCAGAACTTCTTTGGATCATTCTTTATGAAGTTTGCGAGTGACGTAGTGAAGTAGTATTCCTTCAAGGTGTGTACGGCATGTGCAAGCTTATCTAGAGCGTCGGCTATAATTTTGGGGTCAGCATGCTTTTTCTTTAATCTTTTAATTTTACGCTTGAGATGAATGATGCTTCTCGTCATCCAGGGCGTATGTTTATGCACTTTTTTACGCTTAGATGGTATAAATTTTTCGATACAGTAGAAGCATATGCGTTTAAATTGGTCCCACAATCTACAAACATCGGTAGCTACAAAGTCTATCAGACAGGTTTCTAGGTGCTCGATAATGCAAGCATCATTGGCTTGTGTATAGTCTTTCACACAATGAAAGGACAAGTTGGCAGTTGCCGAAAGCGGTTCAAGAGGGATAGAAACTGACACAAGGTAATGATCAGACAGCCCTTGCTCAATTACTACGGTATGTGTACTGAAGTCACGGGGAATAAATACCAGATCTAAGATAGACCTAGCAGTACCCTGATAATGCGTTGGTTCATGAACCAGTTGTACCAAATTATGTGCGAGCATGATGTCAAACACTGCATTTGCATTGTTGATATTGGCTGTAAAGGTTTCAAAACGCTCCCAATCTACTCCGGGGAGATTGAAATCACCAATCAAAAGAACTTTTTTGCCATGGTATTTAGTTTTAATAGGTATTCAGTTTTAATAGGTATTCGTTTTAATAGGTAATAGTTTTAATAGGTATTCAAGAGTTGACTCCGGCGGTCTATATAATGCACATACAATGAATGAGTGGCCCCACAAAGTTACTTTAATACAGATACATTCAAGCTCCGGTACATCATCCAACAAGACAGCATCAAATTTTTGTTGGATCAGGACGGCCACACCACCTCCCCTTGTTTGCCTGTCCTTACGAAAAGCCATATAGGAAGGTGGAAAAATGTCGCCATCATTCACCTGTTCATGCAACCACGTCTCAGTTATAACAGTAATGTGAGGATCGTACTGCAGTAATAGGATTTCGAGGGGTTCGGTTTTATTCATAACACTGCGGGCATTCAAATTAAGTAGACGAAGTTGCTTGTGCGCATGCACATTACGTCAGGTTTTAGACTGTTGGGGTGCGGTGTTCCTGTAGCCGGTCATTTTTACTCGCTTATTTTGCACCTCATCCCAAAAATACATATCCTTATCGATCTTTAGTTTATCGTGTATCAGGTTGATTCTTTTTCCTTGTTCTATCTCGGCCTTTGCGCTGTGCCAGAGCAGACTGCGTTTTTTTAGCGTTGATTTTGAGTAATCATTCTTAACAAAGATATTTGAGCCCTTCAGTTTGCTTGCGTTTTTCATTATCTCTTTCTTTTCTGTAAAGTCTTGCAGATACACTATTACAGGCCGCTTTCCTACGTGCTTACCCAGTCGATGAATACGCCCTACAGATTCAGATTTAACCTGAAGTTTTTCTTGAAAGAGACCCTTCACGACCTTGTCCTTCAGTTCCTCTTCTGATTCTGCTGAGGTCTCAGGTATTCCATGAATAATTACATTTGAACGTCTGCTGTGGTCTTCAAGGTCTGTTAGCTTTTTAGTTTGAAAAGACATTGCGTGTTCAAATGATTTCAATGTGACATGCAATTGATGGGTGTTTTCATGCTGTGCTGAGCGCTCAGTCGCTAAATTTTCGACAGTTCGCCTAAAGTCAAGCATCTGTTCTTTAAGCTCAGAAAATAGTGTTTTAATTTCAAGTAGCTCCTTTCGCATTTCTGTCTGACCGTCAAGTAGTTGCTCGTACAGTTCCTTCTGGGTGGGCCCAGGGTTTTCCTCGACATCACCGCAAATTAGTAGTTTGCAAACGACAAAACAGTCATACGCTATTACAAAACAACGCCGTGGGCACGGCAGAACCACTAAGCTTCGACAATCACTACGTATTGAACAAGAACGGGGACTAACCTGCACCAAGCAGAGAAGAGTTCCATTTAGCGACATGGCAGCTTTGGGTCCACCGTGCCCACAGAAGACGAAATCGTGCCGGTGCTCTTTTATAGCGGTGCCAAATGATGACGTCACGCTGTGATGCTTGAAAGGAAAGGCCAGTAGAACTGCGTCATCGGGTGACGACAGCGTTGAAAACTGGGGGCCTTTGCTGATGAGCTGGCTCGTGTCGTCGCAAGACTCATGAAGTGGCTGCGCGCATTCAAAAGCACCGAAGCCAAGAAAAACCTGCACCAAGCAGAGAAGAGTTCCATTTAGCGACATGGCAGCTTTGGGTCCACCGTGCCCACAGAAGACGAAATCGTGCCGGTGCTCTTTTATAGCGGTGCCAAATGATGACGTCACGCTGTGATGCTTGAAAGGAAAGGCCAGTAGAACTGCGTCATCGGGTGACGACAGCGTTGAAAACTGGGGGCCTTTGCTGATGAGCTGGCTCGTGTCGTCGCAAGACTCATGAAGTGGCTGCGCGCATTCAAAAGCACCGAAGCCAAGAAAAACCTGCACCAAGCAGAGAAGAGTTCCATTTAGCGACATGGCAGCTTTGTGTCCACCGTGCCCACAGAAGACGAAATCGTGCCGGTGCTTTTTTATAGCGGTGCCAAATGATGACGTCACGCTGTGATGCTTGAAAGGAAAGGCCAGTAGAACTGCGTCATCGGGTGACGACAGCGTTGAAAACTGGGGGCCTTTGCTGATGAGCTGGCTCGTATCGTCGCAAGACTCATGAAGTGGCTGCGCGCATTCAAAAGCACCGAAGCCAAGAAAAACCTGCACCAAGCAGAGAAGAGTTCCATTTAGCGACATGGCAGCTTTGGGTCCACCGTGCCCACAGAAGACGAAATCGTGCCGGTGCTCTTTTATAGCGGTGCCAAATGATGACGTCACGCTGTGATGCTTGAAAGGAAAGGCCAGTAGAACTGCGTCATTGGGTGACGACAGCGTTGAAAACTGGGGGCCTTTGCTGATGAGCTGGCTCGTGTCGTCGCAAGACTCATGAAGTGGCTGCGCGCATTCAAAAGCACCGAAGCCACGAAAAACCTGCACCAAGCAGAGAAGAGTTCCATTTAGCGACATGGCAGCTTTGGGTCCACCGTGCCCCTCAGCTCCGAGCGACACCGTTCACTTGGCTCGGCTAAAGCCCTATTACCCCCCTTCGAGATCATCTGCCTAGATTTAGTACTGGGATGGTGCTTCTACCGCCGGGAGTTATAATACATAACAGCCGCTAAACGCGGCCGCATGAAACAGGAGGACGAAGTTAGTTTTTAGTTGATGCTGGACTGGCACCGTAGTGCTCGTCGATTTTTGTGTGTTGTGAATAGATTATAAGTAAGTTACTCGTAACAATATCATTATCAGAGACGGTGTAGCGGAGGGCTCTGGAAGCTTTGGCCACCTCGGGTTCTTAAACAGGAACGATGGTAATTTGCCAGCAGTATTTGCGCACTGCCTGCGTGATATACTGAAACATACATCAGGTGGCCTGCTTTGCACATGTTTTCATTTCACTGTGAACAAGGTTTGAACAAGACTACCGTGTGGGAGCCGAAACGTTTTTTTTGTGTGTTTTTATTTCAGACATTTAATTTGGTCGCCGCAGTGCCTCAAGGTTTTTTACCTTCAACCAAGCTTATGTTGTACTCGTATGACTGAATTTTAGTGTGATCCGAACAGGAGACCAGCAAGAAGGTATTTTTAAAGAGCCATATGAGGGTTTCTAGAGGTAGTATAAACAAATGATTGTGTTCATTCATGGCTACAAAGGGTACTAGCCTTGCCTAATAGTACGGATATTTATGGCGTCCCAGCCAAAAAATCCACCAGGCCGTGTCTGGCATGTTTTTCCCATTCACACCAGAGCGGGAATTCAGGCACGGTTTCTGGCGTATACGGCCGATCTGGTGTATACGGCCGTTTTCTAGTGTGACAGGCTGGTGTGCCTTGGCTAGACCCGGGCTAATACGGTTTGAGAAAACCCGGACTGGTGTGGTTCGGTAAGAACCGGGATGGTGTGTTTTTGCATGACGGGTTCTCGTGTATTCCTTCTTTTTACGTAATAAATGCATTGTGGACGTAACCATGCACTTTTACGTGTGCATGGGCAAAAATAGCAGGCTTGCACGGTTGTGTAGAACTGAAAATGACTTCTCTCTTTATTTTTTCCTTTTTCTGTCTCAGCTTGATCTCTGAGTTGGCCTGCGTTGCTTCCTTTTCCACAAGGCTTCAGGCAGCACTGCAGGGCATAAAAAAACGAACAATTCATTGCAACATTGCCCAATTTGATAATTGAAGATAAATATGTTTGTTGCATATTTGTGCCCTTACTTCTAGAAAAAAAGTTAACAGTGTGCAAATGTTAAATCTTTCAAACATTTTTCGTATACCACTTGCTATTCGATCATTTTCCACTGAACGTTTTACTACTAGAACTTCCCAAAGACGACAGTCAATGCTCAATTGTATGCGACGCCTTCAGATTTTTTTTTATTGCTTTACCTTACTACATCTTCACTTTGCGGCAAAGCCGCCTTCCAAGCTACGGTAGTGAATGCATTCATTCGAGAAAATGCTGGTTTCAACATGGAGATACACTGTGCTGTTACAGGCACCCCTTCATTTTTATTAATATGCTTCACCGCTTCATGGACTACGCTACGGGCATAATCAGACTGACCCGCGAAAGTGCTGGTTCAAACCCTCGTGGCAGGAGTGGAAGCTTTATTTATTGTTTCAGGCCAAAAGGTAAAAAAATTGCACGAACCTTCTCACTATTTGAAATTTCAGGTGTTTTTATACACAGACAACTGCAGGGCAGATCAGCAACTCCCAATTCAAAGAGGAGCATGCGCTTGTCTACCAAAGCTGAAGGACTTCAACAGAAGTTATAGGGGAGAGAGAGGAGGAGGAACTTTTCACGTGTAAACTGCTGTCGACACCATATTAGCTGCACCAAATAAAATAAATACAATCCAGTCTGCAGCGCCTCATATTTGACAAAACAAGGAAGCACCTTTCCTCCAGATCTTCACCAACCTAGCCAAAAAAACAATACCATATTTTTATTCCCTAGTATTGTGCTTAGGAATATTTTGCAACGTTTCTTCACTTTAAAGTATTAAAAATATTCAACAAACATTCAAAAATATTTGATTCACACTCACACTCAATTATTGAAATTCGTTTCGCACACAAAATTTTGCTATACCCACAGCTCTAAAAATAAAGAACACAAATTTATTTCTGCTAATCAAGAAATGCCATTCGCTGAATTCCGAGAGTTGATTATCAGCTCACTAAATAAGAACTAGCGGTAAATATACATTTGCAAAGAATTTTATGTGCTTCTTATACAGCCTAACCAACTGAGGAACTCATTTTTAAAAGTAGGACTATCGTTCAAACACACTGTGACAAAGGGAAGGCTCACACATCATCAAACAGCAATGGCTAGAATATCAGTACAATCATGGATCACAGCTCAGGCCAGCTACGTTTCAACAATACGAAATTTTTTCTGTATACAATAATGACAAAAGCAATGTAGGGATGCCTCAGCATTTCCCCCATAAGGCATGTACAGCCGTCAGCAGCTTTAAGTTGAACGCTCCGATGCGTGGCCTCGGCTCGCTTGAACTAAGATAAGCACTATCAAGCATTTAACATGATATACTTGCTGCACTTAACAAGAGATGTAGCGCACGTCGGTTTTACTAGTAAATTTCTGTTTGCAGTTTGCCCGAACGATGGGTCGAATGCACTCACTTCGCATCCCGTTTTAGTCCCGTTTAACTCGTGGCTATGTTATCGGGCGCGCCCATGGTGTTCCTTGTTCTATGCTTATCTCGACAATGAACTATTGCGTGCGGCAGCTTACCCGCCTTATTCGCAGCAAGGAATCACATCTATCAATAGCAGAGCAAACACACGTTCATGGCGTTGCACAATAAGTAAATCTCAAATAAGGTGGTTTTGTTCATGTTCTGCTTCAATAACTTTCAGACAGCTTCAATTGAACTGTTCTCACAATTTAGCGAGTGCCTTTCTGTTTGATTCATGCTGCACGGAAGATATCGTGTGCAGTGCAAAGTTTGTGCGTGTTTTCAGCAAGAAAGGTGCATGAATAAAACGTAAACAAAGCGACATTTGTGCGTAGTTATCGCATAAAAGCTTAAACTGCCATCTTTTAATCAAATCGTATTAGGCACGCTAAAACACATGCAGTGTTGCCCGCTCAAATGTTGTGCCCCAAGACCATATCTTTCGTGCAGCGCAAACCAAATAGAAAGGCAGACTCTAAATTGCAAGAGCAGTTTGATTCATGCTGTCTGAAAATTACGGAATCAGAACATCAAAAATGCTACTGAACTTCAGATTCATTGTGTAACTTTTACAAATGCCTTGAGCGTGCGTTGGTTCTGCTTTTATATGTGCGATTCTTTTTGACCAGCAGCTGCCAATTAAAACACGAAAGGTGCGTAAGCTATCCCTCGCAATAATTCTTTGTCGAGAAAGGAATGAGAAAACGAATGCCATGGGTGCCCATGGGTGCACAAGATAACGTAGCCACGAGCGAAACGTGGCAAAAACGGGATGCGAAGTGAATGCATTCGGCTTGCCAGCCAGGCAGTTCGGAGCCAGAAATTTACTAGTGAAATAGGTGCGTGCTACATCTATCTCTAACTGCAGCAAGCATATCATTTTCAACGCTTGGTGGCGCTGACTTCAGTCCAAGCGAGCCGAGGCCACGCGTCGGAGCGTTCAAGTTAAAGGTGCTGACGGCTGTACAGCATCAGCTTTACTCCACCACATGGGACCTGCTTCGACTGATGCTATCGCTGCCAAGTGTTGGACATGGTTTATTTACTGCAAAAAATAATAGTTCAAGCGGCGGTCAATTTCTCCAGTAAATTTCCAGTTCACTTCTGCCTAACTGGCGTGTTGAAAACAGACTTGGCAGGTCCTTTTTTTTACCCATTTCGCTTGTGGATATTTTTACGCAAGCCCATGAAATTCGTTGACAATGGTTGACCCATTGTGTGGGACAACTCGCGCAACTTTCTAGTTTGAAATCGCAGCTGCTGCTAAAATAAGTAATATATTGGAAAATTAGAGGAAACTCACAATCACAGCACTTGTAAATATTCCCCAATAAATAAATCTGAAATGGGGTGAACAAGCTGTTGATCTTTTATACAAATATATCACTTTGTTCAAGCAGCAACTGCAATTTCGAAAACGAGTGGTGTGTTAGCTGTCACACACAATGGTTCAGTTCAGTTAAGTTTATTACCTTAAAGGCCCCCCTTTTTAGGAGGGGCATTACATAAGGGGTGGGGTTTTATTTAGGTTAACAATAAGCAGTAAGAGTTCTTTTAGCATTGCAGATGATCAATAATACGGTGTTGAAAGGCAGATTATGAGGCGATGTTGGCGATGTCCCGGGGGAGGCCGTTCCAGTCCGTAGCTGCTCGGAAAAAGAACGAGGCAGAAGAAGCAGTGGTGTGCGAAGATGGGCGGCAAACCTTAAATGGATGACTGGTTCGATGAGATATGCGTGCTGCGGCTACTATATAAGGTGGCTGATTGAGGGAAGAATGAAACAATTTGTGATAAAGCACGAGAGTTGCAGTGCGGCGGCGTAAAGAAAGGAGTGGCAGTCCAGATTTCGCTTTCAAAGATGAAATACTAATATCGCATGAGTAAGATGAGTGAATGAATCTGGCAGCTTGGTTTTGTACCACTTCGAATGCTTTGATTAAATACGCTTGATGTGGGCTCCGTATGGCAGATGCATATTCTAATTTCGGTCTGATTGAAGATTTGTACGCAAGTAATTTCACATGTAGGGGGCTAGGCGGAGATGGCGTTTGAGAAAACCAAGTGCTTTATTAGATACTGAAACTACGTTAGCGATGTGGGTACGCCATGATAAATCATAAGACAAGCTTATTTCAAGATATTTATAAGATGGTACTGATTGAATTGCGGTGTTAACGATGGAATACTGGAAGCAATATGGGCTCTGGCGACGAGAAAAAAACAGAAGTTTACATTTGGAAGGATTAAGGGACATTAACCATGTGTTACACCAATCAAGCACGTTGTTAAGATTGGTTTGAAGATACAGGTGATCATGCTGGTTACTGATAGTGTGATAAATGGCACAGTCGTCTGCGAACATGCGAATGCTGCAGGATACATGGTCGGGCAAGTCTTTAATATACATTAGGAAAAGAAGGGGACCAAGGACAGATCCTTGGGGAACGCCTGATGTGACTGGGAAAGAGTTAGATAGGTGGCCATTAAAAAAGACTGACTGAGAACGGTTAGTAAGAAACTGTTCAATCCGACGAAGAATATTAGGGTCTAGGTGCAGGTGTGAAATTTTAAGCAAAAGGCGGCGGTGAGGAACTTTATCGAACGCTTTCGCATAGTCTAGAAAAAATTACATCAGTCTACATGTTACGGTCTAGGTTAGTGTGCAAGTCGTGAAAAAAAGCGCTAATTGTGTTTCGCAGGAGTGACCTTTAAGAAATCCGTGTTGTGATCGATGAAAAAAAATTACATGAGTCCAAGAAACTTGCGATTTGAGAGTAAATGACGCGTTCCATGATTTTGCAGGGTACACTAGTTAATGAAATGGGGCGGTAGTTCAAGGGTGAGTCTCTGTTACCTGATTTGTACACTGGAACGACCTTCCCCGTTTTCCAGTCATCTGGAATAATTCCTGAGGTGAGTGACGGTGAAAAAATCAAAGATAAATAGGCGGCACAAATTGATTTACCATTCTTCAGTAGCTTAGAATTAATTGAGTCCATACCGGCTGATGATGAAAACTTCATGTTATCGATTACGGACGCAATGCGTTCTTCGAAAAATGAGATAGTTGGCATGATTGCTTCGATGTTAACTGATGGTGACTGTAAAGGTGCGTCAGGTTCTTGAGTAAAGACAGATGTGAATGCGTTGTTAAATATTTCCCCACATTCATGGTCTGTCACTGGCTCATGCACGTCGTTAGTCAGTGTGAGCCCCGCCGCGGTGGTCTAGTGGCTAAGGTACTCGGCTAGCTGACCCGCAGGTCGCGGGTTCAAATCCCGGCGGCGGTGGCTGCATTTCCGAAGGAGGCGGAAATGTTGTAGACCCGTGTACTCAGATTTGGGTGCACGTGAAAGAACCCCAGGTGGTCAAAATTTCCGGAGCCCTCCACTACGGCGTCTCTCATAATCATATGGTGGTTTTGGGACGTTAAACCCCACAAATCAATCAATCAGTGTGATGTCGTGAGTCTTCTTTGGATTTAAAAGTTGCCAAAATTTTCTGGGGTTGCTGGTTAGTAGCTTTGCTAAGTCATCGTGATAAATTGTATGCTTGGCGTTCCGGATCTCAACTAGATATGATTTTTCTACTTTGAAGTATTTATCCCAGTAACTCCGCATGTCACGGTGTTTGGTCGAACGGAAGAGCCGTTTCATTTTATTTTCCAGCCGTTTAAAACGTACAGAAAACCATGGCTTATTGTGATTAGTATGAACGGTTACCCTCGGAGTGAACATATTAGTGAGCACACTTAATTCATTTTTGAATATTGACAAGTTTTCATGTACTGTGCGAGTGCGAAACACTGATTTGTACTCAGCAAAAAAGGTGTTAAGGTCTTCAGTTATTGCATCGTAGTTTCCCCGGTCGTAAAGGCATATTGTTTTTGCGGATGTGTACTTTGGAACAGAACTGAATGAAAATAGGGCATGTATGATTTTATGGTCGCTGATTTCTGGGAGATAACTGATAGAAGAAAGGTTCTCAGGACTGTTAGTTAGTATTAGGTCTAGGATGTTTGGTGTTTCTTGCGTAACGCGTGTTGGTTCCCAGACTAACTGACTCGGGTTAAAATTTAAACATACGTCAATGAAGTTTTTAGCCTCTGCATGACATAATAATGAGGACATGCCTAGGTTATGCCATTCGATGTTCGGGTAATTGAAGTCACCAAAGAGAAGGGTGCGAACATTTGGGTATTTAAGTGGCAACAAGTTGCCTTAGGCTATTGTTTAGGTGCTTACAGAAGTCTGAATTAGTATTAGGTGGCCTATAACAAACTCCAACAAGTCCTGTTAGGGAAGGAGCGTGACAAATGAGCCATAATGATTCAATGTCGGATGTGACGTGTACAACGGAAAATAATATACCTCGGTGAATTGCGGCCAGAACACCACCCCGTCGAGTACACTTACGGTCGCTACGATACACGCGGAATTCGGGTAAGTCAGTCAGAATTTCAGCGTCCGAAACGTTATTGTTGAGCCAAGTTTCAGTTAGTACGAGTATATTGCTTCCGGATGACAAAACAATCTTCGATAAGAGTTCGCGCTTTGGAAGGAAACTGGAGATGTTAGTAAATATCACGGAAATTGAGAGTGGTTTGGCAAGTGCCGGGTGTTGTCGGTTTGTAGGTACATGATGACAGGACGTCTGCTATGTGATTTCTTTAACTGTTCTAGACAATTTGTCAAAAAGATAACGTTTCGGACCGATGTGTATGGTTTTATACCGCAAGGAGAACTTAGCACATTTAGCATTGGCAAATGCTATAATTGTTTTCGCGTGTGTCGAACGGAGAGCGAAAAGTCCTCTCCAATGCTAAAGTTAGTATTTAATTTACGGCCATTCAATAGAATCGAGTTCTTTGTTCTGTAACATGCAAACTTTACTATTATGGGACCATTTCTACCGAACGAATGACGACCAAGGCGATGAGCTCTTTCGAAGTCATGAGGTCCTATGGTTCTTCCTAGATTATTATGGCAGAAATTGATAATTATTTTTTTGAAATCGTTCCATGTCCCGCTGTCAGTAGGGTCGGAGATGCCATAAAATATGAGGTTATTTTGACGTGATCAATTTTCCGCGTCATCTAGGCGGTCTTCTAACTCCTCAATCTTTCGAGACATGCTGCTTGTGTCCGCCCGCATCTTTTCGATGTCGGTTCGGATAGGAATAAGGGCCTGGTAGTGTGCTTCTAGGTTGGTCATCCGTTTGCATAAATTCGTTAATGCTCTATCAGTAGTGTTTAGCTGAGATTTGAAGCTGTGTACTTCGGAGATTACTTTGGATTGGCCTGCGGCTATTTTCTAAAGTTCTGTCAACACGGCATCGTTTCCGCCAGGGCCAGGGTTAGTTTCCACATCTCCTGACAACATCAACAAGGAATGAATAACGGAAACACATTCGGCGGCAATGGCGAGACAGCACCGTGGGCTCGTCAACTGCACCAAGACGTAATTGCTAGTTTTTTTTGCAAACAGCGCGTAGAATTTCCTAACCTTCATCGCAAAGATTAGCGGGTTAGATGGCTGCATTGAGGTGCAGTCACAGAGCCCACGGGGCGGTGCCGGCGGTGGGTGCGCTTTTATATGCAGCGGAGCTGTTGATGTCGATAATGATGTGGCGGTCCACAATGCTTCGGCCTCCGGTAGCAACTTCTCCCCTGGCGGCACGGTCATCCCGGGTCGGCTGTTGACGAGCGACAGGTGGTAGCATCCCGACGCCGCTGCGAAGCACGGCAGTGCGCACCCCGATGACGCACCGGCAAAGATGCGCACCGAGGTCAGCAGTAGCTGGCTGGTGATCATACGGAAGATCGTCTGCATCGCAAAGATTAGCGGGTTAGATGGCTGCGTTAAGGTTCATTGCAGAGAGAAGCATATGGCCACAAATTTTATGAGGGTGCGTGGAACATAGCCATGAGCGAAACATGGCAAAAATGGACTTGCCGATAGAGTGCATTCAACTCACCGGTCAGGCAGCTATGAAACAAAAAAATTACTATTCATAACGACTCCCGCTCCATCTATACTATAAGGTGCAGCAAACATGTAGAGCTCAACACTTGGCAGCACTAGCATCAGTCAAAGCAAGGTAAGCAGCTGCGTCGAAGCATTCAAGTTAAGTGCGCCAATGGCTCGAAATTCTGTGCCGGGAAATTTAGCTTGCAGATGTGCTCATAAACAGGGAACTGTAGTCACCAAACTAGATACAGCTTATAAAACACATGCATGACAAAACATACACTCTACTGAAATCAGCAAGCTTCCTCGCTAACCTCTCTATGCTTCTTTTTGTGGAGGCAATTGCTGCTGTGCAGGCTTCGGGACGCCTTTTGCCGCAATTCAATTCCAACAGTTTTCATGAAGCTACTATGCGTGCCGTACCGTCCTCTGTCCATCTCATTGTGATAGTAGACCACTTGACAAAATGGAAGTCCTTGGAACTCTCATCAGCCGACTCTAAGTGGCCCTTGAGGGCATCACACCATTAGTTAGGTGAATCTGCGCATACACAAACGGAAAGTTATTTCATACTAGAACAGCAAACCAGCACTGATTACTTCATCCCTATGATTGACACATGTGCTGAGTTTATGAAGCTCTGAATTATGCTTTGAACTGAAACACTGGCAGTAGAACCGCACTGTTATATCCTTGAGAAGGCAGTAAGAAATAAATTTAGGATCTGAAAAACAGGCCAAACAAAAAATGCCGGGCTGAACCATAAAAAGTTTAGTTTCCATTTATGCACCTGAAAAGAAAATGTGCAACGTTTTCTGGAGAATGTACTTATATGAGATAAGCAGCAACAACCTCTAGAGCACCTGCAGTGTCACATCCACCTAATAAATGTAGTGTCACTGCAGTCAATACTTGGCAAAAAAAGGCCTCGCATATAGCGATAACTGTCCCTAGGTTAGCCAGCATGAATGAGTGTTAACACAGCCCTGTAGGCAAGGAGGACGAGTTTCGAACTTTAAGAAAGACATGAAAATTTTTTCAGCCCTAATCGCGATGGTCTGTTTGATTTCGCATAAAATGCCACCTAAAAATGGCTGTGACTTAGTTCAGTTATGCCTGGGTGTGTGTAGCAAGAGGTTTAGTTATTCCTAATGGAGAAATTTAGCTAGCATCCGCAGTAGCTTTGCGAACACAGCCTGCCTGAGGAAATGGCTGGCAGGCTGGATCCACAGCGCTGCGGCGTATGCCCATTAAATATGACGTTTTAAGATTGGTTCTCTGCACGGCTATGCTTTTCGAGGCATGTGGCTCATTATTTCTCCGTGTATCGTTGAGCTGCATTTGATGTAGAAGCAGGCCGACATCCGATGGGAAAAAGAACAGCATTCTTTATTTGAGGCATGATTATATAGGCAGGCCAACACGTGTGGCCAAGGAAAAAAAGAAAGCGCGCAGCTTGCGCCAAGTAACTAAAATACAGAATACTTGGGCGCATGTCTTGTCACATGGCAATACAACCTTCTTCTGCACAAAAAGAAAACGAAAAAAAGCATCATAATACAAACACTGTTCAAGGCACTTGTTTAAAGTTTTGGTCGTATTGTCACGGTGTGGTGTTTTGGGACGATAACGAAAACTTGGGAAATGGAACGTGGCATTGCCCCCCTCTGAAAAAGGGCATCGTCCCGATGCTTTAACTAAAGATGAAGGTACAATAATAATGCAAGAAAGTACAATGAATAAATTACGATGAAACAATAATACAAAAAAACGCTGTTTCAGTTTGTTAGCGCGCATGAAACGGCTTGAGGCGCGTGACATGCACGACTTCAGGTCGCGATCGGTGTCGTTGAGAGTTCGTGATGCCGTCGAGGACAACCTCGTAATCAAGTGGGCCGAGACGTCGAACCATCCTGTACGGTCCGAAGTACCGTCGCAGAAGCTTTTCACTTAGTCCACGTCGGCGTATCGGCGTCCACACCCAAATACGTTCACCGGGCTGGTATTCCACGAAGCTTCGTCGAAGGTTGTAACGGTGGCTGTCGGTCGTCTGTTGATTCTTGATACGCAGACGCGCAAGTTGTCTTCGCGCACCAGACAGCCTCTTCTGTCGGGAAGAGGCTGTCTGGTGTTATAAACGCCGTCTTCTCTCGGTCTCTTTCGTCGACTTCGATTTGCCAATAGCCAGTCTTGAGGTCCATTGACGAAAAGTACTTGGCGTTATGGAGCCGATCAACTGCGTCGTCTATTCGTGGGAGAGGATACACGTCCTTTCTTGTGATTTTGTTCAGGCGGCGATAATCAACTCAGAAACGTAGGGTCCATCCTTTTTCTTCAATAACACCACGGGGGATGCCCATGGACTCTTGGACGGCTGGATAATGTCATCCCGCAGCATTTCATCAACTTGTCTCTTCATGGCCTCACGTTCTCGCGTCAAAACCCTGTACGGACTCTGACGGAGTGGTCTGGCATTTTCTTTGGTTATGATGCGATGTTTCGTGATTGAGGTCTGCGGAATTTTCGATGACGACGAAAAGCAATCTTCGCATTGCAGGAGCAGGGCCAGCAGGGCCTTGAGCTGTTCTTGCTTATCGTTCGGAAGTCTGCGATTGACGTCGAAAGCTATGGGAGGGGCTTGGTTCCTCTGAGCAGGTTCCGCAGAATTGGTTAGGGCGAAAGCACTGGTGGCTTCGACAATTTCTTCGATGTATGCGACCGTTGTTCCGTTGTTCACATGTTTGTACTCATTGCTGAAATTCGTGAGCATAACCGTTGCTTTGCCTCCCCGCAGCTCTGCAATTCTTCTTGCGATGAAAATATTTCGGGTGACCAACAGATGCTGACTGCCTTCAACGACGCCTTCCAAGTCAGGTGATTTAGGAGCGCCGACTGAACTAATGGCGCTTGAGCGAGGCGGAATGGTGACTTGTTCTTCCAGCACATTCAAGGCATGGTGTCCTGACGGCGTGCACGGTGGTAGTGCTTCTTCTGTGGATAACGTTGTCGACTTTGTTTTTAGGTTGATGACAGCACCATGGAGGCATAAGAAGTCCATGCCAAGGATGACATCTCTCGAGCAACGCTGTAGGACTACGAAGTCTGTAGGATAAATACGGCCGTTAATGGTTACTCTCACTGTGCAGATTCCTGCAGGCGTTACGAAATGACCTCCAGCTGTGCGGATTTCAGGGCCTTTCCAAGCTGTCCTAACGTTCTTTAACTTCGCGGCGAACGACCCACTGATGACAGAATAGTCAGCTCCAGTATCGACGAGAGCGGTCACACTGTGGCCGTCGATAAGAACGTCGAGGTCGCTAGTTCGCCGTCTCGCATTACACTTAGGGCGTAGCGTCGGGTCACGGCTGCGTCGGCTTGTTCCGCTGCTTCCATGTTGCGTCGTCAGGCCACCTTTGGTAAGTGAGCTTTTGCCGTCAGGGCTTTGCTTGTTTGGCGTTGGTTCGGAAAGCTCCGTCGCGGCGTCGGCGTCGTCGGAGGATCTTCTGTAGTTCGTCGCACAGCAACCGTACCTCCACCGGTTGCTGCCCTTTGTTTCCCGGATACGGGCTAGGAGACCGGCCCCGCGTTGGGCCAGAGTACTGCCGGTGGTGCGGTGACGAGCGGCGGCTGGGCGACGGCGAACGCGAAGGGCTTCGTGGTGTCCATTGAGTTCCTGTCAGGTAGTCTGCGATGTCACGTTGTCGTTCTCCTGGCTGTGGACGCGGCGCATTGACGGCGAAGCCACGCAGTCTCATCTGTCGGTACTGGCAACGGCCGTATGTGTGTCCGGCCTCGCCGCAGTGGTAGCAGAGCGGGCGATGGTCAGGGGTGCGCCAGACGTCAGTCTTCCTCGGTGCAGTGCGCTGGCCCGCTGGCGAACGGTATGACGTTGGTGGGGGTGGTGGCGGCGGTGGCGTCTGTCGAAGGAAGCGCGATGGGGCGGCGTTTTGGCGTGGACAAGGAGGAGCGTTGTGGCGCAGTGCAGCGGCGTAGCTCATAGCTTCCGGCTCGGGCAGCGGTGCGTGGGGAATTTGAAGCAATTTCCGAACTTCTTCTCGCACAATGTCGGCGATTGAATTCACTTGAGGCTGTGCCGAAGGCAACAGCTTGCGCAGCTCTTCCCACACGATCGCTCGGATCGTGTCACGCAGGTCTCCGGAGTTACTGGCTTGAGCAGCAGCGCAGTCTCCAGTCAGGCGACGATTATACTGTCTGGTGCGCATGTCCAGGGTCTTTTCGATAGTGGTCGCTTCGGCTACAAATTCTTGGACGGTTTTCGGTGGGTTTCTCATCATTCTCATTGGGTTTTCGGTGGGTTTCTCCCGCGAAGAGCTCCTGTTTGACAGCTCGCATGAGGAAACGAACTTTTTTCTCCTGAGGCACGTCTGGGTCAGCGTGACGGAATATTCGGGTCATTTCTTCTGTGAAATTGGCAACATTTTCATTTGGTAGCTGAACCCGGGTCTCTAATAAAGCAGCGGCCCTCTCTTTGCGAGCGACGCTCGGAAACGTTTGCAGGAATGCGCCGCAGAAAACATCCCACGTTCGGAGCGTGGACTCTCGATTTTCAAGCCAGGTCTTCGCGGTGTCTTCCAAATACAAGAACACACGACGCAGCTTTTCGTCATGGTACCAGTGGTTGAGGGCGGCCACACGGTCGTATGTTTCTAGCCAGGACTTTGGGTCTTCGAACGATGACCCATAGAAAATTGGTGGTTCCCTGGGTTGGTGCATGACCATCGTGGGCTGGGACGCTGCGATTGTCATTGTCGCTGCAGTCGCGGTCATGGCCTTGGTCTTCCGCGGCTTGTCTTGTAGAAGCCCGTACTCCGGTGGTAGCTCTTGCTGTTGGCGGCTTGTTCACTGCTCCTTGTTGGCGTCGGTGTCTTCTCCGTGACGTGGGCTGGGTTCACGGCTTGAAGGGGGCGTCCGGTACATGAACGAAGCAGCACCTCCACCAGATGTCACGGGGTCGTGACGTGGCCGAAGACAGGAGATTTGGTGTTGGGACTTAATGGTTTATTTGGGCGAACCTGTGCCCGGTAAATGGAAAGTCCAATTACAGCAGTAGTCTCGCACAGATAGCAGTCTCGGACTGGTAGCGGCGAACAGAGCGTCGGCCTTCGATCAACTACTGACAAGCGGCGAAGCGCGTCGGCATTTATACTCTTGCCATCGAATGTTCAAGCGTTATCGCTGGCGGTGGCGTAGGTTCCAGAACAATCTGTACCGTTCGCACAGTGGGCGTGATCTTATCAAAATGATCTACTACAGTCCGGAACCTTCTCGAAAACTGCAGGCGCGGTTTGCGCTGAGAATCGTGTGGTGTTTTGGGACGATAACGAAAACTTGGGAAATGGAACGTGGCAGTATTGTAGCCGCGTGTGGGGCCGTCTCTGCCTACTGGATCTCCTATAGGCAGAAGAGCGGACGCTTGCGCTGTCACCTGCGCTGGATTATCATCTGCACTTGCTTGCGCTGTCATTTTCACGTTGTTCGTGAGGTTCTCGCCGGGATTCACTGGTGTAGCTGGCGTCACGTGGCAAACGTAATTGACGCAGAGGTCACCAAAAACAGTGGGGTAGAAAGTTTTTTTTGTGGGTAACAGATGCTGCCTGTTGCGCCTAGTGAGCTTGTTTCCCTTAGTTAAAACGTTGTACGATCTCGGGTGCGTCTGCCCAATAACTTGGGCTTTCTGCGACCAAGCTTTCCTCTAGATCCTCACGACTTGACCTTCTTCAAAGGGTGGAAGCGGCCTTGCACTTTCACCTTCTCTTGGACCTTGAAATCTTGCAAAGTTGATCTTAGTTGTCTTCCTTGCAACAATTCTCCCGTTGATTGTGCACCTTTCAGAGGCGTCGTCCGGTAACTCAGCAGACCCAGCCAGAAATTTTCGCCTGCTTCGTTTATTTTCTCCAAAATCATTTTCACCCCTTGAACTCCCTTCTCCGCCAAGCCTTTGGAATGATGGATCTCTGGGCTCGATGTCACGTGTCGAAAGTCATACTTGTCGGCGAATAGGCTGAATTCTAGACTTGCAAACTCGAGTTTATTGTCACTCCACACTTCTACCGGGATTCCATATCTTGCAAATATGGCCCCCAGTTTGTTGATGACCATGGCCCATGACGTGTCCTCCAGCTTTGCGATTTCTGGAAAGTTCGAATGAGCATCATACACGTATAGATACGACTTACCCCCATAGTGCAAAAGATTCATACCGATGCGATACCAGGGATATTCAGGTTGTGATCTCATGATTAGTGGTTCTGCCGGTTGCCCCGCCACGGTGGTCTAGTGGCTAAGATACTCGAATGCTGACCCGCAAGTCGCGCGATCGAATCCCGGCTGCGGTGGCTGAATTTCCGATGGAGGCGGAAATGTTGGGGGCCCGTGTGCTCAGATTTGGGTGTACGTTAAAGAACCCCAGGTGGCCAAATTTTTGGAGCCCTCCACTATGGCGTCTCTCCCAATCATATTGTGGTTTTGGGACGTTAAACCCCACAATTCAATCGTGGTTCGGCCGGTTGGCTGTATGTGTTGCGTCTGCATACCTCGCACATTTGAGTCATATCAGTGATTTCACCGTTATTAATTGGCCAACACACGCACCTTCTCGTTCTTGCTTTGCATTTGTTCTGGACCATGTGGCCTTGGTGAATGCGCTCTAAGGTTTCGTTTCGCATGCGCGCCGGAATTATTACTTTGCTGCCTTTTAGAAGAACTCCTTTGATGACAGAAATTTCGCTGGCAAAAGGTTTCAACTCTCCCGGTATGCTTTCACTGGCATATATACTCTACTTTACTCAACACAGGTATGGGTCCTTATCCGTTGAGTTTTGAAGCCGCTTTAGCGTGACATCGGTTACAAAATCTGCTAGCATACTCACGGCGTGCATTTCGAAGTCCTCTTCACCAGCGGCGTCACTTTCTCGGTCGGGAACTATAGCTCTTGAAAGCATGTCCGCCAGGATCAGCTGTTTTCCATGAATGTATTACATAGTGAAATCTTATTTTAATAACCGCAGGAATAATCTTTGAAGTCTGGGTGGTATTTCTCCGATCGCTTTTTAGCGATAGCTATAGGTGGACGGTGGTCAGTCTCCAACATTATCTTTCTGCCGTAGATGAAATAATAAAATTTCTTACATCCGATCGCCACCACCATAGCTTCTTTTTCAATATGAGGGTAGCGTTGTTCTACTGACGGGAGCGTTCTGCATACATACGCCACAGGATGCCAGCTATCGCCATGACGTGTTAGAAGGGTCGAGCCCAGCCCAGTCAGTGAGGCGTCTGACGCCACCTTCGTTTGTTTTAGAGGGTCGAAAATTGCCAGAACTGGCCCCCTGCTCAGGCATTCGCATATTTTTGCCCGTTTTCTTCCGTGGCTGGGGGACCATTCAAAAATTGCATCACGTTTGATTGAACTGCGCAAACCAGGAGTCTTCTGCTCTCGAAGGAATATACTTGGAAAAATAGTTGGCTACGCGGAGCAATCGCTGAACTCCACGTTTTTGGGTTGGCGCCGGTATGTGCGCTATGCAGTTGACAAGTTGGCGGTTAGACTTTATTCCGTTTTCAGAGATCGCATCACCTAAATATTCCGTTTTTTTTTGATGCTCACTTTGCACTTCTATGCATTCAGTGCTTATCCCGCTCGTTTTGCGGCTTCAAGCGTGCCTTTTAAACACCTGTCATGGTGCTCTTTTGACGTTTCCCACACGAAAATGTCATTCACTTACACAAATTTCAGGCAAGAACTCGAAAATTTCATTCAACGTTTTCTGAAACACTTCGGATGGATATGAGATGCCAAACGGCAGCTTTAAAAATTGATATCTGCCGAACGGTGTTGCAAATATACAGATTCTTGGTGTGCTGTCATCAAGTGGAATTTGATGAGACCCTGCTTTCGCATCAGATGGCTGAATATTTGTGCACCAGCCGATTCTGCTTGTATATCCTCGCAGCGTAGTATCTCGTAATGTTCTTTTTTATGCATTCGTTGGTCCTTCTAGAACCCACGCACAGTCTTAGCTTTCCGTCTTTCTATTTAACAATTACTAAAGGGCTCCCCCAGTCTGTCGGCTCGTTGACCTTGACAATGATTCCGGCTTCTTCCATTCGCCTCAGCTCATTGCGCAGTGGTTCTCGCAGGATCAAGGGTACACACCAGGCTGCTTGTACAATTGGAACTGAGCCTTCCTTGAGCACTATCTTGTATTGGCGTTGCACGCAGCCGCTACCTTGAAAAACCCTGCTGCATTCCTGCAGAAGTTTTTCAGAAGTGCTTGTTACAGTATCCACGTTCCTGGTAATCAAACCGAGCTGCTCCGTCGCGTTCAGCCCAAGCAGCGCCTGATGTCCCTTCTTGACAACGAAAACATTCAGCTTGCAGATTTGGCACCCGATGACCACTTGTTCGCTGATGACGCCCACATGCTTGATTGTGAATCCGCTGTACGATCTTAGCTTTGAAATGCTGTCTGAGGAGCGGTCTCGGTTTGATGTTCTTGTAGATGACAAATGGCAGTAGATTTGCTTGTGAAACCGTGTCAATTTTCAGAAAAACTTGCTCACCACCAACGCTCGCCTTGACCATCCAGTCACGTTCGGTTCCTACGCAGTCCACACAAACATCCAAAATGCTGAAGTCATCCTCGTCGTTCCTCAATTCGCCGACTTGCGCTGCCTTTCGACAGCACGCTGCGAAGTGGTTCTTTGACTGGCATAGTCTGCACATGACACGCATTACATGATTATCATGCTTGCACCAGTCACAACCCTTCGTCCTTCATTTACGTCTCGTAATACCCAGTTTAGTGTATGTGAACTAGCGAAACGGCTGCAACACATGATAAGTGTGGCTTGTAGTCATAATGTCACATGACACGCCTCTCACGATTATCATGTTTTCACCAGTCACATACCTTCGTCATCCATTCGCATCAACATGACGCCGAATTCGGTATACATGAAGCTAGTGAGACGGCTGCGAACGCATCAGGAGCGTGGCGTGTACTCATGACTTACATGAAATGCGTGTCATAATTTCCACGTTGGGGTCTGTCGCTTGTGTTCCCGTGCAGTCATGTCAAACCATACCAGTTTAGCAACATGTCATGTGAACGAGAACAACGCAAGAGTAACAAGATCATAAAAAGTAAATCTTGACATTCATGTTATACACGTCATGATTCTCACGCTATGACTAGTCAAATATGCTCGTCATACAGTCATGTTATGCCATACAAAGTTTGGTATTGATACCATTATTCAAACGACCACGAGAGCTAAATGTCGTAGGTGGCTAGATAGATAAATAGATAGATATATAGATAGATCCCTATTGCAAAAACCAGCACCACTGGGTACCAGTTTCCAGTGACATGCCTGATTGTGGGCCCAGTATGGCGCTGGTACCAGCGCCTCCCAGCCAGGTACTGGGACGCTGGAGCGGCAGCGTCCCAGTACTCTGCGCAAAATGGCTTCCCAGATATAAAACGGGGGCGCCCATTCGCCATGCATATATATATATATATATATATATATATATATATATATATATATATATATATATATATATATATATATATATATATATATATATATATATATGTAGGTAAAATAACGCGCATTTAAAAACAGAATTAAAAATAAAAATTTAAAAATAAAACACCGCTTCACGGGATTTGAACTCGCTACCTCCAGTATGCTACCCACTACGACACGCAAGAACGTGCTTATGTCGTTCTAAAACGACTATTTATCCGAAGAACGCGCCACGTGTTTACAAGTCGCACAGTCAAGACTGAAACGACATTTCTTTGCAAATAACTATTGCGTCTTGATTCGACAGTGACGAACGGCTTCCGCGCACCGAATGACGTGCAGATATTAACAAGAGCGCAATGTTTTTTTCAAGCACCTACATCTTAACTCTGAAAGTTCTCAAATTCACAGGCGGAGCAGCCACAGATTGTCAGCTGTCGCTGCTGATAGTCTTGGTTTTTTTTGAAAGTCATTTCTAGTGCTTGCCCTTGTTTACATGCCTTGTTTGGTAGATGTCCACGCACACGAGTGAATTTTGAGTATTTTTTTCTCGTGCAAGCAACGATGTAACAGCACACATCTGGCGTGCCAGATTACATATTTGCATTTATATCAATACCTGCAGCTAAGAAACCGCCGAAGAAATGATAATGTAATCCGCTGAAAAAGTATGCCAGTATGTTAGTTCACTAACGCGTGCCAAAGTGCCAACTCAAAATTGCGTGTTCTTACGTACCAGTCAGAGAAGTATCGGTATGTTAACCCCACACCTTATGTAATACCTCCCTGTGAGGTCTTTAAGGAAAATAAAGTGAAGTGAAGTGAAGGCTCCTGCACTCAAAAGAAAGCTTCCGATGACAGCCTACGTTGCTGAAAGCACGACATATGGATCGTCATTGCTCCTTGTGTGGGCACCACACACGCGGATAAATGGTTGATTTCGGATCAGGGATGTCTAAACTGTACTTTACAGTCATTCCTACACTTTAAAAATTGTGCCTACTTAAAGTAAAAAGCGCCGGCATGAGGTACGACGACGCGGGCGGCACAATAGGCCTCGCTGGAACGGGGCACTGGGTAAGGATGCTTTCGAAGCAGCTGAGTTGCGATGCTTGAAGTTTCTGCATTTAAGCTTCGCAATAATTCTAACTGTTACCTAAATTGTGCCTGAAGTAAGCCGAAGGTCAAACAATGCCAGATATCCATTTACGGAGTGGCGATGACGAGCGACAGCCGTTTTTCTGGCCTCCGCTGGCTGTAAACAGCAGGTGTGCCAGTGTACAGATATATGCCGTGTTATATGAACACCAGCAATAAAAAAAACACCCATAAAATACCAATGCAATCCACTGAAAAGGTATGCCAGGGAGTCAGTTCACGAAGGCGTACTAAATTACTAACTGAAAATTGCGTGCTCTTTTATGTCAGTCGGGGAAGTACCGGCTTAGTGTGGCTGGCAGCTTTCGGTGACAGCCTGCGTAGCTGAAAGCGCGACGTACGATCGTCAGTGCTCCTGGTGCGAACATCAACACAAGACAAAATAGTTGATTTAGGTTCATGGATGTCTAAACTATAATTTACAGTTATTCTAACACTTTAATGTTGTGTGTACACGAAGCAAGAAGCGCCGGTAACATATATACCAATGCGGCTGGCACAACAGGTTTAATGATCGCTGGGCCGGGCATTGGGTAAGACCACTTACGTATGCTCGGTATCTCTTAAAAAATTACGTATGCTTAGTATAGGTTAGGGTAGCATCTCTACCTGCCGTCAAATCAAGCGTTTTATATTCAACGACACCAAAACAAACCATGGCACACGCTACAATAACATGCACGCTGCAGGTGCGCTGGTACAAACAGTGCGTGCTCCAGTATTCACAAGCGCTTGCCAGTGAAAATTCCAGCACTTCACAGTGCGCACCAGCATCACAGTGGTTGAGCCAGCGCCCCTACCAGTGTGACACAGCTTTTTCTCAGTGCGCCCAGCGAAGTGCCAGTGGTTAGAAGCGTTTACCAGCGCCTCCAGCGTGTACCAGTACCAAAAAAACGTACTGGCATCACCCTATTTTTGCAATAGGGTAGATAGATAGATAGATAGATAGATAGATAGATAGATAGATAGATAGATAATAGATAGATAGATAGATAAATAGATAGATAGATAGATATATAGATAGATAGATAGATAGATAGATAGATAGATAGATAGATAGATAGATAGATAGATAGATAGATAGATAGATAGATAGATAGATAGACAGACAGACAGACAGACAGACAGACAGATAGATAGATAGATAGATAGATAGATAGATAGATAGATAGATAGATAGATAGATAGATAGATAGATAGATAGATAGATAGATAGATAGATAGATAGATAGACAGACAGACAGACAGACAGACAGACAGACAGACAGACAGACAGACAGACAGACAGATAGATAGATAGATAGATAGATAGATAGATAGATAGATAGATAGATAGATAGATAGATAGATAGATAGATAGATAGATAGATAGATAGATAGATAGATAGATAGATAGATAGATAGATACGCTCGAAGTCGCTGAAGTTCGCTTAGAAAAAATCTTCGCAAACCATGGTTCCAAAGATTTGCACACTGCGCAAAACATAGCAACCGCTGACATGCCTCTCTCGCGTCGACGGCAGCTCGGCATGAGCAAATGCGGTTGTATATGCAGTTTTAAAACAGCACACGCAAAGCTTCGCGTTTGTGATGCGTGTGCGTTCTGAGCCAACCTCTCGCGGGCTCCGTTTGCATGACGCTCAAAAAAATTGGCAGCATATCCATGGAGTGAATGAGGGAGAGTGGGGCGAAGCATTCGTCCGTCTATTCGTTCTTGCTTCCTTCCGTCTGTGCGACCGTCCATGCGTCCATCTGCCCGTCCGTGCGTGCGTCCGCTCCTGCGTTCGTCCATGCATTCGCCCCTGCGTCCGTTCATGCGTCCATTCATGCATCTGTCTGTGTGTCCGTTCGTCCATCTATCCAGCAGTTTAAAGTAGGACAAGCATATTGACAATATTACAGGACTGGCGAAGCGAAAGCTGGATTTTCTGAGAAGGAAACTCCGTAATGCACCGCCTTCTGTTAAATTGTTGGCGTATAAGACTATTGTTAGACCAACGCTGGAGTACGCAGCTATGATCTGGGATCCGCATACTAAAACTGAAATTAACAAACTTGAACGAGTACAAAGATTGGCCGCGAGGTTTATTCATTCAAATTAAATGAGAACACAGTCTGTATCACTTTTGCTTGCTAGGGCTGACCTTCACTCGTTAGCTACACGTAGAAAAATAGCTCCCTTAAACTTTATTTATGACCTGTATTATAAGGACTACAAGCTGGATCCCAGTGTATACCTGCGCCCCCCAGGACGAGTGTCGGCTCGTACCAATCACTCATTTTCTGTCCAAGCTTATGTACCGTGGGTGGATGTATTTAAGTTTTCGTTTCTGGTGCAATCTATTGTTGACTGGAATGCGCTCCCTCCCGAGGTACTTACAGGATGTAGATCCTCACATGATTTTCAACGACGGCTGGATTTGTTTTTTGCCTAACATTGTTTGTGTATTGTTCACCTGTTCACCTCCCACCCCTGCTACAGCCCGCAAGGGCTAGCAGTATTGTAAATAAAAATTCAACACTCCAAGTACCACCATCTCGAATCTTTTCATCATATATTCCCCATATAGAAACACCACCATCTAGCGGACATTCCAAGGACTAAACGAGAGGTGGCACACGCACACTTTCTAACAGCTTGCGCTTCGGGTCTACTTCCCACCTTTAACCACCTCGAGTTCATGATATATACTAGTTCACTGTATTCATGGCACTGCGGCCCAACACTCGCTAAACCTTTCTAAAACCAAGGAGGTTACGCCCAGCGAGTATAACGTAGCAACCTTTTCCTGGCAGATAGGGCTCAATGTACATGCCAATGGCTGCATGTGTGAAAATACATGTGTATTTGTGTGAAAAATATAAATGTGTGAAAATACATCGAGTGTTTGCAATTATTGTGTGCGGGATTATTTGGGAAAGGTGCAGTCGTACGAGTTTGTTTAGACGGGTGAAGAGTTAATTCCTTTGGCTAGCACATTTGCTCATCACGCAGTTCATAAACAGGTTTTTATTTTTCCGTTATGTACGAGATTCTCTCCTGTAACAGTGTGTCAAATGTGAACAGGTAGACTGTTGTTGAGAAAACTCAAGGGATGAGAGGTGCAGTATAAGGCTGTATGAAGGAGGTAGTGACCAGTGCGTAGTCTTCTGTGCCCGTTTTTGAACGGAATGCATGTGACAAGTTGGAAAGAGAAATTTTTAAAGTGATTTATGTGACACTGTTCCACGCTCACTGTACAGAGTGCTGTACAGTGTTGTGTGCGCACTGTACACCGGTGGGGTGTACGCTGTCCTGTGCGCGGATTGTGACGATGTGTATATCGGTGAAAGTGGTGACTTTGAAGGTTGCCTCAAACAACACATTCATGACGTGAAGAAAGAAAACTTTGAATCCAGTGTCTTGGCTGAGCATGCGTCAAGTGGTCGCACAATTGGTTGGGAGAAGAGACGTGTTCTCGCTAGAGAAAAAAAGACTGTTATGCTGTCTTTATTTCGAGTTACTCGTGACACAAACACTCCGCGAACTTTTGATTGATGTGTGGGATTTAACGTCCGAAAACTATTATATTGATACGTAACAGCCTTTAAACGCAGCTGCATGAAAGAGGAAGATGAATTTAGTTTTTGGTTGATGCTGGACTGGCCCCATCTTGCTTGTCGAGTTATGTGTGTTGTGAATAGATTATTAAGGAATTTACTCGTAACAGTATTGGTGAAGGTGGACGACCCCTGTACCTCGATGGAGACGTGCAGTGGTCGCATCATCGGTGACCCTTCGACTGCTTCGACTGCTTGCACTTCCTCTATGCCACCCCTATAATCCAAGCCACCACCTACGTCGCACTTCCGCAATTCCCGCGCTCATGCTCGCCAACGTGCTTTTCTACCTTAATGGTACTCCCCGAGCATGGTTTGAAGCCACGAAGCCGAAATAACGATCTGAGATCTCTTCAAAGAAAATATCCGCGACCTGTTTGGAGATTTATTTGGTCATCGTTCAATCCCCGAAAGCCGTTGTTACGCATCTGGAGCACTATTTGTGGCCTGCGCTCGACTCCCCAACAAAGACATCCTTTCATGGCTTTAGCTCTACATTTAGGCGCACTCAACTTGAAGTGGCAAATGAGTTTTATACGCGAATCACTGGTGTGTCCGCCTTGTCCACTGGCACCACTAGGAGTGTTATCCCTGAACCCCGCATCTCCGAAATGTACAATCTTTTCACTATAGAAGAACTTGACGCATCTTTGGCGGATTCCCGACGATCATCTTCACCAGGACTCGATGGCATCACCCACGCCGTTCTAGCCAACCTTCAACAGGAGGCCAGGGGACAGTTGTTATGCTATTACTACAACTCATGGCAGGCGGGCATTGTCCCCCAGGATTGGAAAATAAGTCGACTTGTGCCACTACTCAAAGCAGGAAAGTCACCATTTGATTTGACATCATTTCGCTTTGTTGCCCTCGCAAGTTGCGTAGGAAAAGTCATGGAAAGGATGATACTTACACGCCTAGAATGGTACCTCGAGCGCTATAACGTATACCCAAAGTGCATGACGGGTTTTCGGCGAGGTAGGTCATTTCTTGACAACGTGATTGATCTCACAACATTTATCCACCAACAGAGGAACCTCAAGCGCATACCACTGGCACTATTCCTCGACGTCAAAGGGGCTTATGATAACGTAACACATAAATCCATCCTAGACTCGTTGGAAACTGTGGGAATCGGTGGTCGAATGTTCCAATGGATCCAGGATTATTTGACAAGAAGGTCCTTTTTTGTACAAACCTGAGATGGACCTACCACCAATTACTATACCTCTCGTGGCGTCCCTCAGGGCGTCGTATTAAGTCCCACTTTATTTAACCTCGTGATGGTAGGCCTTCGTGAAATTTTGCCAGGTACTATCCTCATATCCATATATGCTGACGATAGTTGTCTATGGACTTCGGCTGTAACTCGTCTACAAGTACGTGCAAGAGTCAAGCAGGCTGTCACCCTGACATGCTAATATCTCCGCAAGCAAGGTCTTTCCATCTCAACGGAGAAATGTGCATTGGTTGCGTTTACTCGCAGAGCCATGACAATATACCTCGTTACCATCAATGGACAAAATATTCAATACCAGGAGAACGACCGCTTCTTGGGTGTGATTATTGACAGGGACTTTTTCTGGAGTGCCGACTGCAGTTATCTGAAGAGAAGGCTAACTTCCATCGTCCATATAATGCGATTCTTCTGCGGAAAATCTTGGGGCACATCGATATGGTCAATGATGCAGCTGTACAGGGCACTGTTTCTGGGATTTTTGTGCTACAGCTTGCCGTTAATGGCAAGTACGTGCAAGACGAATGTCCGCGCCGTCGAAAGTCTGCAAGGACAAGCACTACGCGTGTGCTTAGAATTGCCGCGATGCACCTCAATCTATGGGGCAATTGCGATCGCAAGAGAACAACTAATTCAAACATACATCACCACTGACAATTTGAGAGCCCACATAAGACATCTCTGTCGAGTTCCTGGTCACCATGTTGCAATGTTGCCACTTCAAAGACCACAAGCGATGTTTTTAAAGATCATTTCTGCCCTTAGAGAATGCCTTCTTTTTGGCTTCACTCCAGCAACAAGACCAGCGTCCCCTCCTTGGTGCCTACAACCACAGGTGTGCCTCACTATTCCGGGAGTAACGAACAAGAGCCGTCAATCAACAGTGGTCCTACGACAGGTGACGTCGCTACTCAACGAAAAATATGGCCAGAGGACCCACATTTACACCGATGGATTGGTCTCGGCTGACAGCTCCACAGGTGCTGTTTGCATCCCGAAGAACCAGGTCACTATAAAGCTCAAACTATCGCATAGGACAACATCCAAAGCAGCGGAGCTTACCGCCTTACGTGCTGCTATACTTTATATCACGGAAGCCTGGCCTCAAAAATGGGCTGTGTTCTGCGACTCCAAGGCATCCCTTCAGAGCTTGCAATCAGCTTTACGACAAAGGGTGCATCAAAAGCTAGTGAATGAAATAAGAGAAGTGCTTCACGAAGTTTTATCGAAAGGACATGACGTGGTGTTCCAGTGGTTACCGGGACATTGTGGTATTGTCGGTAACGACCTTGCTGATAATGCTACCTGATCCGCCCACGCGAACGCCCAGACAACACCAATTCCGTTGTCGAGAACCCACGCTGCAAGGGGCCTTCACTCGTTCGCTAACACAATGTCGGAAACTTGGCTGAGTGACCCCGGTGTCGAGAACCGCCGCCTACACAAATTGGACCCATCGAGAAAGCTTCAAGTTCTATCGGACCTCTCCCGCCAGGATGCAACTTTACTGGGCCGCCTGTGGTTAGGAGTAGCTTTTACGAAGGCGTACTCCTTTCGCATAGGAATGGCGGATAGCTACCGATGGGAATCGTGCGACACTTACGAGACAATAGAACATTTCCTGTGTTCATGTGAGCGTTTTGCGAGTGAACGCAACTTTCTGCGCGAAACGTTAGCGACACTAGACAGTAGACCATTTTCCGAAGAGAATTAAGATCCTTGGTTTCTGGCTCTACGCATCGCAGTCATACCACGCGGGCATTGCTAAGTTTTCTAAAGATGACCGGACTACGCGACCGCTTATAATCGTGCAATGGACAAGGTCACATCTACACACACGTTGCCCTTCACTTCTCTCTCTCTTCTTCTTCTTCTTTAATCCCCTCGATCCTTCCCCCAGTGCAGGGTAGCAAACCGGACGTGCGTCTGGTTGACCTCTTTGCCTTTCATTTCTTCCCCTCCTCCTTCTCTTTCTATTTGGTCGTCAGCTCGCTTCGAAGAAGGCTCTGGCCACATGGGCCCAGTATTCTACTGAATCATATATCTCCTACGTTCTTGACGTCTTGGCCCTTTGTTCCAAGGACAACCAGTGCATGTCGGAAGACGAAAAGGTTAACCGCTTCTTGAAAGCCTTGCCGACGATGCTTTAAACCTGCTGTTGTTTAACAATGTCTCGAGCATAGACACCATCCTTAAAGAATGCCGACGTCTCGAACGAGATAAAGCCCTCTGCGTAGCCTAAAGCATTGTGCGCCTTCCGAACACAGCGGCTACTTCTTTGTGTGACGATGCCTTCGAACAGTCCCCCCGATGTAACAACCTCACACGCATCATTCGTCAAGAAGTCGAGGCAGCACAACCAGTAGCCAAGCCATTCCCGACGTCTGCGCCTTCCCTGAAGATGATGTCTTTGATACAAGCCGTCGTTCGTCAAGGGCTATCGAATAGCGGCCTACATACTGTTCCTTCCGTATACTCTGCTGAGCCTTCTTATCGTCCCCCTTGTGCTCCTCGCAACCAACTCAATTCGTCCGAATGACATACCTTTGATGAGAGGCCCATATGTTCTAACTGTCGACGCGTTGGTCATATCGCTCGTCACTGCCGCAAAGGCTGGGCTACATCGTCACATTATGCGCCTCACTCTCACGCCACTTCTGTCCGCCAGTCGGCGCCATCACTTTCTCCATCAATGCCGACCACATTTCCCGCTCTTGCAGCACTTCTTGAAGAAAGACGCCTTGTTTATCTGGGGCCATGACCACCCAGGCAGCACGCCGCCGTTGGACCAATCTTGGACCAACATCGACTAACATCGGCACCGACGTCGGGCCGACGTCGGAAGTGCAACTTCTTCCAATGTCGGGCCGACGTTCAAGCCAATGATGGGCCGACGTTTTGCCCATGTTTTAGCCAGTATGCAACCAACATTGTGCCGACGAAGGCCCATCGTATTGCCGACAAAGCTGCCAATGTTCGGCCAACATTGGGCCATATTTCAGCCAATCACATGCCATTTTTACGCCGATG
The DNA here is from genome assembly GCA_013436015.1 of Rhipicephalus annulatus. Lineage (NCBI taxonomy): Eukaryota > Metazoa > Arthropoda > Arachnida > Ixodida > Ixodidae > Rhipicephalus > Rhipicephalus annulatus. The sequence goes on along the minus strand of WOVY01010000.1, from coordinate 9,934 downwards.
TTCGCTGCACGACGAATATTGGCTACGGATGTACGGCCGACATTGGACCAATCCAGGGCCACATTGCAGCCAATGAAAGGTCGTTATTACACCGATGTTTCCTGCACGACGAATATTGGCTACTGATTGGCTTGCCATTATGTAACCATTATTAGTAGAGAATTTTTCTTACCGGAAGATTTAAACAATATGCCTCGATGACCCGCTCTTGTAGTTTTGCAGCCCTGTATACTTGGGGCAACAGAAAATTGAATGCTGAGAACTGAAAACAGTTACTCGATCTATTTCATCTTTTATACGTCATTCCCTTTGCTAACACTAGAAGTGTAGTTTATTTTTTTTACCAATGTATTTTTTGCAATAGGGAGTGCTTTATTTGGTACTGGTATTTGGTACAGCAGATCGAAAAAAGTCGTTAGGAAGTAAATGCTGAAAGCGTATGTCCCCCACTTGCAATCCCCACATATGTCCCCCACATGATAATCGAGAATATTCATACAGTTTAGAGCATTTTTTTGTAACTAAAACATGGTGATGGTGCTTCCAAATCAGCATAAGCTAGCCGAACAGTGCACCACCGACAGTCTGCAGACCATTTATTCTTTGTTTTTTTATTTATTTGGTACAACAAAAAATGTATACATTGAAAAATATATATACACAACTAAAAAAGGCCCGCTCTACTGCAGGTCAAGTTGCGTTGGGGGCACAGTGGCAGTGGTGCTGTCAAGGCCCTGGCTGCTGTGGCTGGGCAGGAAGCCAGCTGCCGCGAGCAGCCGATAATCTGCACTCTGAGAGTAGGGATCATCGGGCTGCTCCACAACAAATGCTTCTCTGAAGCGCCGCTTCCTGCCCCCACAACGATCACCAGACCCTGGCAGCCACCTCTTAATAAAGTTGAGGGCCTCCGCCTGGTCGCACCCTGCTTTTTGGCAGATGACATCTGCATACAAGAACAGAAATACCATAGTACACATGAAGAACTGCAGTACAGAGAATACCCATGGGTACACACACATAAAACAATGAACAAGTTCAACCTGTCACTAATCTACAGAACCTCAGGTTCACAAAGGCCCTTTTCCCTTTTCTGCCATGAAGGCTGTACAGCACTTGCACGTCATGTGCCAATACAGCCTTCATGGCATTCACACCAATTTCTCGGAGGCCACGTCCCCCAATCTGCAGGAGGTGCTTGCGCTGTAAAAAAATGCAACAAGCATAGATGGGGTAAACGCAACAGCACATCGAAATGTTTTCATGATAAAAATCTGCAAGAGGAGGACACTGAAAACAACAACTTGAATTTTCGGGCATCACAACATTTCATTGTTTTTTTACGCTAACTTCAACTCACTTGACCTAAAATGGTTTCCACATCAGCCCTCTCACACTCAGTGTGAGAACCTTTCAGAGTCCTTCTCTGAATGCAGTTTTGCTGTTATGAAATCAAATACAACACTGTTATAACCCTTAATAAATATTGATTCTAGCTATGAAATAGTATAGTTACTTTGTACAGTGCTCAAATTCCAATACACGTTTCTTTGAGGTTACAATGTCTTTGCCTGAATGTTGACCAGGAGTAGCTTCTACAGGTGAAAAACGATAAAGTATGTAGAATTCAAAAAGAAGCTAGGACATGTTTTTAATCAATGCATTGTAAGCAGAGCACAACAAGATAAATGAACATGATCAAGGCGTACTAAGAGGCAGCCTTAGAGTGACCAAATCTTGGTCATAGATGAAACTGATAGAAAAATAAAGGTCGCACTAGATGGTCGCACCATTTGCTGTTTATATTTTTCTGTGATAGCCAACAAAGAGGCATGTCGCTTTAGAAATCTCATCACAATAAACAAAGGTGCATTTTTCTTCACCCTGCGAAATGGGGTGCATGTTAGATTTTTAAAAAAGTAAGAAATCGGCTAACACAAGGCAGGGTGAACTGTAGCTCTATGTAGAGAGAGCCGCAGCGGACACGAAATAGGGTGATAAATGAACAAAATTACTGAATGTCTGTTTTAAGCAGGCTATTGCTAGTCACTGCCCATCAAACACACGATGCCGCCTACATCGTCTGCTAGCTTAGGACAGTTCACTCGGACTTCACAGACTATAGTAAATACAGTCGAATCTCATTAATTCAACACACTTAATTCGAACTGACGCTGTGGTCCTATCAAAGCTATACCGCGCTCCGAAAATGCTCTCAGCACCCCGCCCAATCCTGCGGTGGCACTTCAGACACCTCATCGCTGAGCTTAAAGAAGAAAATGAAGAAAAGGAAAGAAAAGACTGCGGTGGAATGTTTGCCAAATGCCAATCTGCGACATTCCTGTGCCACGCTTCGGCTTTTTCCGTCCCTGCCACGTAGAGACCCTTCTCCTCTTAACACTGCGCACGAAGAGAAAGAGGAGAAAAAAAAGCTGTCGCAGAGAGTGGGCTCTCTCTCATGCCGATCTGCAACGCGCCGGTGTCACGCTTCCCTGTTTTTCGTTCCTGCTATGTAGAGACTCTTCTCCTTTCAACACCGCGCATGAAGAGAAAAAAAAAGCTGCCGCGGAGTGTTTCTCTCTCGAATGCCTATCTGCTTTTCTCCAGGTGAAGACGCTCCTCCTTTCTCATCATGTGCTGGCCACGCTCCGGCTGCAGCGCAGATGGTAACAGTGGAAACACAGTTGTCTTCAAAGAGTGTCAGCACTGGACATTGCCGCGCGCAACTTCTATTGCCAGGAGAATACTGAAGCCGAAGTACAAATGCTTTGCAAACTGCACGCAAAACTTGTTGACTCGTTGCAAGGCCAACGTGTACAGACATGTATTGACTACTTTAATTAATGACGGATGTCCTGTAATTTGTGAATAAAACTTCTCCATGCACATGCATCACTGCATGGTGAGCCCTCCGCTCAATTACCGTAATTACTCTATTCTACCGCGTCCTCGATTGTAATGCGCGCCCAGTTTCCACGACAAAAAAAAACAAGACATCGGTTGCAACGCGCACCCTTTTTTCACGTTGGCCCGCTTGATCACACCACTCGGGAAAACGACAATTTTCGAGAGCGTCTTCCGTTTAAATATGAAGTACGGGGGAAGCTTATGCCTATCTGACGTGCAACGGAGCATTGCTGTCACTCTAGTTTTACCGTCGCCCGATGTCAGTACACAAACTTGCTTCGCCCCTTTCTCCTAGACGGTTGTGGTGCCAGGCATGTTGAAGTAAAGAGGCGTGTGATCGGCATTCCCGATTTGCCCAAGCAGGTAGCCGTTGTTGTGCCGCAAGTTTAGGAGGAACCGCTGAAGACTCTGAAGCTTTTCTTCATACTCCTCCGGCAACTTCCGGCATATGCCCGTTCGCCTTCGGAGGGAAAAGCCTTTTCTCTTCATGAAGTTCGTTAGCCAGCACCTGCTCGCTTTAAAATGGCTCTGCATTAGCCCTTTTTCTAAGGCTAACTGCATAGCCTGCACTTGGAGCAGTTCTGTCGTCACGGGCCGCTGTGCCGCTCACTGCTTAATCACATACTCACCGAGCAGCTCTTCAATTTGTGGAAACCGACCCTGCTGTGGTCCACTGAAGCCTTTGCGTGAATCTTTGCTGTCGACAATATCCTGCTTTTGTTTCCGCCAGTCCCGCACGCACGTTTCGGGAACTTCGAATGACCGCGATGCGGCCCGATTTCTGTCCGTTCCGGCACACGCGATGACTTTTCTTTTAGAAGCGGCATTGTGGTGCACTCGTCGAATTTTTGGAGTCGGCCCTACCATGCCGTCGATGCTAATGTACTACAAGATGACGAACTCCTCAGCACACGTATGAAGTATCGCACATGGGAAACACATAGGCAGAAATGACCGACGCGCCATGCCGACGCACGTAGGGGGCGGCCATTTTGTAAGTGGCGATGGCAATAGAATGACCATATTCATTTTTTTTCGTACTCGATTCTAACGCGCATGCGATTCATGAACTCTCTTAACCGGAAAAAAGGTGCGTGTTAGATTCAAGTAATTACGGTAACTTTCATTATTTTGAACTTCTTTTAATTTGAACAAATTTTCTGGCCTCTTTGAGTACGAATTATTCATATTCGACTGTAATACAGTGGCTCATGAGATTACCTGGCTAGCTTGTTTCACGAAACACAGTATCTTAAAGCAGTACTAAATTTCTGCATGTTACATAGGAATATTAAAAATCAAGAAATACACACCAAAGCCGCAGCCACAGCTTCACTCTGCACAGCTGCCTCTGCTGCCTCCACGTCTCCAATTGTACCAGCAGGCAGCCGGGGAAGGTCAGAAGGGGGCTGTGCTGGCTGGGCGTGCTGAGGCACGGACAAGAGCCGTACCTCGAGCTTCAGCTGTCGCACCTCCTGCAGAACCTCTCTTTGTTGCTGCCGGATGCCAAGTTCGATCCGCAGGATCCGTAGCAACAGAGCTGAAACATACAAGAGTACATACTATATTTACTCGCACAATTTGCATCCTCACATAATTTGCTCACCAGTATAATTAGCCAGCCTGCTTTACTACAAGAAACTTTTTGCTCGCATACTTTGCCCTCCCCAACCAGCCCGAGCCACCTTGCCAGCACACACACAGACACATTTGACTTCATGATGCTCTGGTCAGGCACATCTCTTGTCGAGCAGGCGAGTGCAGTCTTACACAAAATGGGCTGAGTGCAAGGTTCCTTCTTCCATGAACTTTTATGCTTTCCCTAGAATATCGAACTTGAAAACCGTAACCTGTTTATGTGTAGTCCGAAATGCCTAAAGGTTTGCCTCCTATCTTCCCACCTCTTCCACGGCAAGAATGTATTCCCGAGACACAGCACAGATGTTGAACGCGTGCAAGGACCTGTCACATCAACTAGATGAGGCAGGTTTTCGCACTCATTTTCTTTTTTTTTTGGTTTTGCCATCTGGCCATTGCGTTTTTACCGTTCCTTGTAATAGGCTACAATAATTATATACGAGGCAGATTGCTGTTATAAAGCTTACCGAAGAAAACTGAAACCGTGCTACCGCTAAGCACATCAGCGTGGAGTTCTTCGACATGCAATATTCAGTATGGGAGCCAGCAGAAGAGTGCGTTGAATAAGACTTAGCATAGAAGCTTGGGTGTGTTGGTTAGATATCGGAGGGAACACAACGCAATAGAAGACTGGGACAAGGAATGGGGACACACACATATGAAGGGCGACACACAGAGCACTGTGTTGGCATCGCGCTTCCTTGTCTGCATCTTACTTTGCGTTGGGTTCCCGACAATTATTGGAGAGTACTTATGTTCTCTGGTATAACCTTGTCGTGGGAACTGGTTTTTGTGAGCAACGTTCAGAAGAACTTCAAGAAAATGGGGGCATTTGAACAGGCTTCGCAAACAAATGACAATCCGCTTTGAGACAGCTGTGACAGCGCCTGCAACATATATTCCCATTCCCAGTTGGGCTTTTAGGCCAGCGATTCCTACTAGCTTCGCACATAACCGGATCGACAAAAAAAGTACACATAATACGCGAGTACATACCGCATTTGACTCTGTAGCTTTGATGAACCAGGCAGATACACAAATTTATCCAAAGCTCCATTGATTCTATTGCAAAATTATTCAACAAACAAATTGCGATTTTATCCATGTTACTATACGATTGTGGCACTTTACCATTGCAGCTTTCCAGGAGGCACACATAGTGCAGCGTTAGTTCACCACTCGCAGTTAATTGTATGCAGTGGGTTGCTCACAGCAACTGACTGCATGCAATGGTGAACATCTTGCATGCTTGCACCGCTGTTTCAGCATGCTGGCTGCTTCCCATACGGCTATCAATTGATGGTCACAAAATTGGGAAGATGAATAAAGACTACACAGTGCCCTCTGGCCACCCTATACTCCAAACCTCCAGCCAACAAACAAACAAAAGAAACAGAAATATGCAAATGAATATTATTCATAATGTAGCTGGAATGGAGTGTAGTTTTCACCAACTCTGTGTGTTAAGTCAATATGGAGGGAGTTGACTCCATAAAGTAGCTTTTCTCATAACAGTGTTCACTCTATTGTAACACAAGGAGTGACTTCATAGCATCTAGAAGAAAAAATAGAATCTTCAGTATTTGATAGAAATGTGAGGCTCTACCTTAAAACAACAATAATCTGGAAAAAGAACTCATTACATTCGAAAAAAAAAGGTAGCACAGTTGATCCCCTTTACAAGAGACACTGATGTAACAGACAAACGGGAATAAGAGGCACCAGTGTGCAGGCTGACATTTGGCCCATCATGCATCAGGCACTCCGTAGATGCGCCTGTGCAGACGGGAGACCTGCAGTCAAGCATGCTGAGCAAGACTGTTGACCACTGTACAATGACACATTGCCTCAAATTTTCAAAACTTCATTTCACAGACTTCTTCAAAAGCTTCTTACAGTCTTGCATAATTTTTGCACAAGCTTCTCTCATTCTTGCGTGATTTTCGTCAGAACATATAAGTGTTGGAAGTTGTATGTCCCCAAAAACTTGCACAATACAAATAGCATACATTAAAGTCTATCACTTAATACGTGCATAGTGTAACAATGAAAGGAAACTCACGCATGGTTTGCTCCGAGCCTTCCCCGAGCGGTGCCTCCTTGAGCCTTGGAGAGCACTGTACAGCTAAAGCAAAGTAGCATCAATCCAGTGTTAATGGCAGGTTAACAAGACAACAAAACTAACCCCCATATTCATAAACGCTCCCCGACTCGACTTTCACCCTTCACTTGACAGAGTTGAGCACTGTGCCCCTGCTCGTTTGAAAGCGACGCTGCGCTACTTGAGAATCACAGCAGATTATTGCTGACATGCAGCGACTTTCTCTGCTTAGAGACGGCGCTCCCACCAGCCATCTCAAGTGAAGGTGAAGCGTTGAGTGGAGGGACGTTCTAGAATACGGGGGTAAGATTGGTTGCAAGAACACTACAATAGACACAATTTTTACACTTCATCTATATTGTACAGCCACACACATTCTGCATCCTTATAATGCAACATATACATACAGGCTTATAAAGTAAACACTGTAGGCTGCTCAAATAACACCTACACAAAAAATTACCCAAACGTGGCCATGCGCAAAGTACTTTTATTTGAAACTCACAAAACTTTTGCGGTGATGGAGAATAAATAAGACAGGTTACGCTTGGAGGCACATGAGACCTTCACAGCTTTCATAAAGTACAAAAAACAATATGGTGTGTGTGTATGTATGTACGCATGAAGCTTCGGCCTTTACATACGGTTTCTTGAAAGCATCTACTATTAATTTTATGGCACCTGTGTCCTTCAGCGCAATTGAAAGCCTGCTGATCAGTGTGTGTAATTGTGGAATAGTTACATGAAAAATGGCATGAAACACCTAAAATCAAATTTTTCTAGCTAGGAAATATGCAGCTGTGTATACACAACACATGCTGCAAACAGTGGGAGGTGACCACAAGAGTGATTTGAGTGTAAGCGGCAGTATTCCGCATTCATGCACCCCGCCATTTTCAACTGTTGCCCAAAAGCAGCACCACTTCAGCGTGCTTTTTTTTTACATCATAAACAGCACGGAATACAGCGAGGATGAAAACAACATATGCAATTAAATTTTGAGCACTATTTATGGTGCGCATGATTGATTGATATGTGGGGTTTAACGTCCCAAAATCACTATATGATTATGAAAGACGCCGTAATGGAGGGCTCCGGAAATTTAGACCACCTAGGGTTCTTTAACGTGCACCTAAATCTGAGCACACGGGCCTACAACATTTCCGCTTCCATTGGAAATGCAGCCGCCGCAGCCGGGATTCGAACCCGCCCCCTGTGGGTCAGCAGCCGAGTACCTTAGCCACTAGACCACCGCGGCGGGGATGGTGCGCATGAAAAAAAAAAGGCCTTTGTACAGCGACGAATTCATAATTTGCCTTCACGGACCTTCTGTTAGGCTGCACCACATACAGATTTTTCGTGGCTTTCAAAAGAGATTTGAAAAAAAAATAATAACCGTGTTTACTCTTGTCATGAGCGCACTCACTAAGTCACCCTCATTTCAGTCGCCAAAATTTTGAATTTTTTTTCTTCCACATATTAAACACACACCCTACGTTCATCCGATGCAGTCCCACGGGCTCCCCCCCCCCCTTGCCGCCTTCGCTCGCTGCCACATGCCATTTTATTTTTGTTTCTACTTGTTCACGGCACGTCCCCTGTCTTTTTTAATTATCTGTTGTAACATATGTGGCATTATCTTGTTCCCGAGGTGCCACAGGTGCTCTGCTAAGTAGATGCACCATTAAACTAGTATTTTTGATCAACTGTGCATTCCTGATGTTTACCTTGCAAGTACGTAAAACTGGCATGCTTCTTGATCTACGATACACATGTGGCTTGTCTCACTTTAAAGCAAAAGTTAACATACAATGGTGTAAATGCTTAGAATTTGGAATATTGAGGCAGCAGCACACCGGAGATGATCATATGGTAAAGAAACGAGTGCTGCCTTATTACTGGCAAGTTGTCACTTATATGTACAAATAAATTTGAGCAAAAAAGTACAAAAGCACAGCGAGGCTATGATGTGGTTCAACCTGTGGATTCGCTTCATTTATCACGCCATATGATGAAGCTTCCTTTGGTAAAACTGCCCAGATAAGAAAAAAAGTTTGCTGTCCATACAGCAACTATACAAAGTGTGCACGTGCATCTCGCAGCACCTTTTCGTCACTTCCGAAATGTGCCACCACCATGCCCGGGCACCAACCGAATCTATCGCCTACAACTGCCATGTTGTCTCCTCTTGCTTGCACCCGTTTAGTTTTGCCTCACGATGCAAGTTTGAGGAATTATGAGCTGCTAGTGAGGCAAGTTGATTTAGTAGTCCACGCAGAGGGAGCAGAGCTTAGGGTGTTTCTTCGCTGAAAGTTATAACCTAAAATTGAGAACGCACATTCTGATTTTCCTAAAAGTACCAGCGTATTTGGCTGGTGCAGATTAACAAAAGCTACTTGAAGAAACTTTGCAATATTTGCATCTTCAGGTGCAACTTCATTACGGGTAAGTGCCATAGCCAAGTATTTACCTGCAAACAGATATAGCTTACCAAGATACTGTACATACAAACTTGTCTGCAGTTAAAACCATGAAGGCGAGAAAGGCGGTTAAAATCGTGATGGCGATCGCGGAGATTTGGTATTGCATTGAAACAAACTATAAAGAATGAGAAACAATATTAGTTCACTTTGAAGTATAGCCGATCGGTTCAAGTTGGGCGTCCGGATTTTTTTTAATTAGTCAATTAATTCTATACACGGTCTCTATCATGTTCAGTGACTCCACTGTACAATAGCGTACAACAAAAGCAAATACAAAGTGAAAAGTGTTCAAAGCATACGCGAAAATAAAAGTGATGACTGGCATTACCGCGGCACACACCACGCAAAGTCGCTATCTGCCTTGTATAATATTTCCTCGCGACTATTTCCACAAATTGCAATCAAAGAGGCTCAAGCTCAACATCAGCATTGTTTAAAACACTTGGAGGGGGGGGCATATTGCTACTTTGGTGGCGTAGGCTGTGACAATATATGTATAATATTAATATCTCTGTGTAACTTGCCTAACTCTGCACGACTAGTTTTCGATGGAGCAGCTGCGCTTCGCCATCCACTCTTAAAATGCGGCTCGGAGATTTTGAGCTTTCACTTGTTTTTGGGCCAGGCAATTCGTAGTGAAGCAAGATAATAGGCCCTCATAGGTTGTGGCGGGCAGCCGGTGTACGCCGTCGCTGGTGTATGTGTTGCACATCATGATTATCTGGTCTTGTATCGAGTGGCGAGCGAGGCCTTCCTAATCCAATGAGCTCGTTAAAGTAAAACAACAAAAAACCACAATGCTTCCACA